>OZ012707.1:57982557-58374400 GCA_963942595.1 Cylloceria caligata | reverse complement strand
CAAAATGACTCGCATGGCCCGGTTTTGCGCAACTTGCAGTTTCGTCAGCTGAGTCTCACCTACACCTGCTAGTATCGTAGCATAATACTAGTGTACTCTCAATAATAGAGAGAGAGAGAGAGAGAGCATAATATGGCGACAAGCTACTGTGGTGTGTACGTTGGCTTATTTGTGCGTGTTGTATTTTCTTTCTTTTATTAACTGTACAAAATGTTTTTGAAATTATTCATGAGAATTTACTTAAACGCTAGAAGTATCGAGAAAACTTTAGAAAAATGATAATAAATTACCGATTCTTTTAAGTGGAGATTTTTACCATGTGAATTTTACCTCAGATACATCACTGTCTCTGGTTCACTTTAATAATCATAAGTTTAATTTACAAATATCTATTACTCTCACTGAGTCAACAACACGATCAGGAACAACAATCGATACCGTATTTCATAGATATATTGTAAGGAATTTTCGGATGTTATACCCCACTCGCAAGCCTCTGTGCTGGGTTAGTGGGGATAATAATGAGACGTAACGAGAAGACGCAGAGTAACGAGTAAAGGTAATTGAAGCGAACTATTGCTAGCGATCGCATTGTCTCTTAAATCTTATTTATCCAATGTACGGTTCGAAATCCTATCTCGCCTGTTAAATTTAACCGCATCGACGTCTCATCTTTTGGAATCGTGGACCTCATGGACTCAACGATCGCTGCTCATACAAGTCATCAGAGGACGTCCACAAAAAAACAACCATGCCAAAGGAAAGATGACTTAAAATAATATACCGATAAGTACAGCCATTGGAGGATCCATGAAAGTTGTTAATATTGTTAAATTAATCAGAGCCGTACGGGAGAGATAGATGATAAATCATTACAGTTGAGACATTTTACTTTAAACCTCGTGCTTATGTGTATGTCTAATATGCACCTATAAGTTATACTGAACATTTACTTTAATTAAAACGACCCGTCAAGTTATGAATTGTTGTATTTAGTTATTGAATAATTATTATATTGTACGGAGATGACGGATAAATCATTATACTTGGGATATTCTTTCGAAATATAATTTGTGTGAAAATGTAATTTAATCAATGCAAGAAAAATAAAAATATAGATCATTACAATATAGATAAAATAGAAAGTAGAGCATTTATTTCATATTTTAGTTACCACAAGCCACTTGTATCATTTTTAGAATCTCTGATGTGATATGGAATCAGAACAATAAACAGAAACGAAATTGAGTTGTTTGTGTAGTATGTCGGAAAAACCTTCTTCTCCATTCCACTCCCCCCTCTCGGTATGTTCATCCCATTCTCTTGCAGATTACTTCATAAAAATAACATTTTACTGCAACTTCGTAATTCAAGAAAAGAAAACTTATTAGTTTCACTTCTACCGTTTGTTAATAGCACGCCCCCGTTTTTTCTATTAGTCAAGTTATATATTACAATATAATACTAGACAGAAGGTGCTGTGAATAAATTAGTAAAACTTCGAATGTAAATTCACTTGTCTCATTTGATTTACATTTATTCCTTTTTTTTTTAATTATTTAAACTTGTTCGTTTTCGGCCAAATATGTTTACAATAAAATATTGTAATTTTGAACATTTTATAAAATAAAAAAAAATATTCAGAATTTCAATATGTTATTCAAAATATAATTACTCTGAAGTTGCACCACGAGAAGGTAAAAGACCCATGCATCTCAAAAATTATATAAAATTATATTATTAATTTATTACAATTTATTTATTATAATTGTATTATATTTTATACAATATATAAAATATAATAAATTAAAATACAATTCGTAAATGATGTATTTTACAGAGAACTATTTTCATTACAAAAAATAAATTATATGGGGTGTTTCTTTAATGTGAGTCCCCTTGCAGCTCACGTACATTCAACATAAGAAAAGTATAATCAATTCATACATAAGTTATAAGTTTTAATATTTTACAGAGAATATTTCATTTTTTTAAATCACATTATATGGTATGATTTTTAAAGGAGGGGGGGCGAAACACTCACTCCACCGCATCTCATTTTCGGAACGCACTTTCTCGTTCTACCATACACTGGTGACAAGCCAGTGTGGGTGACAAGCGTAGAATTGTTAAGACTGAAAAAAAAAATTACCAATTAATTATCCGCAGTTATCTTTGATGGAAAAATCGCTTTTTACATTGTTTTAGGGCACAAAATGAAAAAACGCCTCGGGAACTATTGTAATATGGAACGATATGTCCGCGAGACACGACCGATAGCTCAGCTATATGAAGGGAAGACAAAATATCCATGAGTGCGAAAGAGATAGAATTAGTATAATTTCGCCTCACCTTAATTCCGCGAGAGGCGCTGGTAGTAATTCATATAGCTGTCTCTCTCACACACCAGTAGGGTGAAATGCAATTGTTTACAGTTTAGTTAGCCACTGAGTAGGTTTCACTTCCCATCAACACGAGTCCTCTTGCCTCTCATGGATATTCTGTTTGTTACTAAATTAATATCATTCTTGCAAAAAAAATTCTGTAATTAAAAAATTGCACATAAAATATACATATGTCGTAAATGTAACAACTTTGCAGTTTTTGTTGCTGCAACTTGATACAGATAGAATCTAAATTGTTCCAAGCTGCAATTAGTTACAGAAGAAATCTAAATTTTTGTTCCTGCAGCTTGTTGCAAATAAAGTCTAAACATGCAACAATATGTTGCAGATGACTGAACTATACAATTATCGGTACTGCAGACGGGTTACGGATGTAAAACTTAGCATTTTTCAACGACAATAACGCCAACAATACATATTTCCGCTGTCAATTACAAACGGCAGCACTTCGTATTTTGCGTTGGCAACTTTCTCGGAAGTGAACATTAATGAGTTTTTTTTGCTAATCCATCACTGTTAATGTAACAACATTACATCATTTCATACCATAATTTTATTTCAAGCGTTCCTCACTTTTGGCCTATTTCTCTATATTATAAAAATATCTCGCCGCCGCCGTGAAAGAGAATCGAGACCCAATCTTACTCGAACTTATCTTAAGACCCCACTCCCTGGCCCAGATCATTCTAAGCATACCAATGACCCCCCCCCCCCCAACACGGTCCTGATTATTCTAACTCTTTCAATGAACCCGCCCCCTTATTATTTTAAGACCGCCAAGGAGTCTTCCGTGACCCAGATTATTCTAAGCTCCAATGAGCCCTCTACCTGGCCCAGATTATTCGGAGTTCTCCCAGGAGCTCCCTCAGACTCGAATTATTGTAAGCCCGCTTAGAACCAAATTTTCAAATAAAGAGGTTTGAATTTTTAATATCTTTCTTCACTTTTCTGGTCATTTCACAATTTTTCGTGTATTCTAACATGAAAATACCGAGAAAAAAGAGTTCAATAAAAACAAAACTTCCTTTATGAAGAAACAAAGATTATCAAAATATTTACATAGATGAACTAGGCTACAATAAAATATTTCACTGATGAAAATGTTTAATTGTTTTCATGTTTATTAAGTGGTATTTTTTATCAAGTTGCTGCATGTCTACTGTACAGGAATATTTTAAAAATCACAACACTTGTGCTGCACAGAACGTTTATATAAGGGGAATGAGACCCTGCTTAGTTAATCTGGTTTATCTGTAGCTGCAAGCTGAATCTTACGGAAAATGATTAAATAAAGAAATATTTGCACCAGCTAACTGGAAAACTCGATGACTCCTTTAATTGCCAAAACTCTAGGTTTTTACCGACAATAAAGTAGGGTTTCACTAAAAGAAAATATAATCACAGTGTGCCGTTGCGTAGCAGTCTCATTTTCATGATTTTGGTTTGTCTCGACTCCCTTAACTTCATCTAAATAATATATAACTATACAGAGTGAGTTTTTTTATATTAAAGCATCGAAATATCGCAAGAAATACGCATCGCACAAAAAATGTCTGGAATAAAAACTTTTTGATCTCAAAGGGGAAAACTGACCCCGTAAAAATCAACCTTCCACCCGCACCCCTGAGAACGGGAGGGGTAGTAACTTTGAAATATGTAATGGAAATCCCTATTTTTTAATGCAGATTCTTATTCTGCTTGAAAAAATACGTAAGTGTTATTGGACAAATTTCTTTCGATCGAGTCACATAAGCGCTGTAATAGCAAAAAATCAAATTTTTTATTATTTTAAGAAATGCACCTTACATCGAACATAAGGAAGTACGTGTTGAATGTTTTCAGGGGACTCACCGAAAACAAGCACCCTGAATGGAACAGAAAACTACGACGCCCACGTCGTTGTTCCTGAGTAGCGCTAAAAGTAGATGTTTCATTGAATGTTTCCATCCTTGTTGTTGCAATGAGAAAGTTCCGTTTAAAAAATAAAATTGAACTTTCTAATTTTTCAATCCCACCTGGAGGGGGGGGGGTCTGATTGGGTTAAATTACACACAATCGAATTGTTCTCGATTGTGCGTAATTGTATTCGAATTGGAAACATTCAACACGAACTTCCTTATCTTCGATTCAAAGCGCGTTTCTTAAAATAATAAAAAATTAGATTTTTGCAATTACAGCCCCGTGTGTCTCGAATCGAAAAATGTTTCCAACACACTTGCGTATTTTTCATGACGAATTCGAATCAGTAATAAAAAATAGCGGTTCCCACTTAAAATTTAAAAGTGACTACCCCTCCCGGCCTCAGGGGACGGGGTGGGGGATTGACTTTTACGGGGTCAGTGTTTCCTTTCGAGATCAAAAACTTTTTGTTCCGGACTTTTTTTGTGCGTTGAGTATTTCTTTCGCTATTTCGATGTCTCAAGATAAAAAAACTCATCCTATATAATAAATTATATATTGAGATTCACTGGATGAATCAGAGTTTAGCGCGACGGGACTTGAGATCGACGTGAGTTTGTCGCGAAGCCAGTTAAGCCAATTACGAACAGCTGCACCGTAGATCCGAGCGACGTAAAGAGGGGGATGACGGGACTTAGATGCGACGAGTGTTTAACGCGACGGGACTTTACCGGTTTTCGCAATGGAGGTCCTAGATTCGGTTTCTCGTTGATGGGAGCTTGAAACGATGGTAGTTTAGACTGACCTGAGTTTGACTCGGCGAGAGATGAGAATAGGAGTTTATACAGACGAGGGTTTAAAATATGGGACTTTTCGCCATCCCCTCTATGGCACCTAGCGTATGATTCGTTTGCCACATGACAAGATCCCACTCTAATGGGAACTGCAGGGTTGGACATCTCTGCTTGCTGTTCAAAAAACGAGAGCATAAGGTTGAAGAGCCTAAAATGTATACACGAACTATAGATGAATCCTGTTACTAAATAATTATAGTGAACTAATCAATATTTTGCACAAAGCTCTCGTATATACAAGAGAATAGAAAAAATGATAGTAGTGTTATTAATATATTTCTTCCTGAAAGTAAAAAAAAATGGAAACTAAATTGACACAGCCTACCCCGGTCTCCCTTCCAGTATGCGAGCTTGGATGGCTCTCCTACTTCGCTTTACTAAGAAGCCCGTCATCCTCATGCCGAGTATGCAACGATGGCGACCACGCCAATGCCTACGATACGGCGCGCGCGCCGCTTAGCCGGCAATCATCATCATCATCATCATCGGCCGACAACGAGCAGCTGCAGTCGATGGCACGTCTCAAGGAACCTTCTTGCCACTGAGTTCCAGGAGTTACCGTAACGGTATATTACGCGCCGTAGCGGGAGAAGCATCTCTTTTGTTTATAAATGCTTCGAGCTCATTAACTGATTCTACCACACCGACTCTGCTCTTTACATCTAGACAGAATTCTATAGAGTGAAGAACCGCCGTTTTCGGAGAATTGCGAAGTGACATGAAATTTTAGAATGCTCTAGTTGTTGCGATTAACGAATAAATGTTATCTATGCATTGCCATAATTCTAAATCCATTAAATCTGTTAAAATGATAACCAAACCCGTATGTCTATATACGTCTACATCAGCCGTAATAATCAGAGGTGTAGATTAAGTTTTATTACGAAAATAAAATGATTTACAGATTCAGCGAAGAGTTAAATACTCAGTTGAATCTCGTAAATTTATCAACCGTAGAATGATATCACAAACTTCATCACAAAAATCATAATAATACTGCAGCGAAATATAACTGTTTTCGTTTAATTCAGATTAAAATTCGAAATTGAGACTCTGGTTGGTGACTACATATCCTGTTAAAGAGAGACTATATATAATTTGGCTTAACTTAAATTCTATTTGTATTTGAATATGTATTTATTAAAAGTTCAGATCCCAGAAAAGTGCTCTAACCCTCGTGTCACGGGATATTTTCATACGCTCGTTTGGAACTATCCTATATCTTACCTACGAAAGTCTACCTGTCAATGGCGGCTAAGCGTGTTTACTTACTCTCATCAAGTAGAAATAGAAATGGAGAAAAACATAGAAATATGACAACAATAATGTATAGAAATAAAAAATAAACAATGAAAATAAAAATAATAAAAATATAAAAACAAGTAAAATAATTTTTTTTATGTTAAATATGAAACGTTAAAAGTACGAATGAAATTTTCTAATTATTCGGTGAGATACTTTTTTACGGAGGGAATCGGTAATATTTCCTGACGCTTTAGTTTTTTATGGCTTTTATTGCAATTTGGTACTCATGCTGGAAAACCAGAAATAACAAATTGTATTACCGGATCCCTCAAGTTCAAAAAGGCAAGGAAGATATTTTTAGTCGAAGTCAAATTATTTTGCAAAAATGTTTGGCCAGCCCCGGTTCTGCAACTTGAGAAACGGTCGTCAGGAATTTTTTTAAACTGTCCAATATGTATCAAAATACATCAGCAAATAACAGAGATTATGCTTTGAAATTTTTATTGGCTTCAACTGAATCAACCTAAAATGCAGTGCAATTTTGATGCAATTCGCTCAACAGATGTAAAAAGTTGATTTATGTGGAGAGAGCACTTTGCCGTGAGGTAAACGCGAACGTGATCTCTGCATCTCTTTATCCCTCTCGCTCTTACGCTAAATGCGTCCCGACATTCAGACAGCTCCGTTGCTCTTTGCACAAAACACCTCCCGAAATAACCAACGTCCGCTCTTCTTACGCACACGTGCTTCTAAACACTGAGAGTTGCATAACAGGTCAAAAGCATGCGTGAGTATTTTTCTTTGAAAATCTTTTTGGAACTTCTCAAAAGCTTACTTTAAAAGATCATATAGGTTATATAGCCAAAAATTAAATTTAAGTACACTAAACATGTGCAGAAGCAAAGAAAAATGAAAAAATGACAATTTTTACAAAAAAAAAATAATATTTTTTAATATTTAGGGCTAAAATTTGAACTGAGTCTTCTACTGTTGTGTCACTGTAAAAAAAAATTAGTTTACTGGATCTTTCAAAAAAGGTATTTATTATGAGAAATGAAGGACAACATTTTACGGAAAAATAAGTTATGCATTTTTGCCTTGATTTTATTGTTTATGCATTAAACTCTATCTCTTTTCCTAGATACTGATTGGTTGATCAATTTAATTGATTGACTGATCAATGATAGTTGATTCCCGTAAAGGTTCGATCGAATCTAGCGATTATGGGTTCAGATCCGAGCTGTGCTTGACAAGAATTTGGTACAAATAAAAGCCCAAGCAGCAACAACAGCAGTAGCAACAGTCAGCACCTAGCGAGAAATTACACATAATTGCTGTCGTGAAAGTTGGTGTGAACCAGGTATCTCGATGCGAAAATCCTTTGTCACAAACTCTCTGAGAAACACGCACCAGAAATTGTTAAGTGTTAAGAGGGGGGGAGACGCGTAGTGAGTGCTTGTCTAAATAGCGGGCGTCAGGTGCCTTCACCGAGGTCCACGAACGACAATTGCCACAAACAATGCTCGACCTCGTCTAATTACGATTAATTAGGGGCGAGAGCGGGCGAGAGAGTTTCACGCTGTCGTGTCCACAACGGTCGTATGCACCTCACTGCTGCCGTAGAGAGTTTCTCGATGTAGTGCGTCACGAGTGCACGAACTCAAACATCACTATTTTAAACCCAAGCCCGAGCGGTTGCTCGTTACATCGCCGCCGAAAAATGATTTCTTGTATTTTCTTTCAAAACCACAACATTATTGTTCTATCATTGAATTTTGTGTCGATATCGTGTGTTGTATAATATCTTTTTTAAAAACGGACAAAAAGTCGGTGAGGTTAGGTATACGCTCGTCTACGATGTTCGTTGACTCGACGAGATATGACGGAAGCTCGTAAACATCGCCTCCCGCGCTCGTTATCGCAACCAACAGCGGTAAAATAAAATTGCAAATGAAGAAACTTGTAGAATCGATTCTATGGTAAACGAGGAATGTTACATTATTATAGTTTCAACTGTAATAATTCCTACTATAGGTGTACTTTTTACGAGGTTCGTAAAACACGCGATAGAATCGATCGAAAGTTGTACGATAGTGTTACTGCAGTACCTATACTGCGCTAGATGTACGTATATGTGGGTGTCTGGTGTATTGTGTACATTGTAACGACGCGGGGGCGTTGATCGGAACCAATAACAGGGTACGAACTCGACGCTTATTACCCTGATGCAGTGGGTGCTGTATATGTCGACTTGGTATGGTGTACCTGATCGACTCGTTATAAAGCCTTATCGTGTAACTATATATAACCGGCTAGTAAGTTTCTTTGCATTGATTCGGTGTATTATACAGGAATGATAATAATCCTGCTCAAGAAAGCAATCAACTCTCTTTTTCGGCCGAACGTTAGTGTGTATATCGAGTCTCGAGCCTTTTTGTCGCTCATGTAACGCGCAGTCTGCAAGCCTAATAGTCTGTTTAGTAATGGTGTGGTTGTATTATAACCATACTATATAGGATATTCATAATAGCGAAGTACAAGCCGCCCCCGACTTTCTCCATTGTCAACTCGCATTGGATTACTGCTTTATAGTTCCTATCCGGTAATCAAGAACGACGAGGACGACGAGTGTACATACTGAAGAACGCGGAGGCAAAAGTAGCGAGAGAAAGAGTTGGAACCCTGCCGATTCTACACCGAGGCATTACCGCGCCCGATTACGCAACTCGATGGACTTTACCTGCTTCTCTTACAAGGGGACCTCTAGGTACGTGGAACACCGATTCGGACCAAATTTTTTTTACAGGTAGGTTGCATCCAGGGGTACAACAGGTGCAAGTAATAGGATGAAATACTCAGCCGTTTTCAAGATATAAAATATTAAAAATTTCCGAGCGTTTATATACTGCTGTATACTCTCTGCGTTAAATCATATTCAACAAGAGCGCGTAGCTTAGTCGGCAACGTCTCCGCTTCGTAAGCACTGGATCGACAGATCGAATCCCGGCGCGGGCTTTTTTTAATTTTTTTTTAAAATTATTATTATCATTAAATCATTTCTACGGCAACTACTATGCGATTATATTAATATTTATTGTGTTATAAGGAAAAGTTGTTCTTTTAAAACGAAAGGATATGAATAAGGTGACTCATTCATACACGGCACAGTACGCTATGAGCCTATCGGGTAAGTTACTTCCGACCGTCTACGTTTGCTTGCAAGAGACCACCGGCGAATTTGGGCCAGGGGTCCAAAAATCTATAGATAAATATGCGGAAAAATATACGATCGTCGTCGTCACATCTTCCAAGTCCGGCAAACTGAATACAGCACTGTACAGAGATTTTTTGACTGATGTTATGATGCCATACGTAAAGAAGGAGAAATTCCTGTTGCTCATTGATTCCTGGGGCGGCCAAACGAATCCATTATTATATGACGAGATTTTTACCGATGAGGAGGGGTTACCAACGTGCACTGTAAAGATCATTCCACCAAAGTGCACTCCGTTAGTGCAACCGTGCGATGTATATTTCTACCGCCAAGTTAAAAATTTTATCAAGAGACTTCAGAATTGTTCTTATATTATCGAACAGGATAGGGAAATTAATTCTAGGGAAGACTGCATAAAAATTCAATCTATTGTTCACCATCAACTTTCTTCTCCGATATTTTGCGACATGTTGCAATACGCTTGGTTAGCTGCCAAATTATATGACGAAAGGAGATCTTTCCTAAACGTTAACGAGGTTTGCTTCGCGATTGACGTCTTGAAAAATCGTTGCGGATGCGGAAACTCGGCATTTATTACGTGCGCCCGATGCCGGAATAATTATTGTTTTCCATGTTTTTATGATCAGTACCACCCTAGTTCTTGTAGTTTTGATAACCAATGAAAAGTTAATAAAAAGATTGGTTATTCTTTTAAACTCGTGTATTTATTTGTCACAATTCTTTCCCTACCTTTCAACCAAAAAATAAATAAATAAAAAAAGCTGCTCGTTTTTCCTTATAACACAATAAATATTAATATAATCGCATAGTAGTTGCCGTAGAAACGATTTAATGATAATAATAATAAATAAATAAATAATTTTTTTTTAAGTCCGCGCCGCGATTCGATCGGTCAATCCAACGCTTACGAAGCGGATACGTTGCTGACTACACTACGCGCTATTGTTGAATATAATCTAACGCAAAGAGTATATAGAGAGTATATGAACGCTCGGAAATTTTTAATATTTTATATCTCGAAAGCGGCTGAGTATTGCATCCTATTACTTGCACCTGTTGCACCCCTAGGTGCGACCTACCTGTAAAAAAAATTTGGTCCGAATCGGTGTTCCACGTACCTGGAGGTCCCCTTGTTAGTTCCAGAAGAACATTTGCCTTATAAACCACGACTACAACAATCCACTAGGAAACCCGCAGATCAAAGAAGCAAAAAACGTGAACGTTTCTCAACTGTGTGGATTAGTGGAATATATACTTCCGGAAATAGAGAATGTATAATAATAAATAGTACTTTGATGCAACTAATGCATTGATGCATGGTTAAATATGCATAGAAAATATTCTTTGCTTGAATCAAATAACTTATTGGTCAGCTAAATAAATGATTTGGTTTTGCTAACAACTCATTGATTGAAACAACCAATCAATCAGTGGCTTTGCACAAGTCAGTTGATTGACACATGAAATTGGTTGGTTGAGCAAACAACTTATTATTGGCCAGCGCAAATAATTAATTGATCGGACCATCATTGTATTCTTTGAATCAACTGATCATAGTTAGAAGGATTGATTTGTTTGTCCAACTAAACAGTCATTTCAACCATTGTATGATCGGCTCAGCTAATAGTTTCAATCGGCCACACGGAAAAAAATAGTGAATTACCAGAACTAACTTTGCCGACAGAAATCTAATAACAGTTGAACGAATCAACAAGTTAGTTGGGTCAATGAATAAGTTGGTTCACACAACAAAAATAAGATAGTTCACCCAACTCACCGTTGTTCTAAGTGCAACAACGATGATTAGTTCTAATCGGATCTAATCAGTTAGTTGACTCAACAACGAATTACTTAATTCATCCACTTTTTCTTTTTTGCAAACGCAAGTAATTTTCGGGAGTAAATTTAACTATTATAGTTAATTATAATATAATAGTTAATTATATATAATATAATATTATGTATAATATTATATAATATAATATAATAATTAATTTAATATACTTGAAATAAGGCCTTCGATATTCTTTAACTAAATTGTTGTAGGAAGAATCATACTGGCAACATTTCTGCCGGATTTGGCTTTAATCCTGACAATACTTTGTCATTTTTGTTGGAAAAGTACATTGCAGCAGCAACATCATCAAAATATCATGGACACAAGTAACGACCATTATAAATTATGGATTTATTACATTCCTTCTATTATTATTACAGGAAAACGTCGTGTATCAGGCCCAGGTACGCGAGCGAAAGCATACTGTCCTATACATAGACCGGACTCGCTTGCACGACCCTTAAATCCACGGATATACCCTTGAGCAAAGCGTGGATGGATGACAACATGTGTGTACCCGGCTTGCACCACACTCGTATCGAGGACGCGACGCGCGTTCGAGAGGCTATTAAAACATGGCGCGGGTTATATCATAATAATGTAACTGCGGGATAATGTAACTGTAGACATAATTAACGGCATATGAGTACACAGTCCTCTACGCCGAACCCTCCAGAACTCTGATATACGAGGTAGAATGGATGACCATTTTTAATCACTCGCTTCATTATTATAATACAATCGATTGATTATTGCTTAACACAATGTCATACAGTATGTTTCCTCGTAAAGCGGTATATTTGCTCTAAAGTTGATAATAATCGATAAAATAAACTGAGGTCTCTGTTTTCACGCGATACATTATCATTTTGTCTTGTTTATTTATTTAACGAAACTTTATTTCGTGAAAAAGAGTTTATTCAATATAACTAAACAAATTTTGTTGTTCCGTTGTCTAAAATATTAACCCCTTGACATACATTGACGAGTTAGGATCACCATTAATTTCATGACGTTCCGTTTTATTTGTATGTCAAGGGGTTAAAGTGTTACGAACTCATTAACATTGAATAAATATTAGTGTTCTCAAAATAAAGTGATATACTTAGGGTACTTTCATCTAAGGAACTATTTACTTGAATAATTTTTTTTTCGCAACTCGTTCGCAACTCATGTTTGTTATCGACACAAAATAACTTACCACAACGAGATTAAATATAGTTGAAACGATTTCAGATATGTTAATAATTAACCAATATACATTTGACACAGCTATTGCTCGGCGAAGAAAATATATGACTGTTAAGAATTAACAAATCTTGAATTGAAGATAACACACATTTGTGAATTAGTTAATAACTCACTGTTCAAGGACCGAATGCATATCTCGACTATTGATCTATCAACGTCGATATTCCCATGTTGGATAAATGAACCGAAATGAATGCATATATTTGTCGGTATATGCGTCAGTGACACTTGAGGGGTTAATTGTTAACAGATTTGTTAATAAAGGGTGTCCCAGCAAGAGCGCCGGATTCAAATTTGCCGCCATTTTGTTAATACGAGTTATACGGTGATTTTTTTTTACATTTGTCACGTACAGACCACGCGATTTAAGAATATGGAGAAGTATTCAAGCCAACAACGTTTAATTATTGTAAAAACACATTACAAAAATGGTGAAAGTTTTGCGAAAACAGTTCGCCAATTACGTCAAGTTTTTTCTCGCAATAATGCTCCAAATGAATCGACAGTGAGGCGTTTAATTACAAAATTTGAGACCAAATTTACGCTGATGGATCAGAAGATCATTGTTTGTCGTCGTCCTTGTCGGTCACTCGAAAATATAGCCACAGTAACGGAATCTGTGGCCGAGAATCCAGGAACTTCCATTCGGCATCGTGGTCAACAATCCGCATTAATTTGATGATGTTCCAACACCCAATCAGCAAATTGACGGCGCTGCGCATGGTCCCTTGGCTTGATTTCTTGCATCAATTGAACCTTGTACGCGTGCAAATGCAGATCTTTTACCAAAATTCGTTGCATAGTGCTACTGGAAATGTTTAATTGACGAAATCGATCTAAAGGCGCATAGAATTAAATATACCGCGATCTATGATTTATTACATTTACATTACATTTCCGCACTACAGGACCTCGGATAATTATCTATTAGCGAGATCCGCGTAACAACGTACATGTTTTTAAAATACATATTCTTGCGACAATTGAAATGATTTCCCGCGCAATGCAAAGTTTTTCTCGTGCTCAAAGTTATTTCGATGTTTGTTTGTTTGTAATTACACTATCGTTTTTCATAACTGTATCTGTTATGTATGTAAAAATAGTTTTTTGATTAATCTTGCAATATGTTTTTTCATGGTGATTTTTTGCTCTTTTTTTTAATGCATAAATAAATGTTCTACCTATTTGCATTAAGTGTAAAAACGATTATTTTTGTGTAAGGGAATACAAATATAATTGTTTTTAAAGATTATCATAAAATTATTCTTTTTTTCTCAGGAGATACAATAATAATTGTTTTTACACTTAATGCAGATAGGTGGAACAATATATGCTGCACATTAAAAGAAGAGGAGTACAAAATCATCATTAAAAAAGATATTACAAGAGTAATTGAAAAATTATGTTGAAAAGTTATTTAACGTCCTCCTTTCCCTACAATACGCAACAAATTCTTATATTTCCATAAATTAACATTTGATTATTTGGAATAGAGAAAATGTTACAACCATAAATTAATCATTCGATGTGAAGACCCGTGAAGTGATATATTCGTTCGATGGACCAGAATTCTTATTCTGTTTGACAAGTTATTTTTTTCGTTCAAATGTTATGATTCAATTATATAATTCATTTAGTTAAGTCTACTGCCTGTTCTGTTACGACAACAAAATTATAGTTTTGAGCTACCATGCAAAGTGGTATATTAACTGAAACTGCAGTTCGAAACATGTCACATTGAATCTCATGAAACGTATATGTGATTTCTTCAACTGTCCAATGCATTAATACACTCATCTAACAAATTAAGTCAACAGGCCATTTTATTGCTTTGATAAGGTATGTACTCTCACGAACACAATAATTATTCTGTTCAATGAAAACTTTATAGAACGCAATAATGTGTGCATTTTTATTCGACTACTTAACGATTTCATGCGACTCTACTTCAGTTGATTAAAAATATTATTTTGTTGCATAAAACATTTTCCTTAGTAGTTATAATAGTAATCTACATATAATGTATCGGACTTGAATTCCATGACATTCTATCAACTTACGAGAGATTCTACTATACTTTTTTTATGTATGCAGCGTCATGAAGTTTCAAGAACGGAAATCAATAAACCCGATTTCTCAACCGATTTTTTGAGTATATGAATGCGTGTATGTCTACGCCGAGATGTACACAGCCGAGTATTGTACATAATGGTGCGGTGACGGTGCGCACGAGCAGAACGCGCTTATAATGCGTTACCGTTACGATCAAGTCCGGGCAACAACGAGATCGAGAGACCGCGTAGAGCAACTGCCGCATGTGCCGTGCCTTCCACGCCGCCAAACCATACCACCTTCGCGTTCCTTCCAGATCATTCGGGCGGATAGTACAAAACTAGTTCTACGCGAGTCGACGAGATATAGTATTCTACTACAGTGTCTCCACGCATATGTGTACATACGACATGTACATATTATAGCGGTAGCCCGGCGCGACGTCCATTTGTTCCAGTTCAAATGGATAGGAAACTAGAAATGATAATAATAATACCACATGTAATGCAATATGACCATTAGCTCCGGTTTGGATCACGACACAGTCTACATGATAAAAAAATGTTATATCTTTTGTACGAGTGAATAAAAAACTGGAAGCATTGCTGTAATGTAACCCTCAGTTTTATTCTGTAAAGGAAAGAAAAGTGAGTGCAACCTTGCACGTTGCTTTCTCATTATTTACCACCTTACACAAAGCAACTTTTATAAGAAAGCGTGTTGATAGATTTTTACTTTTTCATAGAAGAAGCTTTATGAAAGGTGGAGAATCATGAGGAAGCAATGCGTAGGTTTCTAAATCGCACGCTTTTTTAACGATTGTATACATTTCTGTTTGACATTTTTTAAAGTTAGGGAATCGAGCATTTTAAAAATAATGTTTCATAACTTTTGATACCTACATAGATGGAGCGTTGTGAACGGTGTCAAATAATGAGAAAACAATATACAAGGTTCTACTTTTCAGGCTTGCTTGTTTATTTACTTTATTCACTATTTGCTACATAGAGGGAGCTTTGTGAACGGTGTAAAATAATGAGGAAACAATATACAAGGTTCTACTTTTTCAGGCTTGCTTGTTTATTTACTGTATACACCATTTGCGCTGAATTACTCGAGTTTGAGTAATTACTCGAGAAGAGTAAAAATAATCAAATACTGAAAAGAATGATGAAGCAAGATTCTACTTTGTAACTTTTATTTCAACATTTAAGGAAGTTAAAGAGATCTCTAACATTAAAATGTTCTTAATAGTAATTTTGATGAAAATTCGAAACATTCAAATTCTCATAAAGTTTGAACCACTTGATCAATTTTCGCCAAATTCTATCTACCAATCATTGTTAAATGATAGTCCATTTGTGTAGAAAATTTCAACCTGATATCTCAGAAATTGCTAGCGTTAGAGTGTTACCAACGCAAATCATGCGTCAGTTATAGCAGAAAATATTAGTATGCCAGGTTAAATACACGGATAAAAACATTGTTTGTTGCTACAAGCAACCAAGTGGTTGAATGTACAATACTAAATGACTCGCTCTTGTATCAACAACAGGTAATCAAATTTGTCCGAAATAATCAGTTGTTTGCTTTAACTAATCAGTGGAATGGACCAATAAATGCATCATTTCAGTCCAATTCGAAACTGTAAGTAATACTTTTTTAATTCTGTGAAATTCAACAAAATTGTTTTGGCTAAGAAGTCCAATTAATAATTTATTCGTTATTTCTACATAAAATTATATTATTACAATACAAATTATAAATACAAAAGTAACAAGAACTGAATTTGTTAAATCGACTGAGAAATATTGTATTATTGAAACAATTTTTTAGTTGATACTAATCATTCCATTTCTTCAAAATCCAATTTGAGTGTGTACACTTTGAAAACAAGTATATTATTTTAGCACGCTTTACCCGTGTTAATCATGTAGCAACTTTTTACACATTTTGTTGCCTGTGTATTTCCAACAACAACGATCACGTGTATTGTTACAACACATATAGAACCGTGATGTTCTTGCATATATTTATTTTTGACACTCTTCTTGACTTGTTAAGACCTGGGTCACGCGCAAATCTATATGTCGTATTACAAAAAAATCGTAGTACTTTGTAATTAACTATGTGTAATTGTCTCCTTTCTGAGCTTTTGGAATTATTATTAACACTTTGATTTTATTCTGGTTGAAATATCGGAGGCGGTGTAGAACAGCGAAGTTTCACTCTGTCTTGAACTCTCGTTGGCGGGTGTTCTATTACCTGTAAATTCACATTCACTATAATTAGGGTTAGATCCTTGTATACCATAGTAACTTGCTAGATACCGGACTGCGAGAAACGTCAGGGCCATCTTCATCCTGGAAGCCATCTAGCGGCAACTGTTCATGAAAATGACGCGAACACAAATGTGTTGTCTGCTGGTATTTTGTTTCACAAAGTGTGCAGTTAACATAGTTTGTACCTAGGGATAAAGTGTGATGTTGGGGGTTATGATCATTTACGTAATATGATTTATGCGTATTATCATAATCGCGTATTTTAATAAAATACTGCGAATCGTACTGTACATTTAATACTTCTAAGGTACAGTTCAAAGATACCGTTTCATTACGTTTAATTGATGCTATACAATTACTATGCGTATCATGCATTGTATTAACACGCTCAGCATGACGGTTCGGCGAGTTCGTTTTTACGAATTAATTTTTCACCTTGTTAAAATATTTCGTCCACAGCATTTATTTTATTGTATGCACAAAAAAATATTATTTTCGTAACACAAAAATTATTAAAATGTATGAATTTCCTTCCACATGCCTCAATGCGGTCCACTTACCCTCCAGACAATAATTAGTAAAACTAAAATATAACCATAACCATCAAATCTCGAATTATACGAATGTAAAGCAATCGATCATTCAAGATTTCGATATTGATGATGCAAACATATATATAGCACTGCAAATACCTGCATTCTTACCTATTAGTAGCTATCCGTTTAGTATGTAGCGAGAGCTTGTCGAAACCAGATAGCATTTGCGGCAGCAGCACAGTCGCAATACTTTCACCCTGGAATCCCAAATGTCAAGGTGTTTACGTGGTGCATACTGGGCAGGATATTCTCGCATCGAGCCAGTTTATGCAGCAATTCGCCCTCTTACACGCTGATTCTTCCTCTCTCCTTACGCAAGTTGGAGCACAATGTATTTAACCCCGCTCGAGTTATAAGTGCGAGTAGACTATCAGCGTAAATTTGCTACACATTATACGCGAGATTCCTCGAGGGATAAATCAGGATTATCAAATTATACTTTCAATTTACGGGTAAGAGCCCGACTCCGCAATTGTATTTTCCAGGCTCCACGTGCCAGCCTTTCTAATTCATGAAAATTGAAATGTTGTGCGCCGATGAGAGATGAAAGACATGAGTAAAGTGCGTCATGTGAATACAGCGAAGAGTCGTAATTCGTTTTAACGATTTCAGAATCGTGAATTCACGAGTTATGGCAAGCAATCGTTTGTTGAACGATCAATGAGTCGAGAGATTTAGCCGTTTGAGGATTTCACGCTTTCCCAAATAAAATAATTTATTACAGTTTATCGAATCTGTCTGCATATGCAAAAGGAGTAAATAACCAGTAAACACAGAGAGTGGCTGCCGGTTAAATGCTCGGTTAAATGCCGAAAAGCATGCCGCACGATACGGTAAATATTCCTGTAGTATCCGTAAAGCATTGTTAGCAGTAGCCCTAGAGCTCATTACTAAATGTCAGCTGGATGGTTGTGTCTACGAACCAGGTCGTACATGAAGTTCCATTAAGGCAATCATTTAAAAAATATTTTTTCTGATTTTAAGTTTTGTAATTTTTAATGTATTGATTGCGTCAATACGAAATTTACTAATTTTGTTATTGACTGAAGGTAGTGATATTCTCGTATCAACTCACCGGAATTCCTGATCTGTTTGCTTGTTCGTTAATTTATTTGTTTTACCATAAATGCCTTGCACGCTGACCAATTTTTATGAAATTTTGTAATCTGAGTTGAGTATCAAAGTATAATTTCATACTTAACTTAGGGCAAAGCTCGACATATCACAGTTTACAACACTTCTTTGTCGTAACAAAATTTTTGGAGAAACTGTGAAAGTGCGGGATTCACTCGACGATGTGGTACAGAGTGATCCCGACAAATTACACATTTTTCATAACATTTGAGTCCAAGAAAAGTGTTTTGTGAAAAACCGTACCAAAAAACTTGTCAATGTGATGGAAAAATAAATTAGACAATCAATTAAAAATGGCCGAGTCTAAATTGTTGAAAAATCAATACAAAATTATCCGACTTTAATAAAAATTGGTATCTGGAAGTTTTCGAGTTTGCTGATTTTTAATACAATTTGAAAATTAAAAATAGTGACGTCAATATGACTGATCCGAAGCGACAAGGCGTGTAAATTTGAAATTTCCACATTGCGTCCTCGTGATTCGCGGCAACCCACAGATTCTTCCCTATGGGGAATGGTTATCTTAATGCTGGCTTCCTCATAGATGAGGTGGTATTCCAATTTTCAATAAAATTGAATATTCGGTAAAATTGTAAATTTCATCAAGTTTAAATCCCTCAGTCGATTCTCACCAAATTCAGGACCAACTATCCTTGTACGCTAGCCAATTTATATGCTGAATTTCAGTTTGATAGATGAAAATAAGTGCAAAAATGTTTTTCTTTTCGAAAAATTACAAAAATGTAGGCTTCTATAAAATCTGAACGCCTCGATTGTTTGAAAGTTTTAATTCGATAGCTAAAAATGTGCAAATGCTAGTGGGCGTATCTTCTTTTTTCGAAAAATTCAAACAATCATAAAATGAGACACTCCTTAGCGATGTAGGCGAAAATTGCAGCAAACTTACGAAAATTGCGACCCGACCTGTGTGTTCCAGGATGATCGAGTAATCCGTTCTCGAGATATATCCATTGCAATTTTCCAAACTTATCATGCACACGCGCGCATGCACACACACACACTCACACGTGCGGGCGCGCGCGTGCACGGGCGTTTTTCCTAAATGTGACTTATTTAAGTACTCTGACATCAATATCTTCATTTATGAGGTAGCAAAAAGTTATTAATTTAAATAAAAAATTGTATCTAGGATATTTAAAGACTGATACCAAGTGTGGTCTACTGTTTATCGCACTACTAGTAAATAATTGAACGAACGCAGTAAAACTCTCGGTAAGATTACTGTTTTACCGGGAGTTACTGTTTTAACTCGACCTATTGGCATTTCGGTATGTTTGCTTGTACGGTTATTACTGTCAAATGCACGAACCAGTGACATTATATTTGACAGAAACATTCTTTACACCTCGAATAATGTATTTAGAAATAATTAAGCTATCAAAATTCGTCCTGCGCAGAAAATATATTATGGGAAACATGGTTCGGAAGTAGTCTCGGTAAGCGTAATGGAACAAAACTTGCAGAATTTTGTTGAAGCGGTTATCTGTGGGGGAAAACTGAAATAGTTAAACAGAATCAAAGTATAATCGAAACTATTAACAATAATCTTCGCTTAGGAGAGACCAACAAAAGATTGTGGGTTCGGATTCTACGCAAGATCCTTTCTGACATGTTTGCTTCTACTGGTATCCTACTGGTATATTGTGCTTTTCTATGCATGAATATATGGAAAGAACTAAGTTCGGTCTACTGATCCCCGAACTAGCAATAATAGTAATATCGATATTAATATACAGGGTGGCCGATTTATCTGAAGACATTGAAATATTTCGAAAACTACGCATCGGATCAAAAAAAGTTCTTAATAAACTTTGTTTGCCTGGAAGGGGGTCATCCAATAATACCAAAGTCGACCCCTCACCCCTACCGCCTGGGGTGGGGGTGGGGGCAACTTTGAAATCGTAAATGGGAACTGTTACGTCCTGTGTTTCCTCACGAGTTTATTATACCATGCCTCGGTCAATTAATAATGATTTACTCTGTTTGAACTAGTTCATTATAAAAATATATTAATGTTAGAAATATATATATTGGAGTCCCAATTTAATAAATTAATAATTATACTTAATAATATATTTACTTTCATATTTTACTTATTTAAAATATAATCCGTGGATGCCGAGTGGTTCGCGGTCGCTTAAAACCCCACCTGTAACCACTTGAAGAGGACGCCAGGTAGACGCGCCAACCTGTCCATCCCTGAATATGCATGCACGTCCTAGCAATACTGTTGCTAGAGAGAGACAATGTATTGCATTCATATATATACGCGTTGGCCTCTTCTTCAAGCAGAAAATAAATATAATTAGTATAATTAAAGTAAGAATCATTATGTTAACTTTAAAAAGTGTCAAAGCGTGGCAGGTTGACTAAATCTGCGACGCGAAACCGTTTAAATTCCAGGAAATATTGTTTATAGTAGACGTTGAATCGCAACGTCGAAATGTATCGATGCGTAGTACCTTAGCCAAATCTGCGACGCAAAACCTATTTAATTCTAAGAAGTGTTTGTCCGCGTTATCATAGCAATTAGATCACCGTAAGCATTGCCTTATACGGCGGTCTCCTTTGTCCGAAGATGCTGGACGCATAGGAGGGAGGACACACGCCAAAATGACACGACCCCCATCTTAGCGTGCAGAATCCGACGACATACTACTGTGTTCAAAAAGTAAGGTGAATTTTTTATTTAAACTTCCCGCGTTAACCGAATCGGACAAATGAATTTTTTTTTCAAGTTGGTAGGACTGTTAGTGACATCTGTGACAAATTACATGTCAATATCATCATTAGTTTTTAGTTTACGCTTGGTTTTGTGAACAAAGAAAAGTGAATTTGGCGATTTTTACGATGTCGAATTTTGTTGAGCAAAGAAGTGCTATTAAATTTTGCTTGTGGAATGAAATTTCCGCCGAAACGTATCGAATGTTACAAAAGGCCTTCGGTGACGAGACTATGTCACAGAAAAATGTTTACAAGTGGTACAAAGACTTCAAAGAAGGCAGAGAACGTGTTGATGATTAGGAACGCTCTGGATGACCATCGACGTCAATTGATGAGCAACACATCAAGAAAATCAAGGAATTGGTGCTCGAAAATCGTCGATTAAATATTCGAGACCTTGCCGACATGCTGGCAATATCAATTAGATCAGTGCAAGCAATTTTGAAGGATCATTTGTGCCTCAGAAGAGTCAAATCGCGTTTGGTGCCAAAATTTCTCAATTTTTTCGAAAAAGAGCGTCGCGTTCAAGCATGTGAATGAATGAATTCTGACTATCAGGACTTCTACAAACAAATTATTACGGCCGATGACTTGGATTTATGCCTATGATCCGGAAACAACCGATCAATCGAGCGAATATCGTGCCAAAGGTGAACCGAGACCGAAAAATCCATGCCAAAGTCGCTCAAAAATCAAGGTTATGTTGACAGTTTTCTTCGATTATCGTGGTGTGGTGCATTACGAATTCCTTCCCACTGGCCAAACTGTCAACAAGGAATATTATTTAAGTGTTATGCGTCGTTTGCGTGAAGCTATTCGCAAGAAAAGGCCAGAATTATGGAAAGACAACACTTGGATTTTGCACCACGATAATGCACCGTCGCACACAGCACTGGTTCTTCGTGAGTTTTTCGCCAAAAACTCCACTCATGTCGCTCCACATCCATCGTATTCGCCTGATTTAGCACCGTGTGACTTCTGGCTGTTCCCAAAGCTCAAGAGACCACTCCGGGGAAATCGTTTTGAGTCGATTGAAGAGATCAAACGTGAATCGCTACGCGCATTGAAGGCTATACCTGAGGACGACTTTTTAGCATGCTTCAAAGATTGGAAAAAACGTTGGCATAAGTGTATTGTAGCTAGGGGGGATTATTTTGAGGGGGACGAAATCGATTTGGAAGAATAAATAAAAATGTTTAATTTTAAAACAAAATTCACCTTACTTATTGAACACAGTAGTATATATACGCGTAGCCAAGAGTGCGCAACAGTATTAAGTATTAATTAGTTAATCAGTGCAGAGAGAGAGAGACTTTTCTATCAGAGTTTTTATGAAACAGTAGTTTTTGGCAGTATTAATTACGAACGAATTATTAATTCATCATCCTCAATCTTTGATCAGTACGCGAGTTACAATTCAGAACAAGTTTAGACAATTAGTCTTTAAGATTTAACGTTACTACGATCTAATTCTAAAACTAAAAATTATAAAGCATTGTGTAAACCATTTAAGTGTGAGTTTAATAATTATACCAAAACTATATCGGTGTTAAAATTATTTCGCGACCTATCCACGTAAACAAGTTATTTGTACCATTCTGAATTTATTTCAACGTTTCGCATCATTTAATAGTTCCATTTAAATTCTCGCGACATTATTAATCTATACGTCTCTACGTCGTTCATTCATAAATCCTCTCGAGCGACCACTAGTTTCGCTCTCACCCATTCGTCTATTGTAGCATCGCGCCTCAACTGGTACGTGCTACCCTTTCCATTATTTTAATAAATTAGACCACTAAGTAATTCGCCGTCCCGCTTGCATCAGCGGTACAGCGTTCAATAAAACCTTCCTCAACCATTCACTTTTCATCCTATTGCCACATATGGGCAAACATACAGGTGGACCTAGAAAGGCTGTACGCCGTTTTTTCGCCATATTCAGAAGAATATTACATAACGAAAGTTGTTCCGCAGAACAGAATATTGAAATAGACAATTGTTCGGTTGCCCTCGGGATACCATTGAAACCAAGTGCTATCTCCTCTATCGAGAGGGAAATCGAGGCAAATCCCTTTCAGAACATAAAGATTTCTAACGTGAGATCACTACCGCGAGTTACATCCGACAAACATTTCCGTGGTGCATTCGAGCGTTCCATCAACGAAGGGAACGTCGTGTTCCATTGGACCTCCATCAGCCTGCACGAAGTCGTCAAATACACGGACACCCCGGACTTCGAAGACCTGCTTGTGCTTGTGCGGTGCGATCTTTTTTAAAAATTCAATATTAAAATCAAGAACGTAACAGGTTAATATATTTTCTGGTGACAGCGGTGGGATACATTTTCTGTATAACTATCAGGGGTACAAATTGAAAATGCGGGTTTGATAACAGATGGCGTTACTAACGCTATACGCATCAGGCAGTACTGTGACTATGTTCATGTCAAAGCTACGTCTTATAGCTTTAATTTTCAGTATGTGTCAATTTGTCGCAGTGTCAAATTCATAGTTTTTTTGAGCTCTCAATATGTCGAGTTTCGTGCCAACAAAACAGCATTTGCGGGAAGTTTTAATTTACTTCTTTAATTTGAAGAAAAGTGCTGCTGAAGCACATCGATTGGTCTCCGAGGCTTATCCGAGTCATGTTCCATCGGTTTCAACGTGCGAGAGATGGTTTGTGCGGTTTAGAAGTGGTGATTTTGACGTTGAGGACAAAGAGCGGCCGGGCCAAGTGAAAAAGTTTGAGAATGCTGAATTGGAGGCAATACTCAATGAAGACTCGTGTCAAACTCAACAAGAGCTCGCAGATTCATTGGGAGTGACACAACAAGCCATTTCCCATCGTATAAAAGCCCTCGGAATGATCCAAAAGCAAGGACATTGGGTGCCGTATGAGCTGAAGCCGAGAGACGTCGAGCGCCGTTTTTTTGCATGCGAACTGCTGCTCGAACGGCAAAAACGGAAGGGTTTTTTGCATCGCATTGTCACTGGTGATGAAAAGTGGATCCATTACGATAACCCGAAGCGCAAAAAATCATATGGTTACCCCGGCCATGCATCATCATCGACGGCCAAACCAAATATTCACGGCGCCAAGCTCATGCTCTGTATTTGGTGGGACCAGCTGGGTGTGGTGTATTATGAGCTATTGAAATCGAACGAAACCATCACAGGAGCACTATACCGAACTCAATTGATGCGTTTGAGCCGCGCACTCAAAGAAAAACGGCCACAATACGAGCAAAGACACGACAAAGTAATTTTGCAACATGACAACGCTCGGCCACATGTTGCAGCGCCGGTCAAAACATACCTACAAACGCTGAAATGGGAAGTCTTACCCCACCCGCCGTATAGCCCAGATATTGCTCCTTCCGATTACCACCTTTTCCGATCGATGACACATGGCCTAGCTGACCAGCGCTTCCATTCTTACGAAGAAGCCCAAAAATGGGTCGATGACTGGATAGCAGCCAAGCCGGCCGAATTTTTTCGCGACGGTATCCGTAAATTGCCAGAAAGATGGGAAAAAGTTGTGGCTAGCGATGGACAATACTTTGAATAATTCATTTGTTACCATTTTTTCAGAATAAACGTTCAAAAATAGAAAAAAATCCCGCATTTTCAATTTGTACTCCTGATATCTTTTTGGATATTTTGTTAAACTAAAATGGATACTCGTAGTAAAAAACCCACTCTCAACGAGGACGAGGTAAAAATCCTCCAAGAACAATTATTGCGTAAACAACAACAATTAAAAGAACAAGAAGAAGCTCTTCACCTCAAAAATCAAGAAGCAGAAGAAAGACTTAATGAAATTGATAATAAAGAAAGAGAATACAGTTTGCGTTATAGAGAGGAACAATGCTCATATCAAGATCAGACCAAAAACAATGATACACATTTAAATTCTAGGGTTCAACAGTTGTTGGTAAATATGATGGCTAATTTTAATTTGCTCCAAAAGGAGGTTGTCCAAATCCGCGCAGACGTTCAATCTGGCCAGCAGGGTACCAGTAGGGAGGGGGCTCCAGGCGTAAGCTCGGGCTCACACAACCCACAGTACACCGGCCCCACATGGCCACAACTATTGTTTAAAGACGCGCTGGAAAGCGTGCCGACATTTAATGGGGAAAACATCCCCCTGTTAAAATTCGCTCGAGCATATAATAGAATAAAAGATATGTTCCCTACTAATCAAGAGCCGACGCTCGCTCGGTTGTTAAGAAACAAATTGAAAGGTAGAGCATATACCGCGGTAGAGGACGATAATTTCGAGACAGTTAAAGAATTTACAGACGTATTAAAGGGAGTGTTTGGCGCTACCAAGTCGGTTAACCAATATCGCGGTGAACTCGGTAGCATAGTTAAATCAAGATACGAGCATATAATAGATTATATTAGTCGGGTAAAGGACCTTCACGCCGCGATACTAGAGGAGGAGACAACTTCAAAAGGGCCTTTAAGAGCCACCACTATAAAAGACATCGAGGTAGAGACCCTTGAATGTTTCGTAGCGGGCTTACCTCCGACATTCCGTACAAATCTGAGACTCGAGGGGTATACAAAATTATCAGAAGCTTATTCGGCCGCAATTAAGGTTGAAAAAGATTTCGAAAAAGATAAATTTAAATTTGGAGAACAGCGTCAAGAGCCAAAACCGCATGTTTCATTCGGCAAACCAGAAATAAAACCTTCCGAGTCAATCACATGCGCATAGAAATAGATATAGAGGGTACCCCATCCGAGTTCCACGTGGTCGATAACGACTTTATGATTTCACAGGATGCCATTCTTGGCTCCGAATTTCATGTAAAGAATAAAACCTCTATTGATTATAAGGAGAAAAAAGTCAAATGGGATGGGAAAGAACTCTCGTTCAAAAATAATAAAAATTATGTGACACTAGCAGCTCGCACCAGCACAGTGTGCAAGTTACAACTCGAGGAACAGGTTATCTTCCGCGCATAGACTTAGGCTATGGCATTTATGCGGGAGAAGCCGTAGTGAATAATATCAATAACTCGTGCTATGTCAAGGTGTTCAATACTACTGTGGGCGACCGAACGGTTGTTATGCCGAAGGTACGTCTGCTCGAATATCAAGAAGTGCCGAGAGAGCACTTAAATCCGACCGACGCAGCCAACGTGTGCGTGGCGGGCCTATTTTACAAACAATGTTGAGTTCGAGAGCGAGCAGACGGGTGAAATGAAGACCGTTGCCGCCGGGGCCAGCGCAATAAACAGAGCTGAAAAAATTAAAGCTTTACTAAGGCTCGACCATCTGTACAGGGAAGAGAAAGATAGTGTCGACCACTCTATAGCAGAGGCTGTCGACCTCTTCCATGTACCAGGCGAGTGGTTAGATTCAACAGGTGTCATCGAACACAAAATCGTGCTTACAGATGAACAACCCGTATTTACAAGACAATACAGGTTCCCACCAATTCATAAGGAAGAAATTACGCAACAAGTCGCAGAATTAATCGATAACAAAATAATATCTCCATCAGACTCTCCTTATAGCTCTCCACTATGGATCGTGCCCAAAAAGGCCGATTCCCAAGGAAAACGAAAATGGAGGATGGTGATCGACTATAGGTCGTTAAACGAAAAGACGGTGGGCGACGCGTATCCCCTGCCTAATATAAACGAAATTTTAGACCAACTAGGTAGTGCGAAATATTTTTCAGTCTTTGATCTAGCAAGCGGATTTCACCAAATTAGAATCGCGACTGAGGATGCCCCAAAAACGGCATTTTCAACACCATATGGCCACTATCAATTTAATCGTATGTCATTCGGGCTCAGAAACGCACCAGCAACCTTCCAGCGTTTAATGGATAGAGTACTTTGTGGGTTGCAAGGCACCGAGCTTTTCGTCTACCTTGATGATATTGTATTATATGCATGCTCCCTACAGGAACATCAGCTAAAATTCAAACGGCTGGCCGAAAGATTACGAAAAGCCAATTTTAAATTGCAGCCGGACAAGTGCGAATATTTACGAATTTTTACGGAGCTCTCGATAAATTCGATAAGCATCGCGAAAACCGAAGTTATAGACAATATAGAATGGAAATTAATTGCTAAAGAAATAGAAAACCATTTGATAACCATGCCTATACGCGTAACCATTTGTAAAATGCTAATAAAAATACCGGACGTCGTCTCTCGCCGTACCATAATAGAGGAAGCACACAACTCGCTTGTAGGGGGACACAAAGGGGTCACCAAAACTTTGAAGAGGGTGCAGGAACGGTACGCTTGGAGGGGTATGAAGACGAACATACGAGAATCCATCCAATACTGCAGGGGTTGTGAACTGAAGAAGTTAGTCAGAGTTAAAAAACCAAGCAACCTATGGTTTTGACCGATACACCAGGCAGCGCGTTCGACTAAATTGCCATGGACATGGTCGGTCCACTAGCACTGACAAAGGCTGGCAATATATAAAGGGTGTCCCAAAATTAACGCAAGATTTGAATTTGCCGCCATTTGTGCAGTAAAGTGTTGGCAACCCCAAAAAAAAATAATTTGACATCTGAGAGGTTAGGGTTAGTAAAAATGTAAACAAGATGGTGCCACATGCCATACAGCTCGTGAAACAATTCAATTACTGCATGAGACATTTCCTAGTCGTGTACTCTCTCGTTTCGGTGATCAGAATTGGCCCCCTAGATCTTGTGATTTAACAACATTAGATTTCTTTTTATGGGGTCATTTGAAGTCAAAGGTCTATGTCAACAAACCCCCACCCCAGGGAGTAGGGATTGGGGGGGAGCCTGGATCGAGTTTCGTATCGCTGAATAGCTTTTTGAAAAATTAAACATGTTTTTTCTTTTTTCGATCCGATTTGTAATTTCTCTAGATATTCGCAAAAATCAGGTCCCTTGCGAATACAGCGCCATCTATCACGAATCGAAAAAAAATGTTTCAGATAAAAGTTACTTATTTTTTTATGGGGAATCCGAATTTGCAATAAAAAATAGGGGTTCCCATGTACGATTTCAAAGTTGCCCCACCCCCACCCCAGAGGCTAGGGGTGAGGGGTCGACTTTGGTATCATTGGATGACCCTCTTCCAGGCGAATAAATTTTATTGAGAACTTTTTTTGATCCGATGCGTAGTTTTCGAAATATTTCAATGCCTTCAGATAAATCGGCCACCCTGTATATAATTTACGTATTAACATTTGTTTTTACTCTATATATATGTAAGCTTGTAGGTTATCAAGCTTGGCTTTGTCGCTGCTTGTCGACTTGTGCGTGAGAGTCAGTATGTAACAAGACTCCGAGCTGAGAGCATTGATGTTATCGTACGGAGATAGATAAAGGTTTGCTATCGGCAATTGTATTGATTCAGGTTAGTTTTAAGTTTACTCGTTTACTGTAATATTTCTGGCCTGTTCTAATGTGTGCATATCATTAATATTACAGTTGATTACTGCATCATGCGTGTTGATTCTTAAGCCGAACCTTCCCTTCATTGAAGTTCCTCAAATAGTGGCCTACAAATCAATACAATGGAGAATAAAGCAAAGTTTTACTTTGTCTCGGAGGCTGGTGCAGATACGAGAAGCACTGTAGTTAAAGTGAAAAGAATTCAGCTGCTTGGTCAAGAGGAAAGTTTTTTGTTTCCAGCAGATAAGCAGACTAGTGCTCAAAATAAACAGTTTTTTGAAAATCCAATTGTGAAAAATGTCGTTAAAAGTTTAAAAGTTCGCAATAAATTTCGCAATGTTGTGCTGACTCTATCTGAGGAACTTGAGAAGATTTATCTGGACACAGAAGGCAATGTTGTGTTGTATGACGAATATTTGGAAGAGGTTACCCCAGAGCAAGAGTTAAATGTAAACAGAGAGTCGGCAGTAACATTTGAAAGAAAAACAAGCTCTCTGATAAAGGATATAGTGATTGAAAAATTCAACGGTGAAAATATAAATGCGAGCGTTTGGATTAATTTATTTGTGCAGGAGTGCAACAGAGTGGGGATTGCCCAAAATAAATACGCTGAAGTATTAAGATTGTTTTTAGAGAAATCTGCATTAGATTGGTACAATGTATTTGTCAAGCAGAACTCTTTGCTAAATTGGGAGGCATGGAATAACGCCTTTATTGATACTTTCTCTGCACAGTCTTGGACAGATATAGCGTATGCTTATAACTTTAAGTTTTATAATGGCTCGCTATTAGAATATGCGTTAAAGAAAAGTAGATTATTGTTAGAAGCGGATGATAGCGTGTCTATAAACACACAAATTAACATGATTGTAATTAGTTTACCAAATTTTATCCAAAATAAGTTAGATAGAAAATCTATTATAAATATAGAAAATTTAATGTCAAAATTAAAACAATTTGGTAAGATTAACGAATCGAAAAATGATAATGTAAACAAGAGAATTCTAAATGAAAAAAGACCATGTAGCATTTGTGATAGGTTAGGTTTCAAAAATAGATTTCATTTAGAAAGTGCATGCCGTAATAAAGATAGGCAAATTAAAAATTTAAAGAACGAAAATATCAAGGTTACAAATAATAATGAAATACAGGAAGTAGTAGCAAGTCATGAGGAGGCAAAAAACGAATAGTCCTCCCACTTATTAAAATTAAGATTTTTGCAAATGGTTGCCCAGCAATTGGTTTATATGACTCTGGATCCAATGTTTCTCTGGTTAGTAGTACATTTTTTAATGATAAAAGAAATATTAAACAAATAATAGGTGGGAGAGATACCATTAAAGGTGTAGCTGGAACGGCGAAAACGGAGGGGATTGTAACAATACCTATTAAAATTTGTAATTTAGAAGAGGATTTTCAGTTTTTCATTGTTAAGGAAGGCATTGATTGTGAATTTCTATTAGGATTAGACTCAATAAAAAAATTCAAGCTCTGTCAGGATGAAAATTTGATTATATCACAGAAACAAAAAAAAAAAATTTAGATAAGCAAAATAACATTAATGAAATAAGTACTAATAGAATGGAGAATATTATTTTAAAAAATAAGATAATCTTTGCCAAATCAAAGTTTGATATAGGAACAGTAAAGGATTACGAAGCCACAGTGAAACTGACAGAAAACAGATATATTTCAAAGAAACCTTATAGATGCTCTTTTCAAGATAAATTAGAAATTGAGAAACAAGTAGAAGATTTATTAAATGCAGGTTTAATAGAGGAGTCAAGCAGTCCTTATGCAGCTCCCGTAACCATGGTTTTCAAGAGAGAAGAAGGAAAAAGATCACGCTTGTGTATTGATTTTAAAGAGTTCAACAAAATAGTAGTGCCAGAAAGTCAGCCCTTTCCAAGGATAGACGATCTTACTATACGCGCCAGAAGTTGTAAGTTCTTTTCAAAATTGGATGTGAATTCGGCGTTTTGGTCGATTCCGGTGCGTGCAAAGGATAGATATAAGTTGGCTTTTGTGACGCATCACGGACACTGGCAGTGGAGATGTTTACCCTTTGGTTTGAAATCGGCTCCTGCTATTTTTCAAAGAGTTTTAGCAGGTGTGATAAGAAAAAACAAGCTAGATGCTTTCACAGTAAATTATATAGACGATATATTGGTGTTCTCTAAGACTTACGAAGAGCATGTATATCAGGTAGAGCGAGTATTGCAAGCACTATATGAACAAGGTTTTAAATTGAATAAAAATAAATGTAAGTTCGCCCAAGAAAGGATAACATATTTGGGACACGAAATTGGAAGCAATATGATTAAACCAATAAATGATAATTTAGTGGCTATTAAGAAGTTTCCTACACCCAAAACAAAAACACAAGTTAGACAATTTTTAGGTAAGATTAATTTTTATTTGGAGTTTATACCAAATCATGTTGTCTTACTGGATCCTTTGAGAAATTTGTTAAAAAAAAATGTATCTTTCGATTGGTCCGAAGAGTGTAGGAATAGTTTTAATTCGACAAAAGAATATTTGTGTACAGTTCCTGCTTTGGCAATTTTTGATCCAGAGGCTCCAATATTTATTTTCACTGATGCAAGTATTGAAGGAGTTGGAGCAATATTGAAGCAGCCACAGGAAGATAATTCCTTGAAGTCGGTGTTTTTCTTCTCTAGAAAGTTGACAGACGCTCAGAAAAAGAAGAAAGCCATTTTTATAGAATGTTTAGCAATTAAAGAAGCCATTTTATATTGGCAATTTCAATTGTTGGGAAAAAAGTTCCTTGTATTTACGGACCACAGACCCTTGGAAAATTTCAATATAAAAAAAAGTAATGATATGGAACTAGTGCAGATTTTGAATTATATTTCACATTTTGATTTTGAAATTGTATATAATCCGGGTAAAGACAATATTGAAGCTGATTGTCTGTCTAGAAATCCGGTTTTGGAATCACACGAGGATACAGATAATGATTCTGTGATTAAAACTTCAAATTTATTGAAATTGAATGATATCAAAGAAAATCAGAAATTGTTAAAAGTCGATGATAAATGCATTATTAAAGATGATATAATTTATAAAATTTTAAATAATAGAGAGAAAATATGGATCACTGAAGAATTTGGAAAGTCTCTTATTACCGATGTACATGTTGATCAGGGTCATATAGGCACAAAACAGTTAATTTTAACTTTTGGCCAAAAATTTTATTTTAAAAATATGTATAAACACATAAGATTGACTTGTAGATCTTGTGAAACTTGCATTAAAAACAAATCAAGAATAGGTTGCTTTAAAGCACCTTTGTCTCAACTCGGTCCAGCAAAGGAACCTCTCGAAATAGTGTCTATTGACACAATAGGAGGTTTCAAAGGCAATAAAAGTACAAAAAAATATTTACATTTGGCGGTGGATCATTTTACAAGATTCGCTTACATAATAACTTCAAAGACTCAAGTGGCAAAGGATTTCATCAATTTAATTAAGAAAGTAGAAAAAGATGGAAGTATTAAATTGGTTTTGTCAGATCAGTACCCTGGTATAAATTCGGCACAGTTTAAGCAATATTTAAATAAACAGAAAGTAGCATTGGTTTTTACAGCAGTGGATTGTTCGTTTTCTAATGGATTAAACGAAAGGACAAATCAGACTTTGGTAAACAGAATACGATGTAAAATTCATGAGAATAAAAATAAATCATGGCCTCAGGTAGCAGAGGAATGTGTAAAAGAGTACAACAACACAATTCACAGTTCGACCGGATTCACCCCTAATTATTTGCTGACAGGATTAAACTATTCATTTTTACCCGATGAAGTAAACGATAATAATTTGACAAATTTGGTCAACAATAGAAAAAGAGCTTTTAGAAATTCAAAAGAAATTCACAATCAGAATAAGAAATATTACGATAAGAATGTAAAACAGATAGATTATAAAGTAGGAGATTTAGTTTATGTACAAGCGTTAATAAATTGAACAAAGATAAAATAGATCCAATTAGAGCAGGTCCTTTTAAAATTAAAGAGAAAATTTCTGATGTTATGTTTTTGTTAGACAGTAGATTTAGGAAAAATGAGTCAAATATTTTTCATGCTAGTAAGCTTGTTCCTCAATCCGATGGAGTGTACCCTCGATCTTAAAAGGGGGGATGTAAGCTTGTAGGTTATCAAGCTTGGCTTTGTCGCTGCTTGTCGACTTGTGCGTGAGAGTCAGTATGTAACAAGACTCCGAGCTGAGAGCATTGATGTTATCGTACGGAGATAGATAAAGGTTTGCTATCGGCAATTGTATTGATTCAGGTTAGTTTTAAGTTTACTCGTTTACTGTAATATTTCTGGCCTGTTCTAATGTGTGCATATCATTAATATTACAGTTGATTACTGCATCATGCGTGTTGATTCTTAAGCCGAACCTTCCCTTCATTGAAGTTCCTCAAATAGTGGCCTACATATATTTGAATAAATTGAATACAATTTGTTTCAATCTATTCGTCCAGTAAAAATACACCGTGAACCTTGCCACGAGCAGTCAGTAGTCTTCAATTTTTTTGAATAAAAAAAAAATCATTTTAGTATGATGAATTACTGAAACATCAGATTGTACAAATTGCCGAGAATGTATTTATCGGTTGAATTTTTGACATACCACGACCTACCCACAAACCTAAAGACTCTTAATTCCGGATGATTGCAAATTGATATCGATCTTTGGCGAGGTTCGTGAAGGCCGCAAGCTTTTTCGGCCGTTCTCGCTGTTACTATTGCCGGTTAGCTCGAGCTCCTGAGAAGAGAACGGAGAGAGTACACCGCAAAGAACGAAAAGCCAAGTATACGGGCGACCACTCACTGCAATCATATAAATAGAAACGGCGCGACAGCGTGGTACCATAAATTGTCGCATCGCGATTTAAGGCCGAGTGCAAGGAGCTCGAGGTTCTCTTGCGGTGGTGGTGCTTGGCTGTTATTCCGCTGATGCTACTACTGCGCGGTGAGCAGTAGTATAGCGGTCTGCAGTTATAATCCTCTCTTCTATTCTGCTCGCTGTCTCTCACTCGCTCTGCTTCACCGAGTACGTGTAGTATATTATACCAACCGAGCATATCGAGCAAGTAAACTGCGAGTTATGTGAGTTGTGTCCCTTTCTTTCTCATATCTCGGCGCCAGTCGTTCGGTCGCAACACAGCCGGACATTCGTTGTCGTCTTCGTAGTCTCTTCGGTCCTCGTGTTTGCCTACTTCGTATTCGTCTTTCGCTCTTTGCTCAGCCAACGTAGCCTACGTGTAACGATCGACGTTTTGGTCGTTCGGTCACTACACTTGGCTATCGGTTTGCCTATCCTGTCGGTCTCTTTCTCTTCCTCCTTCTTCTTATCCCGCTATGTATCTTTCTCGAAACACTACACAAACAAACTGTTAATTCGATGGTGACACGAACCAAGAACCCACATTCTAGCTCTACACCTGTTCGACAAAATACCCTGCTGACGATGAATGGAACAGATGAAACAAATAAGATGTTATTTAAAACGTAGTTCATCGTTTGTAAGGTTCATATTCTTTTTTTTTTGGTAATAAAAGTGAACAATTTAATTTTACATATATTTAAAACTTTTCAAAGATTTATTTTTACTCATTAAATTAAAACATCCATTACATTTAATAATAATACATTTTATTTGCGTTACTTTATATCGGCCATGAATTTAATATATTTCCAAAAATCGTCTGTTTCACGTGTCATCCGTGATTTAACTCATTTCGTTATATTTCAACCAGTTGATGAGGATGGGTTGAGCTATTCACTTTCATAATTTAACTCGAATTTAACTGTATAAGTAATGTAGAATATAAACGATGAAAATAATAAATCATACATTATTTGAATCCACTGTATAATATCGTATCCTGAAAATTATCAGGAGTACAAATTGAAAATGCGGGATTTTTTTCTATTTTTGAACGTTTATTCTGAAAAAATGGTAACAAATGAATTATTCAAAGTATTGTCCATCGCTAGCCACAACTTTTTCCCATCTTTCTGGCAATTTACGGATACCGTCGCGAAAAAATTCGGCCGGCTTGGCTGCTATCCAGTCATCGACCCATTTTTGGGCTTCTTCGTAAGAATGGAAGCGCTGGTCAGCTAGGCCATGTGTCATCGATCGGAAAAGGTGGTAATCGGAAGGAGCAATATCTGGGCTATACGGCGGGTGGGGTAAGACTTCCCATTTCAGCGTTTGTAGGTATGTTTTGACCGGCGCTGCAACATGTGGCCGAGCGTTGTCATGTTGCAAAATTACTTTGTCGTGTCTTTGCTCGTATTGTGGCCGTTTTTCTTTGAGTGCGCGGCTCAAACGCATCAATTGAGTTCGGTATAGTGCTCCTGTGATGGTTTCGTTCGATTTCAATAGTTCATAATACACCACACCCAGCTGGTCCCACCAAATACAGAGCATGAGCTTGGCGCCGTGAATATTTGGTTTGGCCGTCGATGATGATGCATGGCCGGGGTAACCATATGATTTTTTGCGCTTCGGGTTATCGTAATGGATCCACTTTTCATCACCAGTGACAATGCGATGCAAAAAACCCTTCCGTTTTTGCCGTTCGAGCAGCAGTTCGCATGCAAAAAAACGGCGCTCGACGTCTCTCGGCTTCAGCTCATACGGCACCCAATGTCCTTGCTTTTGGATCATTCCGAGGGCTTTTATACGATGGGAAATGGCTTGTTGTGTCACTCCCAATGAATCTGCGAGCTCTTGTTGAGTTTGACACGAGTCTTCATTGAGTATTGCCTCCAATTCAGCATTCTCAAACTTTTTCACTTGGCCCGGCCGCTCTTTGTCCTCAACGTCAAAATCACCACTTCTAAACCGCACAAACCATCTCTCGCACGTTGAAACCGATGGAACATGACTCGGATAAGCCTCGGAGACCAATCGATGTGCTTCAGCAGCACTTTTCTTCAAATTAAAGAAGTAAATTAAAACTTCCCGCAAATGCTGTTTTGTTGGCACGAAACTCGACATATTGAGAGCTCAAAAAAACTATGAATTTGACACTGCGACAAATTGACACATACTGAAAATTAAAGCTATAAGACGTAGCTTTGACATGAACATAGTCACAGTACTGCCTGATGCGTATAGCGTTAGTAACGCCATCTGTTATCAAACCCGCATTTTCAATTTGTACCCCTGATAACATACTCTATCTGTATTTCTGTATATCTCTTCTCTTTATATTATAAAAATATCTCGCTGCTGCCGTATAGGAGAATCGAGACCTTCCCGAAATTACCCGATCGGGGGTCGAGTCGGGTTGGGACGGGAGAGGGGGCCCCCCTGGAGGGTTGGCGCGCGGAGCGCGCAGGAGGGTGAAACCCTCCTAGTAATACGGTATTCTAATTTATAGCCTAAGGTTCCAATTTTTAACCAATTTGTGACCAATTTTATAAAAATTTAATTATCTATTAAATCGGAGAAGGAGCAATTGCAAATATGGTATTGTGATTTGGTTAATTTGCCGCAACGAAAAAATCTCATCATTTTATATCAAATAATAATAACGTTAAAAAATAAAGCTACGCTGGAAATGTGTTGAGGTCTTCAGGAGGGTCAACCACGGAGATGAAACAATTGTTCCGCGGTCGCCAGAAATTATATGTAGGAATGATGCGAGAGTGTTGAAGATCGCGTTGAGATATTATTGAAACTAGGTATATATGCACGAATAGCACCGATGGAAGATATAAGTTGCATTCCGTGCCGAGAGATAGTTAATTAAGTGCGTGCGGGATTTGGTGCCGGTCGCAGAGCTTTACGGAGCGCAGAAGAGGTAGAGACGCAGGCAGAGTGCTTGCTAGCTCGCAGGCATGCAGGCCCCCAGTGGTATTCTCAATGCGTGGCCCCTCTATTTCCGTCCAGCAGTAGAATCCTCGTCGAATTCTATGATCCGGACAGCGGCCGGTCTAACTGGCGTGTAGCTACGCGGGGTATCACGAGCGACGGAGATAGCGAGTTATTAACCACGCGCACGATGAGCAATGTTTCGCTCAGTAATACATGGAAATCTGCGTTAGCCGACGAAGCCTCCGATGTAACGCGGGTGCATCGATGCACCGCCCTCGCATACGTTGGCCAACTGTCGGATTCTATACTGTGTTTTACTACTGCGCCACGATGACTACTTGCGCAGAGCGCACTCAGCTGCTGCTGGTAACACCGCGGTGCTGTTATGCACCACGGGAGCCAGGGCTCGGCTTGGACTACCTCTTCATCGGTCACCCGGCCAATTAGTTGGGCAGATACGTTAAATCTGTCGCGCGGAACGGGCTCCGTCGCGGTGCACACCACGCGGATACAGCTCCGCTTCGGTGGATTCGTCGTCGAATGTAGGAAAGGTGCACATGGACCAGTCGTTGACTACCTACCTACCGGCACCTGACACGAAGTTCATTTTCACACTTCCACAAAAAAAATTTTTTTTTGGTTTTTGAAATAATGATTTTCTCTAAATAATGACATCGATGAGGCTTACCTGAAAATCATGAAAATGAAATTGGCTTATGCAATTGGATGCATAAAATCTTGCACCTTGTTAAAAAATACCACATGACAAAATTAATTGCTTCTAACGCGAATTTTAGTATAAAATAACCTGACAGTCGAATGTTTTTTGGATTATACTACTTTTTCTCTTTACAAACATCATATGCGAGAAGAAAGTAAAAAATGTTAATGGCGTGTTGGGACCTCGTAAAATGTACATAATGTTTTAAGTTAGTTACTGGTATAAAGTTACAAGTAATCTTGTGATGTAGCGAAGTACTAAAATTCGAAATATGCATCAAGCAATTTCAAGGAACTGGAGGATCGTGCTGTTCGACGGAAACTCGTGATACTACAACTAACTGTGAATAGACTTCGATATAATGAAATCCAGTCTAACTCAAACTCGAACGAACTTTACTCGCTGATGGAAAATAATGTGACGTAATAATAATACAAGTGAGAATAAATAATACATTTGAATGAAAAACAAAATTGTGGTTTTCTTTTTACAAGAAGTAAAAAGTACAATGGCAGTTAAAGCGGGCGTATAAATTGCGGTATAAATTGCACAACACAATATGTGCACAGTCCAGAAAAAAATAAAATTTCATTTCAATGGCTACGTAAGGTAACCACCACTGGACTGAAGCACTCAATTACTACTGAGAGTATGAGGTTGTATGTATGTCTGTACATCGTAGACAAAAGTATAATAATGTTTTATGTAGTCTGCGAATAATCACTTAATCATTTTTGTTATTTTACACACGTTAGGTAAAGTTTGAAAAAGAATAGAAGTTTTGGATTGCATTATGATATCAAATTTTTAAATGCATACAAGCCCACACCAAATTTCACTGAGATTCGATGTCTTTTCGAAAAAATATTATGACAAACAGACAGATAGACAGAAATTAGTTAATGCTTTTATTGTAATCTAGACCACTCAAAACATATATTTCCACCATAATCTGGTAGTCGATTTTTGGTGTATTACAATACTTTCTTATTCACATACTGCGTATGTGATGAGAAAGTAAAAATGTGCATCAACATACTGGGTTACAAGATAATATATGACTTATAAAAACGATACATTTTTGGTGTTCATCAAGTTGAATTTTTAAAAATTCAATTGGAAAGTTTGATACGTGCAATTAGATCACATTTTCATTTCTATGATTTGCACGTAATAAGGTCTTTTTTAAGCAAGGCAAAACAAATACGTCCTGTCTATGTGCGGGAGAGAGGAAGAGAGCGCACACTAGGTGCTACGTTAGGTACATCATCGCAGTGTGAGTCCTTCGCCTGGACTTAAGGGGAGGTTATTGTGAAAAATCTGATTTTTTATTTCCGTGTAGATCTAAACTCACGTTTCATCACTTGTTTTGAGGTTGAACAAAATGTGCGCCAACACCTAATTCTTAAGTCATCCCAAACTTGAAGCTTCAAAACGTTAAAAGCTCTTTAAAAGTTAACAAACAAATTTTCTATTTTTTTGTAGTTCTCAGAACATCTTTATGAAGAACTTCTAGAATCGTATTTTCAAGATGAATACCCATCAATGTGACAAAACTACAGTAGCGGACAAAAGTTTAAGACGGAGAGGAAAAAAAAAGTAATCGTTGATTTTTTTATGAAAAGAATTGACTCAGTGGATTTTTTTTTGTATTAGCTAATTAATCATTAACTCATATATTTATTACATAAATTCAATTTTGCGCGTAACAACATCAGATACAATAAACAAAGAAAACATAAATTTGTTTGATATCTTCGGGGACAAAAGTTTAAGACTATACGTAAAAAAATATTTTTTGGTAGAAAATATACTGTAACGGAACGCATTAAGGCGATCCGCTACTAGAACTCACAACCTTCACCACATCTCAACCAACCTATACAAACTGAAATAAAACATAAAATATACCAAAATAAGACAAAGCACACAAAAAGATTCTGGATAGACAAAACACTCCAGACCGGATCGAAAGAAGTATCGACCGGACAAGGAGAACAGAAAGGACTAGTAGGTACACACACAGAATTACAAGTACACACCCTAAACAGTGATGGCGTAAATAAGAGGCCTGCCTAGCCAAAGATCACGATGGAAAACATAACAGTAGGCGTAACAACGAGAACACACCGGCCTACTAGCAAGCGTAGTAGCCCCCGCCCTACACAATCACTAGACCAAGCCTTAAACATACGGTACAACCCCCAAATAGGCCACTCTATCCAAAAGGCGAGAACATCGGGAACGCCACGGCCGGCAAACGTAGGAAAGAATTCATGGAACTATCGAGATACCACGATACATAGAGAAAGATCAACAAAGTAAATCCTCATGAAACGTCGCTACGTACCCCCACTCACAAATTAAACATTAACATTAATAAAACCCATAAAACAAACTCATATCGACCAAAACCAAACAAAAAAAAACATAAAGAAAACGATCCTCACGTAGGAGAACACCCGAAAGTAACAAAAAACATAAAAATCCACAAGAAATCGGTCCAAAAAACACCAAGGAAGAGATAATTAACCACAATTAATTATCCTGGGTAATTAGTCATCAACGAAGCAGCAGGAAAGCAGCCTATAAAACCGAGAAAGACCCATAGGAGCCTGAATCGGGAAAAACCATAATCAAACCAGAGAAAAATTAGATAAAAAGTTTGAACCTACAACAAGTAGGAGAATAACATTGGCCAGCGAATTTCAACCTCGCAGAAACCTCGTTTGAAACCCTAGAGGGACAAAGAGCGGCTAAATATAGAAATTCGAGCAATAACGGGACTCCGACACGTCACCCCGCACCTCTTTCACCTAGTGATTGAAGTGTGACAAACATCACGTGACCTACCTCAAAACACCCTCCCGGGGTCCATCCGCCAACCTATATAAACCGCGACGGGATAGGCCTCGGGGCTCTTGTCAAATCTAATAAGTCAAGACGAAGTGCTGCTCGACAGCACATCTAGTACATAAGATTACACGTAGATTCTCCATGTAACAAAGACGTGTTCTTTCGATCAAATCGATTCCCCTGCATTGCGCTTGGCCGTCGTTTGACCGAACGAACCGATTAAAAACAATACTAATAGTTTGGGAAACACCATGTTAAAACGAGTGTTCTTTTTCTCAACCGATTCCCCTGCATTGCGCTTGGCCGTCGGTTGAGTAAACGAACTCATTAGGATACTCTGTGAGGAGTAAGGCTCCCCTGCACTGCGCTTGGCCGCCCCTACTCACAGCGTAAGGGCACACTCCACTAACGGGTCCCCACGCACGGCGTCGTGGCTATCCGTCTCTTGGAGTGTGAAGCAGCACGAGTGACACAAGGTCAAGGGAGTGGCATCCCGACTGAGTGCACCGCGCATTAGACTCGTAGGGTGTACCTGCGTGGGTGGGACCACGTTAGGGCCAGCACCAGTTACCACCTGCATCTCGCGGATACCTCGGCTGGTCGCAATTAATCGGGAACCCAATCGTACGCCTCTTAATGGCGCGAGAAGGTGCTTAATTAGTTGCGAATAAAAGCTTCAGTATCCGGGGTCTAGGAAGAGCTAGCTGGTCAAGCTGCGAACCCGGTGTCTCTTGCGAACAGAAAGCTATAGCTAGGGACCCAAACAATAACAAAGCGAGAAACGATAGGTAGGTAAAATCATCCACACCACACCACCACACTACACTCGCGTCCCTACTATAGAATTCTTGCGCGACCATCAGTAGGGCGGAGCCTCGAGAGGCAAGTCTGCAAACGAGCAGCTCGAAACAATAACATTCGAAATAGCACGACACCAGCTAACGTCCAATGATTAAAATAAGGCGAACCAGTACATCTAATGAAAGTACGAAGGAACGCCCCGTATGAGGACCAAGCCTGCGACTAGGCCCCCCCCCCTTCAAATAGAGATACACAAAACGCGAATGGCCAACAGGATTCTGCCAACCCCATCCTAATAGAGATCGATAGTTAAACATCAAAATTATACCAGATTCAACAAACCTGAAAATTAATAAATTGAGTGTTGAGCTCCGTAAATATGATACCTAATCACTTTGCGAATTATAAATTCAAAACCTGATTAGAACTGGAATCTCATATATTCCACATACGTAGGATAAGCAAAATCGCGTACTAGCGAACGCGACCCCCTTAAAACTGATAAATTGAGTGTTAAGCTCCGTAAAGATGATACCTAATCACTTTACGAATTATAAAGTCAAAACCCTGATTTGAACGGGAATCTCACATATTCCACATACGTAGGATAAGCAAAATCGCGTACTAGCGAACGCGACCCCTTAAAACTGATAAATTGAGTGTTGAGCTCCGTAAAGATGATATCTCATCACTTTGCGAATTATAAATTCAAAAACCTGATTTGAACTGGAATCTTATAAATTCCACATACGTAGGATTAGAAAAATCGCGTACTAGCGAACGCGAAACCCTTAAAATTGATAAATTGAGTGTCAAGCTCCATACCAGTGATACCTTATCACGGTACGAATATTAGAGTCGAAACTAATAGAAAAGGAACTGGAAAAGATTCCGCATAGGTAGACGTTAAGCAACGAATGTAAAGCGAGCGTGAGTGCAGAAGAGCAACGAGATCGTTCCACATACCATCCTCCCTACCTTAGTTGCACTAACCATCGAGCAAAAGCCTCTCCAGCAATCACGGGCCTTCCGCCCAGAACAAATAAAGAAAAGAATTACCCAAACAAAAAGAAAAGACCAATGATGAAAGGGTAAACAAAACCGCACGTCTGTCACGGACAAATGCGACGCAACACAAACCTAAACTGAGGTCTGACCGATAAAAACAAAAAAAATTCCTAATAACAACCTAGTATTGATTGCAAATCTACACATCCACGGATCCTCTCGCTCCCTCCAGCCCAGTGCACGAACTAGTTTCGAGCAAACTACCTCCCCACACGATCACGGTAGAGATCACTCGGAGCAAAACTCAAATTTAACGCGATTTTACACCGTAACCGAACTCTCGCGCATCGTAGCCGAATAAAAAAGAAGTGTTAAAGATCGCGAAACGTTTCAATACAGATATTTTCCTCCCTTCAATACTTTGTCCACAGTCCATTATTTTTCATCACATCAGCACATCTTTGAGGCATTGAATCAATTAATTTTTTGCAGTCGTCCACAGTTGTTTCATTCCACGTTTTTTCAACCAAAGAGTACAAATCGTCAAAATTTTTTGGTTTATTTCTTTGAACCCTTCTTTTTATGGTACACCATAAGTTTTCAATTGGATTTAAATCCGGCGACTGCGACGGCCACGGTAATAAAGTGATTTTTTCATCTTGAAAAAAACTTTTCACTACCCGAGCCGTATGCTTTAGGTCATTATCTTGTTGATAAATAAAATGATCACCCATATTTTCGTAGGCATACGGTAACATAGTATTTTTCAATATATCCAAGTATTGAAAACGGTCCATGATTCCATTAATTCGGCGTATTGTTCCAGGACCATTGCGAGAAAAACATGCCCACACCATTACGTTTCCACCTCCATGCTTAACTGTTGGTAAAACACATCGAGGATTTAAAACTTCGCCAATTCGACGTCTTACATACAGTATCCCGTCAGAACAAATTCGGTTGAATTTGGATTCGTCCGAAAATAGCACATTTTGCCAATCCTCACTTGTCCAATGCCGATGAGCCTTAGCAAATTGCAGTCGTAATTTTCTATTCTTTTTACTGAGCATCGGCTTCTTCCGTGGCTTTCGTGCTTTCAAATTGAATTCGTCTAATCGTCTTCGGACAGTTCTTACACTAATTTGTGCATTATTATTACTGGATATTTCAGCTCTGATATCGACTGCTGAACGAAAACGATCTCTCTCGCTTAATCGATGAATCCGACGATCCAGCATTGGCGTGGTTTTCCGCGGTCTACCGTTTTTTGGTCGATCAAAATAGTCCCCAGTCTTCACAAACTTGTACCACGCTTGCTTACAAGAAGTTTCTGATCGATTCATTTGAGTTGCAATTGAAGAAAATGTCTCATTTTGCTTCCGTAGAGACACGATTAGTTTTCGTTCAGTTGATGACAAATTACGGGCTTTACCCATACTCTTTTCGTACGTAATTAAACTTAAGACACTGGATGATACACCACAAACTATTTACAGTATTGATATATCAAGTTATTGCGTGGATCGACTACGGGTATCTTGTTCGACAGATCGTCTTAAACTAATGTCCGGTGTTTACAGATGGTTGGAAGGAAAAAAAAATTGTATAATCTATATTGTTTACATTTGACGACCGAGACTTCTACATTATGAAGGTCAAACGTACACATGTATTGTAAAAAAACAACAAACCGAAAGAAACGTTAGTACTTGTATGACAGATCTATGAACCAAATTGTAATTCATCGTCTTAAACTTTTGTCCGCTACTGTATATCGGGCATTTTCATGGAATGTGTCGCAATAGGACGTGCCTTAACCGTAATCATAAACCAAAGCTTTAATTTATCTAACTTATTTCTTTAAAAAATCTATTTTTTATGCATGATTCATTTTTTAATAGCAATAAAAATTAACAATATTGAAATATCGTTGTAATTGAATAATTTTTTAAAGCGACACATTTTCCGATCATGCGTAATAAATTTCAGCTTTATATTACGATACGTTGAACATACACTAACGTGATACATTGCAATAGTGTACCACAGTAAAACGTGTACGTATTACTTAAATCTAGTGTAACTCAGAACGTAAATAGATGTAGACTTTAACATAATCTCATTTTTATTGTAAAATTGCATCTAAGAATCATTGTCAGTTTCATTAAGATCATTTCAGTATTATCAGAGTTTTAGATCTTGAAAAACAAATGGAAAAAGGGGATCTCTCCCGCGTACATCCTGCGTTAAAGAAAATGTAAACGGCAGGATCTTATTTCTACGGAATCCGATTCGATACAGCCCCGACTTCACACACTAATTGTAAATCAGTTTTTGTCAAATCTATTGGAGTCAAAATGACGAAACTGTATACCAGGTCTATAAATATAAAACCGGAATTTGCCCATAGATGGCCCTAGCTGTCAATGTAGTTACCGTCAAACCGCGTCATTGGCGCCATTTCCTTGTTGACATCTCTGACAAAGATTTTCAACTCACAACAATACAAGTTTCATACAACAGCATAGTTTGTAATAGCGTTAAACATGTCAAATTTTGTGCCTGGAAACTACGATTTACGGACAGCATTGATTTTCTGTTACCAATTGAAGAAAACTGCTGTAGAATCGCATCGAATGCTTGTCGAAGCTTACGGTAAGCATGCTCTTGGTAAATCACAGTGCTTTGAGAGGTTTAAAAAATTTTAAAGTGGCGATTTTGAGGTGAGAAACGAAGAACGTGGAAGACCACCGAAAAAGTTTGAAGACAGCGAATTGCAAGCATTGTTGGATGAGGATGACGCTCAAACGCAACAACAACTCGCGGATCAATTAAATGTGACACAAGAAGCCGTCTCCATACGTTTGAAGGCCATGGGAAAGATCCAGAAGATGGGAAAATGGGTTCCACATGAACTGAATGAAAGACAGCAGGAAAACCGAAAAACCACTTGCGAAATGCTGCTCGCCAGGTACAAAAGAAAGTCATTTCTCCATCGAATTGTGACTGGCGATGAAAAGTGTATATATTTTGAGAATCCTAAGCGTAAAAGATCATGGGTAACTCCACGCGAACCATCGACATCGACTGCAAGGCCAAATCGCTATGGATGGAAGACAATGCTCTGTGTTTGGTGGGATCAGAAGGGTGTGATCTATTATGAGCTGCTAAAACCTGGCGAAACCGTTAATACTGAACGCTACCGACAACAAATGATCGATTTGAATATCAAAAAAGGCAATACAAAGTAATTTTGCTTCATGATAATGAACCATCGCACACAGCAAAACTGGTCAAGGAAACGATTGAGGCGTTTAGTTGAGAAATACTTTCACATGCGGCTTACTCACCAGACTTGGCTTCGTCCGATTACTACTTATTTGCATCGATGGGACATGCACTTGCTGAGCAGCGCTTTACTTCTTACGAAAATGTACGAAAATGGCTCGATGACTGGTTTGCCTCAAAAGAGCAACAGTTTTTTTGGCGTGGCATCCACAAATTGTTAGACAGGTGGGAAAAATGTATAGCTAGCGATGGGCATTACTTCGAATAAAATATTTTTTATCATTTTCATACAATAAACGTGTATTTTCTATACAAAAATTCCGGTTTCATATTTATAGACCTGGTACATTACCAACTCGACATGACGAAACCGTACCCATCACCGACCCTACACATCGCCGACTCTGCACATCACCGACTCTACGCATCACCGACTCTACACATCATCGACTCTACACATCACCGACTCTACACATCATCGACTCTACACATCACCGACTCTACACATCACCGACTCTACACATCACCGACTCTACACATCACCGACTCTACACATCACCGACTCTACACATCACCGACTCTACACATCACCGACTCTACACATCACCGACTCTACACATCACCGACTCTACACATCACCGACTCTACACATCACCGACTCTACACATCACCGACTCTACACATCACCGACTCTACACATCACCGACTCTACACATCACCGACTCTACACATCACCGACTCTACACATCACCGACTCTACACATCACCGACTCTACAAATCGTCGATTCTGCACAGCACAAATTTGTTACAACACCAACCCGACGTGCGTACATCAACTGATGTGTTCAGTTGACGCACACACATAAAACGATTTAGCGAAAATAGGTATTTCGCTAAAATAGGTGTGATCGGACTTCGACATTCGACTCTCCACTCGGTATACAGTATGCGCAGCGTACTTCGTCGCGTATGCAATGATTTCGGGTGGGTGATGTGTAGAGTCGGTGATTTGTACGGTTTCATCATGACGGGTGGGTCATGTTTATGATTTTGTTATTGTAAATTCAGTATGTCTTTAAAAAAGTGGTATACAGTTGATGAATGTAGATGAGGGGCTGTATCGAGTCAGATTCAGTAGATACGAGACACTGTGATTGGAAAGCTGTTTTAAAAATTTTTTAATAAACGTTTCTCGGCCCATCGTTAGATTTGCATCACTTTAATATAATCAAAGGGGAATAAACGAGACTCTCTTTTGGTACGTGATTAAGTAGAAAGAAATATACATGACCGTACGGTGTCTGGCTTAGTCGCTTTGGTGCACAGTTCATTGCTGTTGAAAGTAAAGTCGCTTAATTTCACGGGGCGGCACGTGACGTTATGGAGATACACAGGGCAATTATGAGGTGCCTGCTCTTTCTCGAGTGAAGTTCATAATCGGCTGCCCCTATACCTATCTCCTCTCTACGACCTCTTTCACTCTATATTATACTCGCTAATACTACTACTAACTACTGTTTATTACAGCTATGTCGAGAGGCAATGGAGGAGCTTTAGTGGATACGTCCAAAATTTTTCATGTTGTTCGCTACTCGCTGACAGCAATTAATACCTCTATTCGCGCGCAGAGGCCGATGATATATACAGACATGTAGACGCCTCTCGCAGCTGACATATAGTACCGGGTAATCCTACGATCGTTCTCTGTGATGGCAATTAACTGCCGGGATTTATTATGATCGAGAACACCCGAGAGACAATCTTGAACCACTGGTATCATCCTGCCGTGTGTCTAGCTTTAACAACATCAGTTAATTACCGCTATAGTAAATTGCAAATAACTCTCAAAACATTCACTTAGTGCTTCTCAGCATTGTACCTATGTATTTTCATAAATATTTCAAAAGTCCGTAAGAAAAAATCTAATAACACATATAGCTCATTTTTTTTTCATATCTGTTAGAGCTCTTCTGCCTTGAATTTGGTTTAACTTAAATTCTGAGTAAAATTCATAGTATTCCATTTCTTATTTGCTGATATATCTATGATGAGGAAACAGTATAAAAAATTGAGTTACTGTTGCAGTGGTAACAATTGAATTAGACAAAAAATTTAGTTAGAGTTATTGAGCTGGGCCTCTACGAGTGCTTAGATTGAACCCTCGTCTGAAAATGTTAATACCATATTTTTAATATTTGGTCTAGGAATATACATGTTTTACGTATATGTGAAGTGCGAGAATTTGTAGCTCTAATAGTTCATCATCAACTACAAATATCTTTCGTGATTCTTAGAATTTGAGGAATCTGATAATATAATTTGTGAATTTTAAGTTTGTGAATATTCGAACTAAACTTTTGGCAAACCCCAACAAAAACTAAATCGCCTGAAATTTTTAGAAATTGTTTCCTAGATATCTCAGTAAATAACAAATAAAATCCTCTGAAATTGACAGATAGATGTTTTAGTCGCAAAATCGTACAAATGTATACAAATTTGTAGAAATTAGATCAAAGACAAACATTTTTTACCAAACTAAGCAGTGAAAGATCGTTAGTGTTGAAGAATGCGTTATTAAACCACATTCCTCGATACGTTGGGTTTTTTTTCTATTGGTTGTAAAGATTTTTACGCGATGCTTAACAGTTAGTTTAGTATTGGGAATATTCTGAGCTGATGCTAGCTTTCTTACAGCATAACATTTCCAAAATGCTGTCATAAGTTATTTCAATACTGGGGATGGGCTGGGCATATGTGACATTACTAGGGTGCAAACAATAGAGACACAAAACCGAGAATCATCTCATTGCTGGGGACACATCGAGCTCGTATTTCCAACTGGCTGTAAATATTTTTACGTAACGATCGACTGTTGGTTAAGTATTGGGAATATTCTGAGTCGATGGTAGGTGTTTCTTAGAGCGGAAAGAAACACCAATGAACATTTTCAATATGCAACCGTCAGTTGTTTCAACACTGGTGGCATATGGGTGTGCAATATATTATACATTACTGTGAAGGCACACCGGTCTGCTACTTTTTCCTTACTGGTTACAAAGATTTTTACACAGTGCCCCGATAGCTGATCAAGTACCGGGAAATTCTGGGCCGTTTCTTGTATGTATTTGTACGTGCAGAACGTAGCATTAGTAGGAACACTTTGGGTCGTGGTTTTAATTTTACACTTAAAGGTAAACATTTTCCATACTGACCACCAATTTCCTGGCAAATGCGGAATTGTGCAAGGCTGGCTACTTTTCACGTTTTAAATATCTCCGGAGAAGGCTGTCACACTTATATACCTCTGGGAACAAATGTAGTTGTAGCTTACGTTTTGCTATAGCATTGAAGAATTCTCGATTCAAAGTACTCGAATAGTACGAGTAGATACCATATACTCTAGTGTTGAGGACTCTGCGCACTTGACAGGAAAACGTTGATGATCCAAGATAGACAGTCGATTCGTAGACGCCATTTTCAATTCAAAGACCAGCGTCATTAGTTGGGACTTTTTTCTGTATTGAATAAATTACTTATCCGACACTAACCTGAATGCAGTATTGAGGGCACTGTTAGCTAGGGTCTTTTTAGAAACAAAAATCTTACTATTTGCAAGAGACTCTTAGTACATTTGAATTTATGTTTAAAAACGACAACGGTTTTAGTTTTAGAAATAAATCGGAATGTTACATGTGGGTATAATTCTATTTCACATTCACTTACTAATAACATACTAATCGTGTATAGTCATTTTTATACATGATAATATTTATTTACAATGCTTATTACATCTTCGTTATTTAAACAATTTCCTGAAATATTGAAGATGTAGAAGAGTTACAGCATGTTTACTTTCTTTAACATTCAATACCAGACATTTTTATACAATATTATCAATCGTGTATACTTTCCTAGACCAAAATGGGCATGTTATCTTATAAATGCCTATTTTGGATAAAGCCATGGGCGTTGTAAAAACATCGCCTTTCTTTTCGATAGCCTTTCCTTCAATAAATATACGCTTTCAATTATCAATAGAACAGAATATACGCGAGTCATGGAAAATATCATCATTCGCTAATTTGACAACATTACCCGACGCCGTTATGCCTACTGTGTGTAATAAATGTTGGGTATTCTACTTCCATAGCGAGCCTTCGCAGCGCTTGCCTATTCGCATTTTACTGTTTATATCCATCTGTTCGAGATAGAGTCTTCTCGAGACTCTGAAGCTGTCAACTACTTTATCCTAAGTTAATAAATATATTGCTCTGATAATAATTCAGTCTGCTGTTCTTTCATATGTGTTCATCCGCTCTTCAGGAACTCAACAACTGGCACTGCTGACGAAAATGTTATCTTTCACGAATCCCCAAGCGAAAGCAATATGATTATGACTGAGAATCAACGAAGATATCAAAGCTGTCACGGCAGCTATGAACAGTCTTTTCAAGCTGCAACTGCAAAAAGAATAAGGCAGATTTCTTGCGAGCCATATTACGTCGTTTCCAGATTTATACAATAAACTTAGTTTGCGTATTGAAAAATATGCCTATAGCTACGCCGACGAAATTAGGACGGTTGAAAATGTATTTTATTTAGTGACACGAGTATACTGTTGTTCCAGAAGCGGAATCTTTACCACCAGCAATGCTAACACGACTTGTGTTAGACAAGTTAGGTCAAGTTGAATTCCACAGGTTAGTTGATCACGTCGCCCCCACGGATCCGATAAAGATGTTACAAAAGGTCGTTAACGCCACATTGGAAGGACTTTTCCGTGACAAACTGTCGATTACTCGTCGTCGAGTAGACATTGTCAATAAACGTTACAACAAGTCGGTTTCAATTACCGAGCACATTGATTACATCAACCGCCATGCGTCAGATTTTGATCGTGCAAAATTAACAGATATAATCTGAGAATCTTACTTTTAATTCTTATAATCCTTTTGCTATTTAATTAACAATGACGAACTGAAGAAGATAGCTATACGCGTTGTCGAGAAGAATCAGGATGCATTCCTTAAAAAGCTTGTGACGGAACTAGAGGCCTTGATAAACGTTTCAACAAACATGAAAACACTCGAAAATCTGATAAAAAACTCACGGTCACGGACCATCAACGTCATCCATTTAAACTTCAAATCCAAGAGTCAATTTAACGTAGAAAAGTAAAATCTTAAGGATTTACACCTGAGTAGATGGGTAAAACAGAGACCATGTTTTGAGACTTTTTTTCCGGGAAATAAGAGCTTTATTCGATAACTTTTTTTTTCTGTTAAAAAGAGCATGTATTCTCGTATGTATGTGAATATTTGATCAAAATAAAGGGTGGTTAAATTTTAAGGGCCGATGTTGAATGTGAACCACACCTAAACGTCAAGTTTTTTTCTGCATTTCATTTGACATTTCTCAATTTCAGACTAACTCAATTTGAACCATGGAAAGATACACAATCGAACAACGCGTTAAAGTTATTCAGGCTTATTATGAAAATGGGCGTTCAAATCAAAATGCATATCGTGCACTTCGTGATTTTTTCGGTCAATTTAATCGTCCAAATGTGCGTACAATCGGAAAAATCGTGCAAAAATTTGAGCAAACCGGGTCTGTAGGAGATATTAAAACACCAGTGCATGCTCGTAAAGCTCGTACTGCAGAAAATATTGCTGCTGTTCGCGATAGTGTGGCTGAAGAGCCGTCCACCTCAACTCGTCGTCGTGCCCAACAATTGCACCTCTCACGCTCGTCGTTGATGAACATTATGCATAAAGACTTGCATTTACACGCTTATAAGGTGCAATTGACTCAAGAACTAAAGCCTCTTGACCATTCCAAACGTCGTCAATGGTCAGAATGGTGGCAAGAAATGGCAACAGTGGATGATCAATTTTCGAAGAAAATCATCTTCAGTGATGAGGCACATTTTCACCTCAGCGGATTCGTCAATAAGCAGAATTGCCGCATTTGGGCGAATCATAATCCAAGAGTGATTGTCGAAAAACCAATGCACCCACAAAGAGTGACTGTTTGGTGCGGTTTATGGGCTGGCGGCATCATCAGGCCGTATTTTTTCCAAAATGAGGCCGGTCAGGCAGTTACTGTGAATGGTGTTCGCTATCGTGAGACGATAACGAACTTTTTATGGCCCGAATTGGAAGATATGGATGTAGGCGATATGTGGTTTCAATAGGACGGTGCCACTTGCCACACAGCTAACGAAACAATGGCTCTTTTGCGCGACAAATTCAATGGCCGTGTTATCTCACGTGGTGGCGATGTCAATTGGCCGCCAAGATCATGTGATTTGACACCGTTGGACTTCTTTCTTTGGGGTTATTTGAAAGAAAAGGTGCACGTCGATAAGCCAGCAACAATTCAAGAGCTAAAGGATGAGATAATTCGGCACATTAACGGCATAGAACCTCAATTATGCCTAAGCGTCATCGAAAATTTGGACCATCGGATGGAGGTGTGCCGCCGAGGTCGCGGCGGCCATTTGGCCGATATTTTGTTCCATACATAATTGAACCATACCATATTATCATAATAAAAAGAATTGACAATAATTTCCTAAATAATTTGTGTTTTATTCAAAATCAACATCGGCCCTTAAAATTTAACCACCTTTTTTATATCAACAAAAATATCGTTAACTGGGGTCAGTGTAAGACCTGTTTTTAGAAATGTTCTTTGCGGTGTTCACCATTTTGGGTTGACAAGTCATTTGAAACAAAAATAGGCATCGAATTCCTAATTAAAAATATACATCAGAGTTAGCTACAAGTAAAAAAAAATAAAAATTGAAAATTCGAAAAATGGTGGCTGTTTGAAATTTGAGGTCAATTTTTTACCTATTTTTTCAAGTTTACAATACATTTTTTAAACATCTGTATGATATTTTTCGAAAAGTCTGATCATAGCTAATGGAACAAAGTATCCAAGAATATGGTGTCAAAACTTGAAGAAGATCTATCGATCAGTTCTTAAAATATCGTGCACACCGATTCTGAAAACCATGTTTCGATGAAAATGCGTTTAAAGTTTGGGAAGAGATTTGCAGTATCATTAATTGTTTACATGATACAACGCGAAAACGGCTCATCTTACGAAAGAAATGCAAAAGACAAACAATTTTTATCTTGACGAGGAATTATCAATAATTATGAACAAATGTTCAATTTTCAATGCCTCGGTGCGAGACTATGGTAAAACGCGCAGCTGCCCTCCAATTCGTGCTGCTCCACCTCGCTTCAGTGAAACCTTCGTAACTTCTACAATTCTTCGAATTTCTTAATAATATTTTAACACAATATTCTTAAAGCTATACACTTTCAAGAAATGCAAAAACAAAAAAGTCGTATTTCACAATATTCTGCTCAGGTGTGAGCCCTCAAATGTAACGGTTGCGAAGGTGCTCACTTCCGGAGAAATTGTAATTATCGCGATGCAGTATGTCATAAATGCTCAAGAAAGGGCTACATCAGTAAAGTCTGTCGGTCGGAATCAAGAGAATCGAAAGTCAACAAATCCGTAAGCCTTATAACTCAGTCGTTAACCGCAGACGACGAACGGCATCGAACACCGTCGAACGCATGTAACGATTTCGATACTGGGTTAAAAAATTAACTCACAGTATGATAATGATTCGGACATTACCGTAATAGGAAAGGATAAATAGATCCGACTAGGGTCTCCAGATCTCATTGCGAGTGAAATCGTCGAACGTGCATACGGAAGTGAGTTCGAGACTATCGATCGATTTCGTAGTACCATACTAGCCTTTGATCCTGAGAAAGAAATTGATATTGATGTTTCTAAACGAAATGGAGTATATCTCTTCCGATTGAACGCCATCGACATTCTTGATCTATGGACTATACCACTAACATAAGTGAATTCCGTAACCAAAGCATCATTCAAACTGTACAGCGCAGTGATATTGTAGAACCAAATACTAGAATCGTTCCAGGCGTCGAACCCCCGTTAAAAGTATTCCAAAACGACATTTACAGCAGTTATGATAATCTATTCGCTGCTGAGGAGGTACGTGTCTCGATTTCCAAGTAAAATTCTCTCTCACGGAAGACGCACACGCTGTACAAGTTCGATGCCGGCTAATTCCGTTCACAATCGAAAAATCATTCGAAAAAGAATGGAAACTACTGGAATCGAGAGGAATAATCCGTGCAACAATGCGACCATTGAGTTTTAACAAAAATGGCTATAAGAGTCTCAGTCAATGTCTGATCTTCACCAGACTATTGGAACGTACGCACATCAATTAGGCTGGTCTGACGGACGGTCAATATGTTCTGATCTTCGTAGACTCCTATTCAAAATTCGTCGACGTCGCTTTAATATTTACAATACCAGAAAATCGTACCGTAGACTTGTGGCATGAGGTTTTCATAAGTTACGGACCACCCGAAATTCTCATAAGTGACCATAGTTTCTAGTTCACTTCGGAATTGTTCGGGGATCTTTGCAAAGAGATTCAAATTACACATTTGATGTATGCAGTTAAGCACCCACAATCAAACGGCCAAGCTGAAAGAATGGTTGATACAATAAAACGAAGTATCGGTAGAAATCCACACAATTGGAAAAACTAACTTTTCTAATTTTTACATAGCTACTGTAACGAGACCCTAAACTTCCCTGTAGTTCTCTGCTACTCAATACCTCTGGCAGCTCGCCTCCACCATAATTTATCGGTCTCAACCTTTACGCCTGAGAATAACTCCGTGCACTATGTCCACTGACGTTCCCAAAGTGCAGTTGTTGCCGCCTGCATTCCAATCTGCTTCCACGCATTCTAAACGTATTCCCCAATTCCCTTTTCTACTGCCTTTTTTATTACCTCTTTTCCACAGATACATTCTTAAGTCCATAAATTCACTACAGCTGCCTTTCTTGGAGCCCGGAGTCAAATCGATGTAACTCTGGTACTCTGCCGATAGGAAGAAACGTCTTTTGTAAGACAATGAGGTGTCAACCGCGGTTTTCGTTACCTAAAACCGCACTTCGAAGCCGAGGTCGCTATTCCCCAACAAATATCCAGTCATTCCCGAATTCTCGACATTAGATTGGTGCTAAGTGTGGGGTAGCCATCTCTACGTGGCCAGGGGCGTAGGACTGATCGACAATACTGAGAATCTACAATTGATAAAGATCAATCGAAGCTGGATTCACAAAATAATTCGGAGAGGAATAATTTATTTATTCAATATCATGAACCAGTGAATATCGCAATAGATTCCGAATTTGACTCCGTAACTACAAGTATGACTCTCTCTAACGTGAACGAGTCTATTAAAAATGCAAATGGAAATTTGCGAGGTGAAAAACAATACTCGTGACCAGAAAATGTCATATCAATTAAACAGTCCAAAGAACTGACACCGAAAGAATCGATCGAATTCATTAAATAATTCGATGGAACAAACATCGGCGTCGAAGGTTTTATCACATATATCGATCACGTGCGGCAACAAGTTATGCGGGAAAACTATCTCCGTCGTTTAGTTATCGCGAAAAGAGAATACGAGACTACTACGTACGATAAACTCTACGAAGGACTCAGCACCCTGTTCGGGCACTTGTAACTGGTTAGCGTTTACCGCGATAAACAGTCACGAATGTTTAAAGTTTAAGTTTATAATTTCTGGAAGTTTAGAATCAAGTATTAGCCGTACTCGTATACTCTACCACTGATGCGAGTAAGCGTAAGTTCATAATAGATTATGAGAGAGAACAGGGTCTCGAACAATATCTGTTGGGGCTCCGTAAAGAAATATCTACGGAAGTGAGAGCCCCACAACCGGACAACATCCAGCTGCGATCGCCAAAGCTCAAGCCGCCGAAGTCTACGACTACACACGCGAATTGACGACGCGGAATCTCAATCTCGCCGAACGTAACCCAGATATGCAGCACCGTCCTACATGATTAACGGATAGACCACCCGTCGCATCATCTTCGACCCAGTGCCTGCAAGTGACCTGTAAATACTGTCAGAGAATGGGCCACCTCGAACGAGACTGCCGTAAGGAAATGTACGACACTCGGCGTAACTCCAACACACCTTCACAGTCTTCGGGTTTTCGAAGGGACATGCTTCCACCCCCCCCGCCCCCCTGAAGAGTCAACCACGTACCGACGAAGGAGACCGAAGTAACCGAGGTAAGAGAGCAGTCCCCACCGAGTTATCATCAGTGGATCCTCAAAACTATTTATCAAACTACCAATGCGCGACCTGCGTAGACCAGGAAAAATTTATTAGACAGTATTTATTCAGGATGGATAATGATCTGTATAGATCATTGTTCATTACGCAACATGAGTACGAAGGACAAAAGCAGATTTTCCACGTCATCCCCGACGATTTTCCTCTCGAAAAAATGGACTTATTGGGAAAATGGAACTTCCTCGAGTTCAACGGAAAACGTCTTCAGTTCGAATCTCTCAGTGTTACCATTCCACATACGACAATTTAATGGATCACAGCGCCACTAACATTAGCAATGATCCGGCTATTACAACCGAAAACAATTCAAGTGCCATATTACCTTGTGTTTATGAAGCCAGGAACTATGAAGCCCGAATGCCCGTAATAAACGACTCGGAAGAACCTACAACGGTTACAATGGACTTATTGCGTGGGCTATCCTTCGAGAAATCTATCCCTTCATCGGCAGAGGCGTACCAAGATACAACGACTCGACGCAATAAGGATTCGTCACATTTAAAAGCAGAATTCGGCAGAAAAAATTCGAATACTCAAAGAAAACGTTCGTTTACAACACGTGCCACCAGAACTAGCCGAACAGGTACATTGTATTCTCAAACTCCGACGTGTTCACTCTAATACGCGACCTCCTACCAGGTACAAAAGCGGTCTAACACCGCATCATCCCCAGTGGCGATATGCCCATAAATGTCAAGTAATACAGACACGCGCCTGCACATAAAGAAGAAATTGACCGGAAGTCAACGAAATGTTGAAAAATAAGTTCATCGAACCGAGTGAATCTCCGCATAAGTCACCGCTACACGTTGTGCCACAAAATCGGGTTCCTCCAGCAAGAAAAAGTAACGAATAGTCATTGATTTCAGAAAGTTGAATGAAAAGACCGCTCATGCCGCATACTCCTTGCCGTGCATCGATGAAATATTAATTCAATTGGGAAGAGTTAAATATATCTCAGCATTTGATGTAGCTTCCGTGTTTCACTAAATACCCATGGACGAACGAGATAAGCCAAAAACAGCATTCTCGACCGTCTATCGATCAAACACTATCAGTACAACCGAATGCCCTTCGGATAAAAAAACGCTCCACCGACATTTCAGCGCGTGACGAACAACGCTTTACCTGGACTCATTGGCAAAGCGTGTCTTGTGTATATATAGAAGACATAATAATTTATGGCAACACGAGTAGTATGTGTACACCTTTGCTCCATCCCACTCCTATCCCCACTCCTTCCCCCACCACGCGGCTACCCCACCACCCCACTTTTCCACCGCCGCGCTACCCACTCTGCTTAAACAGTGTCGGTAACGTGGAGATGGTAAAGTGAGGTGGTGAAACTACATAAGCCGCACCAACGCACAAGTCCTCGAACACAAAACGACTCCTCTCAATAAACTCCTTAATGTATATAACCTGTCCCAATTATACTCCAGTTTGAGTAATGCAGCGCACATTTTGTCCGTTCGCAGACACACTGTATTGTCACTGGTTCCACATATCGCCCGACACACGAAAGCTTCGGATAGCTCACCGTCGAAATACCGCGGATACATTCTGAGTTTTTTATTTATTTATACCGTCGCTGTGCACTGCTAAAGACAGACTGAATGCTCCGGATGATGCTGGCGGGGATCACAGCGTTTGAAGATAACAAACGCCCCTCTGAATCATAACTAGGTGTGCAACGTTTTGAAAGCAGTGTCAGCTATTTTGTACGTGCGTACCGCTTTGCGCTGTGCTTCTCGTGAAGCGAATGCTCTGCAGTAGAAGACGCAGAATATGATACCGTACCGCGAGAGACCTCGATTATAATTTATATATAATTATAAAATAAGAGACACAGTAAGGCGATGTATTTGTTTTTAATTAATCAATATTTTATTTAAATCACTTTACACATATTTACCGTCGTATGCAACATTCCTGCAAACACGGTAATCTTCGCTCGGAGACTCGTCCGCCGTTAAATTTGTTTTTATCACTGTCTGATCGCCGAGAGGCAAAAGTATTGTAATATTCGCGTACTAATCTGTCGTTTTTCATTACATTATTGCTAAAGAGATTATTAAATCGTGACATGGTGAAGCCGCACGACATAAGATGCAGGAATACGATACAAAATTGTCCACACACATCAGACGTATTACTCTGTAGCTGCTTGAGTCCGTACCGATAGAACTTGCAGTTTCTTCCTAGTCGTGCGAGATGTTGCGGTATAACCGGTGGTAGCCTGTAGCTATCAAAGTACATTCCCTTTCCATGATAGTTATCGTACATTGCGAGCCAATGCTCTCCAGGTCCGTCGTGGTTATCCGTGTTAACTACGAGTTCAGCCGGTAACGACCACACACGAGGAATTCTGTTAGCTGGGTATACGCCAACGGTTAAAAGTGGTAGATACTGCAGACTCTCGTAGATTTGTCTAGTGTTCATGCTGAACACATAGTCAATGATTAAATGATGACCGATACGCTTTGAAAGACGTATATATATGCAAAATTTATTTCACAGCATCGTCGATCGTGCCACGACCACATGATGAAGATTTCTCCTCTTTCTTATTCTCTTCCTTTTCGTCTGCTGCCCAAACATCCATGTATGATTCTCCTTTCAATGGGTGCTCGCGAAGCCAATTTTTTATTTAGAAAGTCTGGCGCATTGCACAATGCGAAGACGCTGTATCGTTTATCATAGCGTGTCTGAAGTATTTTCACAAAGATTTCGGCATAAATGTGTACGATAGGGCGCCCTACTCATCCTCCAGGTTGGAAATTTCACGACTCGTGATATCGCAAAGAAGTATAGCCTTCTTGTGACCACGTGCATAGATACGTCTTGATTTTTGCGAAATTTCACGCAGGTTAGCGTATGCTAGTTTACGGCTCACATCGCCCTCGTACCATTCCAGACCGTGAAAATATTTCGAGAGAAAATTATTCTGGTTTCTCGAATGCTGTGGTAATTCGGCAAAGTGACACGGCGGTGTGACGATCCAATGAGTAGAGTACGGTCTATCCACTGCTACCACGGCAATTTCTTTCGGAATAAATTCCGAGTCTTTACCACGCATTCCCTGTATATCCACGACAATATCCATTTTCACCTCTAATCCGTAGAGATGCTCGAGTTCGACTGATTAGTTACTCACAGACACACTTCTACGTCTCTTAACACGAAATAATTTTATGCCGACACCAGCACATTTTTCGCTTATCCTGTAAAATCCACCATTACTTGCTGAGAGGCATCGAATTCAAGGACATTATCATATTCCGCGTAGACTACACAATTTATCGTTGAAGCAAGCGCATCCTCAAATCGTACCTCTATTCTCACACTATCGTGCTTTATTAAATTCCAATGTGAATTGCTGTTCGCCAAAAGATCGGGTGTCAAATCAAAAGCAAACAGACAGTATCCATCGCGATAATTATCGCGATCGATCGAATTACCGTCGATCAAGACATGGATTCCAGTTCCCGAAAACAACTTTTGAAAAGCATCCACATATAGATGATTTTTCGTGAAATCAGATTGTAACGGTTTCGAAGGTATTTGAGCACCTACATACAACGAGAAATAATTTATCTTGTAATTTTGGAAATTGATTGGATTCATATTGAAGTCGCCGTTAAACGCTTTGTTATCGACAAAACTGATAATTATACGCTTCGGCAATTGACCTAGCACGATATTATCGATAGTCTCTCCATGAACACCAGAGTCTATTGAAACGGCTTTTACCTCGACTCTCGTAAGAGGATATTTAGCCGTAGATTTTGCCAGAGTTCTAGCATGCGAGAGCAGCACACCAGGAGCTATTTTTGTTCTACGAACGAGAAGCGATGCCTCGAGAATCTTCGAGCTGCATTGGCCATTCTTTGTATCGCCCACAAGACAAAATGAATCTCTAGACCGCACCAACCGTAGTCGCATCTCGACAGTGTTTAATAGGAACCGCTCCTGATTGAATATATCGCAATGCAGATGACCGAGCAAGTCTACAGTTTTTTCGACATTTAAAAATTGTTTTCTCTTCACAAGACCCGTATTTCCCGATGTTATATCATCCATTTTTCCAGGGGTATCGTCGTACCAGAGAACGCTCGTGAGATGCGAATTTTTTGCTGCTGGACCGTAATTCAAAAGTGTTTCTATGTACGCTCGATAAGTGTAGGCATTATTTGGAGGTGAAACTAATTTTTGATTCAGGTATACATCCACCTGATTAAACATAGAATGCAAGAGATTGTTTACAGGGCCGGCACTTACTTTCGACGCTGTACTCGTGGCAATTTCCGTAGTAGGAGATGTCATTTTGACTCTCAGACTAAGCATAGTATGCGCGAGATCGATATACTCATCACCCTGTCCAGGAATAACAAATTCAATCGGTGAATCATCCGTTAGCGAAGATATTGGTTTGTAATACACCCAATTGGAGCCTTCGATAATAGTTTGCGTCGATGGGAGTGAAAATAATTCAAGTTCCGATTTAAGACACTCGCACGAGTGCGCATGTAGAAAAGCCATCTTGTTTCAGCTATCCAAAAATATCTGTAACTGTTCGTTGACGAGTCTTCTTCTTATTATTGTTCTTATTATTCTTCTTCTTCTTTATTACTTTTCTCTTTCTTACACTTTTATTTTTACCGGAGATACGTCGTGGTTTACGTTCGTTCGATGAATGAGGAGTTCGCGAAATTTCGCGCTTTCTATAACCAGACCCCCGCATGAGAGTGTCAATTTTTTCAGAGGCTTTGCGTTTGAGATTACTGCCTGATGATCGCACTCTCTCGCGAATAGCATCATTCACAGCTATATTTCTATCGAGGATATTTCCGGCTACGTTTACCAGGTGTATGCATAAGTTTTTTCCGGTTTTTTGGTAAAAAAAACACGTAATTTTCAAGGGAAATTAATTTTTGTTTTATTCAAAATATTGGCCATCGGCTTCTACACATTTCGCCCATCTTTCAGGTAACTTATGAATACCATGCCAGAAAAACTGCTTGTCTTTTGCGGCAAACCATTCGTCGAGCCATTTTCCGACTTCCTCGAAATTGCTGAAGTGCTGCTCTGGGAGCGCGTGCCCCATTGATGCGAAGAGGTGATAGTCAGATGGCGCCAGGTCTGGCGAATACGGCGGGTGCGGAAGGATGTCCCATCCAAGCGATTTCAAGGTGTCTTTCACCGCTTTTGCTGTGTGAGACGGCGCGTTGTCGTGTAACAAAATCACTTTGCCATGTCTTCTGGCCCATTCCGGTCGTCTTTCGATTAATGCGTGGTTTAAATTAATAATTTGTTGGCGATAGCGTTGTGTATTAACGGTTCCGCCGGGCTTCAAGAGTTCATAATACACAATACCGGTCTGGTCCCACCAGACACAGAGCATGGTCTTCTTGCCGAAGCGATTTGGCCTTGGTGTTGAAGGACCGGCTTCGCCAGGTGAAAGCCACGATTTTTTCCGCTTCGGGTTTTCAAAATAAATCCATTTTTCGTCACCCGTCACAATTCGATGCAAAAATGATTTCCTTTCGTGGCGTTGAAGCAGCACTTCACAAGTGACTTTGCGATTTTCTATTTGACTTTCATTCAAATCGTGTGGGACCCATTTACCGAGTTTATTGATCTTCCCCATTACTCGTAAACGTCTGCTGATTGTTTCTTGTGACATATGTAATGCTTCTGCTAATTGCCGTTGAGTTTGAGTTGGGTCATCATCCAATAACTCCTGCAATTGCTCGTCTTCGCATTTTTGTGGTCTACCAGAGCGCTCACTGTCTTTCACATTGAAATCACCTCTTTTAAATTGTTGAAACCATGTCTCACATGTTCTAATCGATGGAGCGTGTTCACCATATGTTTCTACCAGCAAACGTTGACTTTCAGCAGCCTTTTTCTTTTGATTAAATAAGAAAAGCAATGCGTGCCGCAAATGTTCTTTTTCAGGCACAAAACTCGACATGATCACTGAACGATAAAACCAAGACGCTAGTTTTCGGCGGACTCAACTTGTGTGTGTTTGTAGGTTAATGTCAGACGAACAAAATGACGTATGTGTCAAATTAATACGCTGCGTACTTTTCGGTGGCGCCATCTGTTAGTTAAACCGGAAAAAACTTATGCATACACCTTGTACACCAGCGCGCAATGCCTCTTTTCCAACTGCTTTAGCGCCCTTCTTCAAAACTGGTAACATGCGACGAAACAGGCCCCCGAGAAAGCTGGCGATACCGTCCTCATTGATTAGGTGTTCCGATATAAACATGGCTAATACCGCCGTACCCGCGACGGCCCCATCCGTGCTGCACACTGTCAATATCATCCATAGTAGTCTAATCAATCGTGGGACCTTTTGAAATGTAGTGTCACAGTCAACGTTCCCTGCTCGAATGGTATAGGATCCCCAAATTCGTCTCTTATATCGATCTTGATAGTGTGTAAATTATTGCGCAAGAGAGGTATATATCGTCGCGTTGAAAACGATTTAATTTTTATCGAACCATACTGACAGTCATCAGTATCAATGGGAACAACTCGTAAGAGGGGTGTTTGTACATCGCCTGTAATATAGCTCTCGCAGATATCTGTGTATAGAAACATGCTACCCGGTATAGCACCGGTGAGAGATGCAGGCCTCGACCCTGTGTATTCGCAATGCGGCTCTATCATTACAGACCTACAAGCCTCTTCCGAGAATCCTAGTAGCCTTGCGATAGCGGGCGATACGCGAAAGTCATGGTATCGTAGATCGTCGCATACGCGCGCCACTTCGACCTGCCCGCTCGGAAGTGATTTAAAGCTCAAATGACTGGTCATGTCAGGTAACTGATTTATACTCTCCAAAAGAGCGTCTATAGAGTGATATACACCAGGTGGAACTTGGTCTCTATCAGCGCGTCTCCGTGTTAAAAGATTAAAACCCGATAAATCATAATCACCATCCTCAAAAGTGACGAGATTTTCTACAGTAGGAACATGTAAAAGAGTCATCGGATAAGCAATTTTCACAAGAGGAACAAACCATTCTCCGTGCAAACGTATTTGACTTGGTAGTTTTGTAATAATTTTTGTTGTCGTATTATTCGGAAAATACTGCATACTACTGTTGCTCGGTAGTACGACAAAGAAAGAGCTATCCTTGGAGCTCATATTTATCAGGGACGGTGATTCCGAGTGTTCTTCCTCTTTGTCCTCTTCTTCTCTTTAGTCTTCTCAGATGACGGAGGTACTCGCGATAATTCTGCCTCGTAAAAAATACCGTCAATAGTCTCGTTATTCAGATCGTGTAAAATATACACGAATGGTTCTCGATTCACTGATATTCGTTGAAGCTTGAATAATTCGTTACTACAACCACGCTCATATCCTTTCACGAATGCTGCTTTAGCTGTACTGATACGTACCAAGTCACCGACGCTGTATTTAGGCTTATTAATTTTTCTCGCGTTATGCTCGTAACGCCGTGCTAAATTTTTTCGGGCTATAGAGGCATTTTCGAGGGTTACCTCGCTCGGAGGAATACGCGTTCCGCTGTGTCTAGTGTGATTATAAGCATATAAAAAATGTTGTAAAACATCGATGTAACGCTTATTTCGCGTGTATATAAAGTAACGCCACAGTCGCTCTTTTATCATGCGATCAAAGCGCTCGGCAATCGAGCCTTTTATATCAGGGTTACGAGCAGCGCGAAAATCGATATTCTTTTTCTTGAGAATTTGCTGAAACGGAGCGCCGATAAATTCTTTGCCTCGATCAGTTTGCAATTGCTGCGGGCGACGATTGTTACTGCGTGCGAGTATGCGTGTGAGACCGCGGGCCACGTTTGCGCTCGTTTTGTCACGCAAAGCCTCGACCCACGCGTATTTGCTCAACACGTCGATAACAACAAGCAGATATGCGTACCCATCGTTGTACGCGGCTATCGAGCGAAGATCAGCTAAATCAGTACGTACGACGGGGAAATCGTCGTCGCACGAGACGATGCATGTTATATGAATCCTGTGTCTCGAGCCATGGTAAAACATTTTTCCGCGCTACTCTTCGATCCACCTGGGCCAAATTTTTTGCTTGAGAATAGGAGGCAGGATGAGCGGTGTTATAATAGATTTTTTCAAGAATTTTCATAATTTTAACGTTGACCAGTTAAATGGATTCGCAAAGTGGTTTCGCAAAGTGAGATGGTCCGATGGGTTTCTCGCGTTTTCTAGCTCGCATAGCATCGTTAACAAGATTAACGATATTGGAATTTGAAATTCTTCTGCCGTCTATGGAAACAACACCGTTACGATCCCATGTCATTTTTTTACCAACGGCGCTGCGAGGCAAATTGCGAAGCAACGTTATTGCTTTAGATTAAAATTTTTTTGGTACGCTATCGATAATAAGTGTGTCATTGAGTCGAGATTTAACTTTGTTTATTAAAACGTCGTCGGATTTATTCTCGTGACTATCGAGTATTGCTATTTTTCGTTTTGATGAAATATTCGGTACTGCATTATCGTACTCGACCATGTGAAGATAACGCTGTAAAACCTGCTGGTACCATATCCATTTCTCTCTCTCGCTCTTGTACGAGTGAGAGTTTAGAATTTCACTCAGCTCAGAGTCGAGGCGCGATAATGGTGTACCGGTAGTCTGTACGGAGGGCAACGGGTCGGCACTAGTAGTAGTAGTAGTAGTAGTAGTAGTAGCAGCAGTAGTGGCGAGTCCAGCGAGACGATGTATGTTATCATGAGGAATAAGAACCATCTTTCTGGCATATTCCATGGCTCGTGTAGGCCAAGACAGGCACAAGAAGCAACTTGAGAAATCCGACACAGTGCTCGGCGATGATCTTCCTCTTACCGCTCCAATTTCCCCTTTTGGCGGCTAGTCGTCGAAGAATTGTCGCGTGTCTCCGAAGATGATTCTTTTGCACGTTGTGCAGACTCACGTTTCCCTGTGAAACGTTTAGAGCACACTCGCATATACAGCGTACGAGTGCTACATCTGCTTTGCGCAAAATTGCACGACGTTGCTCTTGCTTCAGATAACACAACACTTGCAATATAATAATTTGCTTTTTATTGAGAGGTCCGCGCACCGCCATTACAAGCACATTACTGGTACATCCCGCGTCGCATCGCGAACTTTTATTGCTTTTTAAGGCACGTAAACGTAATGGTATTGGTCATCGGGAAATATACATGCTCGAAATCGACAATTATCAGGCGTCGATTGTTTCAAGTCGAATAATAGATAGCCGTGCGATGCAGCCGTTGCATCGAAATATACCTCCTGCAAAAATCGCGGATTCTCGGGACATACCTGACGGACTAGGTGCTGAACTTGCGCGAGATCTCGCGGATTTTTGAAGACAACGATATAATTAGCGTTTAAAGGAGATATCGCGCTGCCCGTGACCCTGATGGAAGAGATTTTGGGTGATGAGAATGACACAAAGTTTTTTATGATGGCTACCCTTAGTGAAAAGATCGATCACAGTATTGTTGGATGCCTTGCGCATTAGATCGTCAATGACCACAAGTTTAGGTCTTGTATCATTCGAGTAGTCTGCTGCTTGCGGTAAACCCTCGCGAAATTCGATTTTATCACCGTATTCTGAATACCCGGACTGTCACTCTGAGTAATAAAAAAGTATACGCTCGAACGGGACGTCCGTCATTTCGCGCATGTATTTAACCCCTTGCACTACTTTCACGAGTCTGACTCGTGATGAAAATTTTAGGCCAAACTTGAATATCACGAGTCAGGCTCGTTGTTTAATTTCATGTCAAATGTGAATATCACGAGTATGGCTCGTAATTGATATTTCAGTCCAAACATGAATATCACGAGCCGTACTCGTGGTCTTAATCTCGGGCTAAACAAGAACGTCTGAAGTTAGGCACGGCTTGTTCCGAATTTCACGGTAGTGCAAGGGGTTAAAGAATTTTTTGACAAAATATGTTTTACCACAACCCGTAGGACCGCTTATCATGGCTGTCCATGGATGTTTCCAACGTGTATGCATATCGATGAGTGTCTATCAAAATCAATCAGCTGACTCTTAAACAAGCTTATATCGCGACGGCTGCGGCGGCGGTGGCGGCGGCGGCGACCCAGGCCATCAGCTATTTTCGCAGCCTTAACGAGTTGATAAGGCGCGGCGCGCCTGCACTAGCTGATGAGGCGCGGGCCCGCGGTATACGCTAGTGTTTACACCGTATGTAAATTAAATAACGATAGTTTTTATATTTCTCACAAATAAAGCAATATTTTAATTTCACTATGCATGTGCAAATTTTACGAATCATCAAATTCTAAACAGCAATATGGTGTATGCATAAGTTTTTTCCGGTTTAACTAAGAGATGGCGCCAGCGAAAAGTACGCAGCGTATTAATTTGACACATACGTCATTTTGTTCGTCTGACATTAACCTACAAACACACACAAGTTGAGTCCGCCAAAAACTAGCGTCTTTGTTTTATCGTTCAGTGATCATATCGAGTTTTGTGCCTGAAAAAGAACATTTGCGGCACGCATTGCTTTTCTTATTTAATCAAAAAAAAAAGGCTGCTGAAAGTCAACGTTTGCTGGTAGAAACATATGGTGAACACGCTCCATCGATTAGAACATGTTAGACATGGTTTCGACAATTTAAAAGTGGTGATTTCAATGTGAAAGACGGTGAGTGCTCTGGTAGACCACAAAAATGCGCAGACGAGCAATTGCAGGAGTTATTGGATGATGACCCAACTCAAACTCAACGGCAATTAGCAGAAGCATTACATGTGTCACAAGAAACAATTAGCAGACGTTTACGAGTAATGGGGAAGATCAATAAACTCGGTAAATGGGTCCCACACGATTTGAATGAACGTCAAATAGAAAATCGCAAAGTCACTTGCCGTCTCACACAGCAAAAGCAGTGAAAGACACCTTGAAATCGCTTGGATGGGACATCCTTCCGCACCCGCCGTATTCGCCAGACCTGGCGCCATCTGACTATCACCTCTTTGCATCAATGGGGCACGCGCTCCCAGAGCAGCACTTCAGCAATTTCGAGGAAGTTGGAAAATGGCTCGACGAATGGTATGCCGCAAAAGACAAGCAGTTTTTCTGGCATGGTATTCATAAGTTACCTGAAAGATGGGCGAAATGTGTAGAAGCCGATGGCCAATATTTTGAATAAAACAAAAATTATCCTTCTCATTAATGACATTAATGTACAATATTAAATCACCAGCACTATTTTTTCATTGAATTATACATCTATCTCTATACAAATTATAATCAAATTTCATAAATTATGCACGCACGTACTATTTCTGGCTAGCTACACCAACGATCACTGATAACGCGTACGGAGACAATAATCGACGGTTCCCTAACACATATAAATCGACGAAGGGGTTCACTTATCTGTGAGGTTCAATGTTTACAGTTGACCAAGCGGTGATGGTCTATGCGGCGAGCGGGAGGTGCGATCGGACCATGTACGTTACGCGGGCGATCTTCGGCTGGAAGCCCGATTATATCCGTGGGTACAAAGGTCGTCTTAGCTCCGTACTAATAGCATGCGCCACCCATCTATTGTGAGACGATATAGAATAGTCTTTCCTTTCGATATGCGATTCCACATTTATATTATATCCAATCTGGACGTTTTTAAACATTAAAGATTATATTCGCCCAGTCACTGAATCCCTATAAAATACAACAAGAGATTCAGAAATTCAACAGGCTGCATCGCCTTACCGATAATTTATATTCGGTGGATGGTATAAATTTTACTTCCTGATATTACAAAAAGAAACACTTATAAATACCTGTTCATAATCCAGGGATTTGGTTTATGCTAAGTATAATTGCACTCACGCGCGAAACTATACAGTTATTAATTAAATTTTTCTATGACAAGTGTGATGTGCCACAGCTTCGCAATGACTGGGGTGAGGGTGACGCGACACGGCAATGCCTCGCCTTGCGAATTATTACTATGATGTGCGCCGAGCGTAATTATCGGAGTATAGCGCACTTATATTTGAATATTTAATATATCGGTTTTGTTTGAACATCGTACGGTACATCTACGGGGTTCACACGGATATCGGAACGAATTAAGTATTGTGAGCCGATAGAGCACAATATAGATATCGCTAGCCGTTTTCGAGCCGATTCGCTACAACAGTAAATATGAAACATGAAATTAGACAAAAAGATTATTTTTAAATATCGCGAATTCAACCGTAAAACTATGTTGGAAAATCAGCTGGCGCACGACGATCGATAATCGTCGTGCGCCTACCTGTTGCGCTGCGTGACTACACGGTGTTCGGTTGAGGCGAAGACAGCCGAAGCACGGGCTTCGCGAAGCCGAGGATGTGCCTCACTGGCACGCCGCGTCAGGCGAGAGGGTCTCTCTCTCGCTTGACTTCGGTTTCGCTCACCGGCTGTCTCGCTCAACTGACTCCAGCGCCCAACGAACTTTTCATACTCGCAGCCATCTTGGGAATTCGGCACTTTTTCGCTACCCATCCATTGAACAGCACGCACATTTCTTGGCTCAAGCTTTTCACGGACTTCTATCATTGGACTTACTCAATCTCTTGCATCAGGACTCATTGCTCAAGGTAAGAGTGCTCTGGCACAATTATGCATTAATTCACTGCCGGAGAGGAGAAATTGGTGCATCCTCACTGGGTCTCACCTGTGGCGTGCGTTGCAGCACATGCTGTACCACGTTCTCCTCATGTTATTTTGCCGGCTTATTTAATATAATTAAGCATGTGCCTCATGTTCGCTGTACTTTCCTCCAGTAAATCTGCTGGGAAAGTACAGCGAATGGTTTTTGCTCAACCGCACAGCCTCATTCTCTGTTGTATTGTGCTACGCAGTGTTGACTGCGTGGCTGAGCTCACACGGAATTACTGCACTCAAGCAATGTTAGCTAGAAATGTTTTAGTTCATTCATTGCACCCACTCTGCAATATACTGCTGAGTGGTTGCAGTGAATTACGCACAAACTTTGTCACACAACGGTATCAGCGTGTCGTGCTGCATAGCTTGCACTACGTTGCACGCACTGCTGTCTCAAGCTCAATCACTCGCAGCACACAATTAATATAATTGTGTGCTGCTCAATAACATTCAAAAAGTCAACCTGTTTATTCAATTATAATTTGTCTTTCTTTTCAAAATTCATATTGCGGACCATGTTCAAAATTAAAAGCAATTTAGTGTAAACTTTAATTGTAGCGTCCACATTAGCTGTTAAAATTGTATTGTTAAATACTGCTCCAAGGAAGGCAGTAATAAACCACTTTCTCGTTACAACATCTATGTGTCTGGTTATTTCCCTCTTGCCTCGAGTGAGTACTCATCCTGTTTCCAATATATTCGCAGATCGGTCAAAGGTACATCCGGAAGGCAATTCACAACATTTTGGTCCTTCGAGCCGGATACTCGACTTGAGCAAGAGAGACCAGGGTCTCTGCCTTCCGCTCTCACCCCTGCATTCATCGGCTCATCTGGAGTAGGACTCTGCGAAGCCCATCGCAGGATCCTCATCGGCTCATCACCTCGTCAAGCGGAGCAACAAGTAGGGTAAAGTACATCTCTGCGGAGAAGCTTCGTTACTATCTTTCACTTTCTCTACTTGGACCGTTTGCACAGGACTAGCAATGTCCGAGGGCAATCCGATGGACTCCGGAGTGGCGCCTGGAGATCTTGAGGATAAAAGGACATTGGTGGTTCCTGCGGCCGGCGTCGTTCCGAAGAAGGCCCGATCGCTAGCTCGGCTTACAACCAAGATGGCGTTGAAGGTCCAATCTCAACGGCGCCGGATTGCTCATCTGCAGACGGTCATCGCTCTGCTTAATGAGGGCGGGGATACCCTCGCTATGGAGTCGCTTGACGCGTACGTCGAGCAGGTCGCGGAGCTCCACAGCGCCTTCCAGAGGGAGCACGAGCTGTTGGAGTCTTCGTGCCCTCCGAGCTGTGTCGACCACGAGTACTTTGCAGACGATCTGCAAAGCCTTGAGGCGCAGGTTGCCCTCAAGGCCAAGGTCACAGCTCGGGAAGCCATGGCGAGGCTATCTCGAGGGCACATTCCTGCACCGGTACCCGCAGCGTCGCCGCGCCCCCACACAAAGCTGCCGGAGATAAAGCTGCCGACGTTCGGGGGGGACTATTCCGGATGGCCGACGTTCCGTGACGTGTTCACGTCGCTGGTCATCCGGGATGCCCGCCTCACCGACGTCGACCGGCTTTTGTACCTGCGTGGCTGCGTGTCGGGCGCGGCGGCGCAGCTCATTCAGGGGTTCGCAGTCACGTGCGAATCATTTAACCAGGCATGGGAGACATTGGTCTCCCGTTACGAAAATAAGCGGCTGCTGGTGCAGGAGCGCCTGGATAGGCTCTTCTCACTTAAATCGTGCTCATCGGATTTAAAGACATTCTCATCAATCCTGGCTTCGTTCTCCGAGGCTTACAGGGCTCTTTCTTCGCTGGCAACGAAGGAAGAGCTCTGGGATTGCGTGATGGTGAGGTTGCTGGCAAAACAGCTGGACCAAACCACGCGTGAGGCCTGTGAGACGAAGCTAGGACGCACATCGGACTTCCCGGCTTTCGCTGAGCTCGAGGAGTTTGCAGAGACAAAGGTGAGAGCGTTGGAGATGGCGAGGGCCACTCCCAAGACCGGGACAACCTCGAACCGACCGTCGTCTGCGAACCCTCCCCCGGCGAAGGCCGGGACGCACAGCGCCGCGGCACATCATGCAGGTAGCGCAGCACGTGGCGCTCCGCCGTCAACTTTCAACGCGAACGAATATCCCTGTGATTGCTGTCGGGCTCGGGGGCACTTCATCGTGATGTGTCCTGAGTTCCGGCGGCTCACTGTGGCTGATCGTCGCAAGATGGCGGAGAAAGCACGGCTGTGCTACAACTGCCTTGGGCGGCACAACGCATCAGCCTGTCGATCAAACCGGAGGTGCAAGGATTGTTCAGGGCGGCACCACACGATGCTGCATCCAGCAGTGCCCCCTGCAACAGCCTCCGACGCACAACCAGCGCAATCCCAGGCATCATCGGAATAGGATGTCGCCGCGGTCGTCCTCTCATCGGCACAGCTCACACGGAACTGCTCAACATTATTGGCAACTGCATTAGCAGATATAAACACATCGGTCTCAGCTCATCAAGCAAGACTTCTCATCGATCCTGGGTCGGAATTGACTTTCATTACGGAAGAACTCTTTCATAAGCTCAACGCAACACGCAAGCACTCATCAATTCCGATCACAGGGGTCGGTGGAAGGCGCTCAACGCAGACACATGGCTCGGCACAACTCACACTATGTTCCACATACACCAAGGAGAAAGTCACGGTACTGGCTCACATTCTCAACACGGTCACTACTCACTTGCCATCTTTCGAGTCGTCAGTTCGCACATGGCCTCACATAGTGAAGCTGAAACTGGCTGACCCTGACTTTCTCACACCACGACCAATCGATATCATAATTGGAGCAGATATTTATGGACAGGTTATTAAACCAAATATTCTCAAGGGCACATCAGCTGCACCCATTGCACAATTATCGATATTTGGGTGGCTCATCATTGGACCAACAAACTCATGCCAATCTGACGCACTCACTGTTCATCATGCTGCGGTGCAACATGACGATCAGGAATTACAAAAGGTGCTAACAAAATTTTGGATTCAGGAAGAGCCACCAAAGGACACAGTAAGTCAACTCACACCAGAGGAGCAGGCATGCGAAGATCATTTTCGCGACACGCATCAGCGTGATTCTACAGGCCGGTACATCGTTCGGCTGCCTCTCATATCATCACCTGCGAATCTTGGAAGCTCACACTCACGAGCGCTTCAGTGTCTGCAACACACACTAAGGAGAATCTCAAGAAATGCTGAATACGGTCAGCTCTATACAACATTCATGGACGAATATGAGCAACTCGGTCATATGGTGAAGGCATCAAAATCATCTTCAAGTGAAAAACATTATTACTTGCCTCACCACGGTGTTCTCAGACCAGATAGCACTACCACAAAATTACGTGTTGTATTCAATGGGTCGAGTTCAACTTCATCAGGAAAATCTCTCAACGACATCATGCACACCGGACCGAATTTATTGCTCAACATTTCGGACGTGCTCATTTGGATCCGTCAACATAGACACATCTTCGCCACTGACATAACAAAAATGTATCGTCAGATCCAAGTTCATCCAGAGGATTGGAATCTTCAACGGATTCTATGGAAAGATGATCAACAAAATCCTGTGCCTTTTCAACTAACTACGGTTACTTATGGTACAAAAGCTGCGCCATATTTGGCAGTTCGAACACTCATGCAGCTAACCGAAGATGAAGGCCATCGGTTTCCGCTTGCTGTGCGAGCTATAAAATTTGGCAGGTATGTGGATGACATCTTCGGTGGGGCGGATTCAACTCAACAGCTCATTGAAATAGCTCAACAGCTCAAGGACTTGTGCATGGCGGGCGGTTTTCCACTCGCCAAGTGGCACTCGTCAGACCTCAAAGTATTTGCCAATATCTCATCATCAAGGTCAAGCTCAGCTATCTCAATGGACGACTGCGAGACAAAGATTCTTGGTTTGACTTGGCTTCCCAGTGAAGACAAGTTCAAGTTCGCATCCCGGTTCAACTCAGCTCAAGAAAGTTTTACAAAACGCCTCATTCTCTCTGAGGTGGCTCAGCTCTTTAATCCACTCGGTTTCGTCTCACCGGTTGTGATAAGAGCCAAGATTCTGTTACAGGAGCTTTGGCTTCACAAGCTCAGCTGGGATGAACCACTGCCATCCCAAGTCTCAGCACAATGGACTGCAATCAGGGAAGATCTCAAATGTCTGGCCAGACTCTCAATTCCTCGTTGGTTTAACACATGGAGCAACTCAAAAGTGGAATTGCACGGCTTTTCTGATGCATCTCAATTGGCCATGGCCGCTGTGATTTATATCACAGTCGACTCAACTCCCACAGGAAAGGTGGCTTCACTTGTTTGCTCAAAAACGCGCGTGGCACCACTCAAGAAGCTCACCATACCAAGGCTCGAACTGACTGCAGCATTGTTGTTAGCTAAGCTGGTTGCATACGTTCAAGCCACGCTCAAGATGAAAATTTCATCTACTCACCTGTGGACGGACTCATCAGTAACTCTCACCTGGATCAAAGCGCATCCTTCTCGATGGAAGGACTATGTCCGAAATAGAGTCGCTCAAATACAAGAACTCACACCCAATGCTCAATGGCGTCACGTGGCAGGCACAAGTAATCCAGCTGATTGTGCCTCGCGGGGCATATCAACATCTCAATTATGTTCTCATCAGTTGTGGTGGTCAGGTCCACCGTGGATGGTGAAGCCTGATGAATGTTGGCCGAAAGCCACAACTGACGTAGAGAATTTGAGCATTTTGGAAGCCCGACCGGGTGTAGCTCTCCTCGCGGCAACACAGGCGCCAGAGTATCATTGGGAACTCATACATCGCTGTTCAACGCTCTCAAAATTATGTCGTCTCACCTCATTTTGTGTCAGGGCGGTGGCAAAAATGAGGAGGAGGTTAGAATCGGCAGGAAACGCTCCACTCACTGCTAGAGAAATGGCTGCAGCAAACACATTTTGGACAAAAGCCACCCAAGCCGTGTTTTTCAAGCACGAGATACAAGTGTTGCAGTCAGGCTCGCATCTTTCATCTGCTCACCCCTTCAGTCGACTAACAGCTTTTATCGACGAGAAAGGTGTACTAAGAGTTGGAGGTCGTCTGTCACAATCAGCACTCACTTATGAAGGAATGCATCCTGCTATTCTGCCTCGCCATTCTCGATTTACGACACTCATAATAGAGCAAGCTCACGTGCGTACTCTTCACGGAGGCACGCAGCTCACACTAGCTCAAGTCAGGCTCACGCATTGGATCGTTGGCGGAAGAGCTCCTGTGAAATCTCATGTATTACATTGCGTGGTGTGCGCTCGACAGAGAGGAGTTTGTGCACAACAATTGATGGGCCAGCTCCCTCTATCACGGGTCACACCATCTCGCGCATTTACTCACACAGGAGTAGACGACGCCGGTCCGCTCACGCTCAAAACTTGGAAGGGTCGAGGCAGCAAAACGCACAAAGGCTGGATCTGCGTTTTTGTGTGTCTCGCCATTTCGGCTCTGCATCTTGAGGCCGTCAGTGACTACTCAGCTGACGGCTTCCTCTCAACGTTCAGGCGATTCTCATCAAGGCGTGGCATTCCTCACACCATCTACTCTGACTGTGGCACCAATTTCGTTGGTGCACACAAATTTATATGTCAGATGTTCAGTAAGGCTTCGCAAGAGCATCATCTCATCGCTTCTTCTCTCGCAAATCAACAGATTGCGTGGAAGTTTAATCCGCCTGCGGCACCACATATGGGTGGAAAATGGGAAGCAGCTGTAGAGTCCGTTAAATTCCATCTGCGGCGAACGGTGGGTGATACAGCACTCACGTTCGAAGAGCTCTCAACGCTGCTTGCTCAAATCGAGGCTATACTCAACTCAAGGCCTCTGGAACCGCTCAGCGATGATCCAGATGACTCATCAGCACTCACGCCTGGACATTTTCTCATTGGCGGAGCACTCACAATGGTCCCAGAACCAAATCTGGAAGCTTTGGCAACCTCACGGCTCTCAAGGTGGCAATTGTTGCAGCAAAAGATTCAACAATTTTGGCAACAATGGTCTGCACACTATTTACAACGGCAGCAGTCAATTTCAACTTTTGCGACGACATCGAGGAACGGCGCACCATCATCTTCGACTTTTCTCGTTGGCTTTTCGCTCAGGACGCGCTCATCATGCTCACCAGGACTCAAAACTCAGGTAAGAGTACACCGTTACAATTTAACGTAATTCAATGACGGTGAGGAGTGAACTACACATCGGTACATCCTCATAAAGGTCTCACACTGTGGCGTGCTCTGCAGCGCGGGCTGCACCACGTTTTCACTCAATTATTAGCATGCTCGATTAATATAATTGTGTATGTTTTTACCAATTCACTGCACTTTCCCCCAATTAAACTTGCTGGGAGAGTGTTGTGAATTCAGTCCAATCATTTGTGCATCCTCAAGCTCACACTTCTGTGCTCTGCAGCGTAGACCGCATCACAGCCTGTCATAATAGAATTCCAAGTAATTGTCAGAATTGCATGTGCTAGCACACACTCTCGTTAAATTCTATTTCACCATCACATTGAGTATTTGCTGACAGGCAGTAAATTTGTCTACGCACTCATACATCTCACTGCGTTGTATGCTCCGCAGCACTGACTGCGGTGCGCACATCACTCTCAGTACTCACAGCACACAATTAATATAATTGTGTGCTGGTTCTCAGCTCATGCACTCAAATGCAGTTCAATTAATCAAATTCATTTTTATTATTCTTGGAATTTTGGTGCATTTATTTATATTATTTTGTACTTTTTCTGAATTTGGTCTTTCATTTATCTATTCTCACTTCAGTGTTTTATTCAAAATTATATGATTTGTTTGTAGTTAAGCGGAAGGTGCAATAAACCACTTTCTCCAAATTCCATCTACTAGTCAGGTTTTATTTCACCCTGTCGTGAGTGAAGACTCATCTTCTTTCCAATATATTCACAGGTTCAAGATCTGTCAAACAACACCATCAGACGGATTTCTCAAACATTTACTATATACTTTTTTGCGGATTTCTCAAACATTTACTATATACTTTTTTGCGTTATACTAATGAGCGTATTTCACAATAGCCGTACGGTACAGTAGAGTACATCCCGTGCCGCTTTCGCTTCGTGTTAACAGGTTCGCATGATTTCGTTTCTTTAGGCGTTACTACATGATGAAATTCCGTGCGTCGAATAGCGTCGAATTTTAACATAATAGGTACGCTCCTTGCTCCTGTCACGAAAGATAGTAATGCGTTATAATTTACGTGACGGCTATTCGCAACGTTTAGCGTGATACCCTTTACTTTACATTTTTCAATAATCGTACCGTCGGGTTTACGGACAAGGTATGCGTAAAATTTTGGTCCTCCCAAAACAAAAGAAGTTATATAACTACCAGGCCCGTATTCATTTAATTCATCCGTAAGATCTCCTAGAAATTGACCGATAAGCGGCTCATACTCGTGACCATCCGGGCGACTAACGTAAATACAGGAGTCCGTATCGCAGTACAATATTCGTCGCCCGAGCCCCTCAAGATAACTGTATAATTTTAAGCGTGCCTGTACCGTCGTGTATGCTGCAATCACGGCGTTTGATGTCGGGGATGGTTGGATAGCATCGCGGTTGCTCACATAGTTTACATACATAATCTTGTGATTAACCGGTAGAATTCCCGTCACCTCAATCTCCGGACTCGTAAGTAAATTCATTAGCTCCGCGTACGTGAAATCGATAACGGTTTTCGTGAGATTCTCTCGTTGACCAAACTTTCCCCAGAATGAATTAAGAGCCAATTTTGCGAGTGAACGTATACCCGGATTTGGCTGCAAAGTACTTCGCTCGAGATATACACCCTCAGACTCCGTGTACAATGCCATAAAACGCTCTATTGCTTCCTCGTTATCGTTACACTCTGTTGGCGGTCTACTCGCCTCCTGTTTTAATTTTAGGAATGTATCGATGTACTCGGCAAAATGACCGCCTCGTCGCGTTGTCGAGTCATACTGCGTAACAACGTATTGCCAAAATTCATAGATACACGTCACCTTACATCCGAGCGACACAGCTTTTCTTAGTTCGTCCACGACCCATGTGCCGTCAAACGCTCGCTCAGTCGTGTCATCGTGTGTACAACCCTCGGATGTGTCCATATCTGTACAGCACGTTCTACACAGGGGGAACAGTAGTTTCCCATGCATGCGAACAGGCAGTACTGTACTATAATATACAAATCGCGCGGTGCTACTACGGTACACTTCACGAGACCCTCGACGACACTTAGATCGTTTTCAAGTCCTACGAGTTCTCGACACTCGTCACCTACGTACAATTTCGGATGTCCAACGGGATATTTCTCATTCTTACACACCCATGGATACAGCGAGCAAACATCCACATAGCGAATCTACTCCTCATTCGCGACGTCGTACAAGCTTACAACATTTTCCGTTCGACCGCCAAATAATACATCGCGTGGTTCGAGAGGCGCCTGCTTGACCATGGCGTGATTTTTCACGTATAACGACATTTTCTTGTTATTCTCGAGTAATCTGTCAAAATCGCATTCCCATATTTCGGTTAGAATGTACCCTTTCGATCTGATTCGCACGGAAATAAGAACGGAACGCTCGTATCGCTCATCCATTGTATCGCCGAATTTAGTTCGAGTATCTCTATTTACGCGATAACATCGCGGACAACCATGCCAAAAGCAGCCGTGAAATTGAAGAACGTGATGGACCCCCGCATCCACGTAGTATCCGTCGACAGCCGGTAGGCCGGTCGGAGAGCGATACTTTCTCGTGCGTTCAGCATGAGCGATAACGCAGTTGCCCTCACGCTCGAGCTATACGAGCCATATGACGGCCTTGCGCGACTGCTCATCGCCCCAGCGATACCCCCCTGGTGGTAACACCGCAAAGCGATCTTTCTGTAGAAAATTCTTTCGAAATACTCTCATACATGCTGATGCTATCGTCTATGCTTCTGTAAAGGGGCACACACTCCGGCAACGTATAAGTAATTCTCTAAAAGCTAAACACGCTCGTCTCAAAACCGTAACATCTGTACGACAATATTGCACAAATTGCGTCGCAAAATCAAATTTATAATCTACGCGACTCGATTCTTCCTCATACCATTTTAAAAATCGCTCGCGATCCGCTGAGAACATGGTATCGGGTGAGTAAACATGCATAGCCAGCAGAGGACCTGAGTAATTCTGATATTCCGGTGTGTTGATTCAATGGGGAAATGTACCTTTTGCCACCTCATCAGTGAAACCAAAGGCCTTAGGTAAAGCGCTAAGAGCCATGGGTAAATAGTTTAGACTATCGAGAAAAACGACATGGCCAATTTTCATCGAGACAATCTTCGTACTATTCATAATCAGAGAGGGCAGCTGTGTTTTTTGCACTTCGATTAAATACCGTAGAATAAATTGTGCGTCAAAACCTCTCGCATTATGGGCAATGCAGATGGTCTTTTTGAATTTTTGCGACAATGCCAATTTCACGAGCTCCCCCACAGGATCATCGATAAACACGAATTCACGTTTACCACAGTCAGCACAATCGGTCTCTATATCTGTGATATCCAGACATGTCATACATACGCATTGCGTAACACATAAATTCGGCTCGTGAATTCATGTCGACTTATCATCGTGCAATTGCTCGCGTTGCTGTGTCTCAAAATCATAAAATAAAAATCTCGTGGAAGACTTGTCGTTTTTCTTCTCCTTTTGCGCCTCTGGTTTCTTAACAGGTGCTATAAAACAGGCATGCGTAGTCTGTCGCGTTTGCTTGCATGTAATACAAAACGATATACCACATACATGCATCTTTTTATCTGTGGTTTTAATCATACGCGAGCAGCCTCTACAGATTTTCAATGCTTTACAGACGCTGTACCATCTATATTTACGAGACGTGATACCCGTGGAGCTCTCGCCCTTGTGATGAGCAAGGCAAAGAGCACCAATGAACGAACGATTACAATCTGTGCAATACTCAGGCTGAGAGTCCCTATTGCCGTTGCAATGAGTGGATTTACATCGAGCACATTGATAGCTACAGCGATGCTCGAGTACTCGAATATACTTGGAATTACATTGTGCGCAGAACCCCCGACTACCTAGCGCACCACCGAGATTTAATCTTGGCTGGTAGTGATGAGAACGCTCGCAATAGAGAATAAAGAGTGTATGATTAATTTTACCTGTTGCAGTGAGTACGTATTTTCGCCCATCGTACAGAGCCGGAACGCGTTTTCCGAACGTGAGAAATTCATAAACAACTATCACTATACCCTCGTGAACCAAGTACTCCTGAAAAAGCTTTATTTCGCGCGCACCGCACCCTCTAGACGGTGTCGTTACCCCTGCATTACGCGTGAGCTCTATCGCTGCTGTATATTGCGCACCTCGGAGCCCGTTCCGAATTTGACACCATCGCCTGTGTAGCTCGCCCGTACGTATTTGACCGCGTTCGGCATGCGCTCGGGCTGTGACAAGGGATCCTTGTAGACACAAATTATCGCGATTACTTATGCGTAAAATTGACTTTTTTGCTATAGACTCGTGTGTAAGCCTAGTGCCCATACCGGCTCCTTCGACGCCTCGTACCATACATGTCGTCATGCTACATGTACCAGCGTCTATTCGAAATTCGCGCGCGCTTTGAGCTACACTATTAATTAGTCGCCATATATCGTCAGGAACGATGTCACGAACTGGTCGAAATTATAACCATACAGGTTCTTGCTCGAAAGACGGTACGCTCAGAGTCATACCCACATAATCATGTCCTTCGCACGATTCTGTAAGGCGTGTGAGAACATCTCGTACACCGCCCTCGAACCATGTCAGACGATCGATACCGTCTGGTGGCTGACGAAAATGAAAATCTGTCTCTCGACCCTGCATCCTAAAGCGTGGAAAATATCGTCTCTGCTCATTGTCGATATCGAAACGTTCACCAGGAGGCAAAATATCACTTCCCCGTGCAGCAGTCCTTCCATCGCCAGTCTGTCCACCTGCAAGCATAATTAAACCATTTATTAGAATTTTTATTTCATTTAATTTAAATTTTTGTTTGTCGCTAGCTATATACTATGTATATAAATCGTGTAACGTAAGAATTACAAACTTATATTTGTTTCTAGTCCTCGCATCCATCGACTGCACCCGGGAACCGCCGACGCATATCGTAAACTAACTCGATTGTCGGCGGTCTCGGCAGTGAATCGTGCAAAGCGAACAACGTTTGGGTCCGACTCGTACCCTGTTTTTTCATTTTACTATTATTATCCTCGTAATTTCATTATTTTTGTCAGCGTAATTGTATTATTAAAAGCTTACCTGAATCTACCGGGTCCTCCTCCTCCTCCTCCTCGTCCTCGACCTGCTCCCCCTCTTCTTCTTCTTCTTCTTCTTCTTCTTTTTTTTCTTCGTCTTTTTCTTCTTCTTCTTCAACTACTTCTTCTTCTTCTTCTTCTTCTTCTTCTTCTTCTTCTTCTTCTTCTTCTTCGTTGCCTGTATTACTGTTGGTATCATCGTTTGAACTCTATTGTCGCGATGGACCTGCGACGACTTCAGCTGGTTCTCTTGCGGAGCCGGCCATGAAAAGACCGTTTGTTGGTTTGTAGCCGCAGAATGGCTGGGTAAAATTTATCCAACGATCATCTGAATCGGTTCTACCCTCCTCATCGAAATCATAGGTGTCGGATCCCATTTATTCGTCTTCATACCGTCGAACTATATAAAAATCTTATGAAATAAAGGAAATAAAAGTAATTGACGCTGTATATTACCGTCTTGAATTGAGTATGGGCTGCAGAGCAGGCTCATTCAGCCAACCGCGTCGACGAATAACACGCACCACGGAATCAATAATTATTTGATTATCAAACAAACCAATATTATACGCGTCAACTAAATCGCGTTGATGACACTCGCACAGCATACCGCGAATTTTACGAACAACCGGCTGTGTCGGAAGTTCCCATAGGGTGATCTGTAAATTTCTTCTCCCCCACCGCGAACGCAACGACGGTCTACGCTTCAATATAAACTCATTCAATTTTCTTATCAATGAGCGCTTTACTACTCTGACCATGATTGTGCTGTTAGAGTAGTAGTGGTAGTAACCACAGTAAATCAGACAATTAACTAGAGAATTTTTAAAGCGGCTCACTTTTATATATATTCCTTTAACACGCTCTTTCTCTCTTTCTCTCTCTCTCTCTCTCTGCATATACTGCAGCGATGTAATGAATACGACTAACCAAGAAGATGGCCGCACGCGATCACTTTACAAAAGCAAGACCTAGGGAAATATTTAGCGATATTGATGTACTTAGTTATCGAGTTTCGCTGATGAAAGTCATATTGTTTTCATTTAATTTCAAGGCACTCGGCCATGAAGAAAATCATCAAATTTCGTCGACGAATATTATTTAGTTTTCATGACACATCTTATGTGTATGTCGAGGTGTGCGTGTGCACATAGGTGTGCGAGAGTATGCAAGAGTTTTGAGATATATTTGTTGCTGCTGTTACTAGGCTGTTGAGGAGAATGCGACAAATATCAAAGGATATTGGTGAGCAACTTTCAGTCGTATGATTTGCAGTATCAAAAGAAGAGGCGATGCAACTAGGTGGTGGGGTAAATCTGTATAAAACGGAGTATGAACACCACCGACGATTCCTTCGAAAAGTTACAGTCTACACGGAAGCAATAAAAATGGCAAATAACGGTGTTACGTCTCACGCGATATCGCGATATATATAGCGAACCCCGTTATGTACGGTTGAAATAAATCATTTGGTAAAATAATCGTCGCCGGGCTCGAGTTGAACTCTACGTGTACTCTTACACCAGTGGTAAAAATATTGTCGAATACTTTTACCGGAATTACACTCAGTGCGGACGAGTGGCGAGTGTTTAAAAGTGATTTTTCTCGCGTACAACAATATTTCGAAGCTCATGGGGCTGATCCCGAGAAAATGTGTAATACCTGCATGCTCGTCGAAATAAGTAGAAGAATTGATATTCATATGCAGGCTCTGGAGTGCAAAAGTAAAACGATTCAGCGGTGTATGAACGAGGTGTTATCATATGTCCGTGAAAAGATAGTTGTCAGTGAAACGCCTCGTGCAGCAGCGTATGAGATCATCGGTTCCAAGGAGTTCTTTGAAGAAGCGCTCGAGCACATCGCGATCTTGCTAGCGACGGAGGATACGGAGTTTATGAAATTTATTTTGTCCGAAATAATTGGGCTGTTTCGTGGTCATATCGCTGATCATGCATCGGGTGTTGCGTTGCGAACGCAATAATTCTCCGTATGTCCAGCTATTTGTGATAAAGACACTGTTGTAAAAAATTGTATATAGTGTACATTTCGCTCGAAATATTATAAAGTATACACCGGGGTCAGAGGAGAGAGAGAGAGAGAATCCTAAAACCGAAGCATCAGCAAAGGTCTGCTTAAATACTTGTTTCATTCTTTTTTCAGAAGTACACTGTGATGACAACACCCACAGCGAAAAATAATTTAAAAGCAATATGGTAAATGTGTACAGTGCTTTCCATAAAATATTGATTAATTTAAAAAATACTTGATGTTACTGTGTCTCTTATTTTTATAGCATAATAATTAGAGAATTATAATTGAAGTCTTTCATTCTCTCTCTCTCTCTCTCTCTCTCTCTCTCTCTCTCTCTCTCTCTCTCTCTGTGAGGGATCATATTCTACATCTTTCGCTGCAGAGCAAGCGCTTTGCGAGGACCACAGCGCAGGGCTATGCATGCTCGAAAACCGCTTTCGTTGCATTCAAAGTGATGGATACCTATGTTAGTTATGATTCATAGGAGGCTGTTATCTTTATGTCCGTGATACTCTCTGGCAGCATCTCGAGCATTTAGTCTGTCTTTGGCATCCTACTTGCAAACAATAAAAAGCAATATGTATCCGCGATACGGCAAGGAGATTTTAAGCGACGCGTTTTGGTGCCGAGTAATGTTTGTCAAGAGTGTGATGAGCGTGTTTCTGCGTACACAGGAAATGTGCGATGCATACGACGATCTGGATGAGCTCCTGCGTAGCGTGTATTTAATGGAACGTCGTGGAAGACCCATTGAACTTGGGGACTTGTATATCGGAATGTCCTGTATTGTGCCTCGTTTCAATAGCGTTGTCCGCGGCGAAGTGATTTACCCGGACTTTGATGGGTACTGCGAGGTGTTGTCAGTCGATTTCGGCGAAACCATCTATATCGACTGGTCTCACCTATTTCATCCGGAGCCTCTAGCAAGTATGCTGCCGGCTCTTATCATGGTGTTTTCAATATACGGACTCGAACGCGTGAATGTTGCAGGTATTGAGCTTCTCGTCGAAGAAGCGTGCGGTAGAGATGACTTGATCGCTGTCATGATGCGACCTCTTGCCGGCGATAACATTCCGCGGGTTCGATTATCGGACGGGGAACGCGTGGACGTGGCGACGGTTATTATAGAAGGCCTCGGTGATGGGATAGATATCGGCTACGATATCGATGCCGTGGACGAAAGCTTTGACTAGGACATAGTAATAAATTAAAGACACGACGTTGCGTGTGTTTGTGTGTGTGTGTGTGTGCGTCTATGAGAGATTACATTCGAGAGACAGGAGTTTAAAATCGCTTTGCCAGGAGGGTAGATGTCTACAACAGCTGCGGTGCTGAGTACATAATTTTATTCATTTTTCCATGTATGTGTACACCTTTGCTCCATCCTGCTCTTATCTCTACTCTTCCTTGTTCACCAGAGTACTCACACCACCTCACTTTACCATCTCCACGTTACCGACACTGTTTAAGCAGAGTGGGTAGCGCCGCGGTGGAAACGTGAGATGGTGGGGGTAGCCGCGTGGTGGGGGAAGGAGTGGGGATATGAGTGGGATGGAGCAAAGGTGTACACATACTACTAACACGGTAGAAGAATACAACAAAAAAACTAACAGATACTAAATCACTTTCGCGAATCGGATTTGAAACTTCAGCCGGACAAGTTCGAATTTCTTCGCCCAGAGTTGGAATTTTCTGGGTTACGTAATATCGAAGGAAGGTGTGAAATCAAATCGAAAGAAAGTCGGTGCAGTTAAGAATTTTCCGACGCCTCATGATCCCAAGCAAATAAAACCTTTTCTTGGTGTTACAGGCTACTATCGTACATTTATAAAAGATTCCAGTAAGATTGCAAAGCTCTTAACAAAATTATTAAAAAATTATATCACGTGAGTATGGATGAAAAAACAGTAACAAGCGTTCCAGCTGCTGCGTATCGCTTTAACGACGGCACCTCTGTTACAATACCCGGATTTAAAGTAGGAATTCATTTTACGCTGTTAGAGTAGTATTATCGCAAGGACCATTTGGTAAAGATCGACCCATAACCTACGCCTCTCCTGCCTTGAACAAAGCGGAACACCGATACTCCACCACGGAAAGGGAGATGCTTGCGATAGCCTAGGCGATAAAACACTTTCGTCAGTACTTGTACGGAAAACATTTCAAAATAGTCACCGATCATAAGTCGCTCATTTGGATACTGAAGGTCACTGAACATCCAACCAACAGTCGTCTAATGCGACTGAGAATGAAATTAGAAGAATATAAGTACGAGCCTTTTTACAAAAAGGGTTCGCCCAACACCAACACCGATGCTCTGTCTTGAATTTACGCTGTGACTATTCGAGGTGAACGACGAGCGCTACGAATGAAAGAAGACATGGTGAATGAACTCGTCAACAATAAAAATGAGGACAACTCAGCAGAGGAACAACAGGAAGAGTCAACAGTAAAGAAACTACCGTTATATACAGGGTGCGCCATATTTTATGTCGGTATATAAACATTGAATAACTTTGACATTTATCAACCGATTGACTTGAGTAAACATGTTTTTGAAACGTCAATTCAGTACAATTTTAACCATGAATCGCTTCACACCGGAATAACGCGCCGAAATAGTGACGCTGTACATTGAAAATAGTCGTTCAGTTGTGTTGAATCAACGTGCATATCGTCGAGGCCCATTTCACACTCTCTGGCGCCGTTAACAAACAAAATTGTCGCATTTGAGAAACGAAGAATCTACACGAGATCCATGAAACACCATTGCATGACCAAAAAGTGACTGTTTGGGCCGGCGTTTGCGCAAAACCATCATTGGGCCATTTTTCTTCAGAGAATGCGAAATAATCGATGGGAATCGATATCGGTGGATGTTGGCTCATTATGTCTGCTCACAAATGTGTGAAAAAGGTCTAGACGGTTACTGGTTTCAACAAGACGGTGCACTATGCCACACTGCAAATCTGGATGTGTGATGTCAAAAAATGGCGACATTGACTGGCCACCCAGATCTCCAGATTTAACCTTTCCGGACTTCTTTTTGTGGGGTTATTTGAAAAGCAAAGTATACGCTAACAAGCCTCAGACCATTGACGAGCTCAAGGCAAACATTCGTGCCGAAATTATCGCTTTACCGCCCGAGATGCTCGAAAAAGTGATGGAAAACCCAACAAAAAGGGCACATTTTGCTTTGGCCAATAAAGGCGGTCACTTGATTGATGTTGCATTCAAAAACTAGTCCAAATAAATTGTAAAAGACCAAATTAAATAAAAATACCTCATATATGGAAATCGGTTTGTTTTTTCATAGTTATTCAATGTTTACATACCGACATAAAAGATGGCGCAGAATTCGAATTATCCGAGAACATTCATCTGATTGTGGACAAAAAAATCGTGGACACTCCAAACTCCAAAAAAACGTCTTAGATTGCGTGTACATCGATTTCAAAGAGGATGAGATTGACTGGTACAATCGCATTGTAACCTCATTAGTGAAAATGGATAAGTTAACGAAAATGCACTTAGGCTGTGATCATCTTTGCGCTCATCCAGGAATAAAAAACCGAATTAAACGACTGATAAATTTCATTTGATCGGAGAGACAGGATCGCCCTTCACTGTATTTCTACGGGAAGGATCTTTACGAAGAAGATCGTAAGCGCATTGTAAAGGAGCATTATGGGATGAAGACCGCTGGGCACTTCGACAAATCCAAGACCCTCGACGGCATTAAAGCCGTTGCTACCTGGATGAACATGTAGAAGGATGCTGAAGATTATATCCGGAGATGTGACATATGTAAAAAAATCAAGCAGGTGCGTATACGGCCGCAAGCAGTAGCCGTAATTACAGAAACGCTGGAAAGACCAAACGGGAAGATCGCATTGGACTTCGTCCGACCAATTGCAGAATCAAGCGATGTATACAAATACATGATGTCTGTACAAGATGATCTATGAATACCATCACATTGATTTCTTTACGATTTCTTCAAGTTTCATGGTGCACCAAAAATGATTTTCACGGACTGTGGCCACAATTCCATCAGCCAGACTTTTCGACATCTGGAGAAACTTTTCAAGATTTCAATACAACGTTTCATCCTTAAAGTAACTGGAGTAACGGGCCTGGAGAGAGCCAGGGCCCAATGAAGGAACAAATAAAAGCTCTCATTCATGATCACTGCGAAAATTGGGACCGAGAATAAAAATTTATTTCAATGCCTTACAATATGGCGAAGCAAGAAGGCATCGGACTTACACCTTTCGAGATGCAATTCGGACGCAAACGTCCCGAATAGTATTCCCATTCACCGAACAAATTCCACAATCGATGAGTACTTCGAGGGACTTCGCGTAAACCACGACGAAGAAGGGCACGACCACCTCGTCGCAGCGAAGGAACGTCATAAAGCTAACCAAGACGCTACCATCCATCGGCCTGTTTCAATCTTTAACAAGGGCGAGGCAGTTCTCGTTGCGCAAGAACGAAATAAATCTCTACTTGCTTCGCAGAGAGAAGGTCCCGCAATAATCCTCGAAGGAACGTCCGATGTTAATTACGAAATACTCTTTAGAAATAGAAAAAAACTGTTTCGCGTAAATAAACTTAAGCCATATTTCCGAAATTAATTCGTTTTATGTTTAGGACAAAATGCGGGCGTTTCTCGTCCTACTGCTATCAATTTATCTAGCTACCGAAAATACACGTGGAGCCAAACTCTGGACCCATTTATCTGGAGCATCTGGGAGACGTAGTAATGTTTCACAAAACCTGGACCGTTGTGTACTTTATCAATCTAACCGAAATCAACATGCAACGAGATGAACTATTCAGCATTGCCAGTTGTCAATCGTATGTAACGCCACACAGGGTGCAAGATGTTCAGTCCATAACAATAGAGACATTCCGAAAGAGATTACTCAGAATCGAAGACCGTAGAGTCCGACTTATGAAAATAATCAATTATACTCCACTGTCGAGCACTACGGCGCTCTCCAGGCAGCGCGCGTGTCAGCTGAGTTCACGCGTCTCCAGGCTTCCCGCGAGCCGAGCGAATATCGATAGCGCGTATCGAGCCTCGCACGGTTCGGGCCTCTCTGTTCTCGGTCGTTCTCCGAGCCTCGCGTTTTCGGGCGCTTTTTCCGTTGGCGCGAGTGTCGCGGGTCCGATCGGGAGCGTCAGTGTAAGACGAATAACAAAGGCTCTCGCATCAACGAACGAGCGAGCGAGTCAAATCTCAATTTTCTTTGTTCACCTTCTTTTCTAAGTTTTGTATTATCATAGTAATAAAGTTTAATATCAATCAGTTAAAACCAGCACTCACGTTTCAACCCAAAACATCCACGTTTTAAAAGAGGAGTGTACGATTTCATTGACGAGATTAGCAAAATCCTATTGGCTATTCTAGGGAATTGATGTAATCTAGACTTTGCCGAAGACTTTGCGGAGACCAAACAGTTACATATACCGTCCTAAGTACAACATTGGTTACCATACAATAAATAACACTCGTAATAATATCATCAGCTCAGAAGAAGCACTTTTAGAAATGATTATCGACGAATACAACGAAAATCTTGAAAATATGCTACATGAGTAGTAGTATGTGTACATCTTTTCTCCATCCCACTCCTATCCCCACTCCTTCCCCCACCACGCGGCTACCCCACCACCTCACTTTTCCACCGCCGCGCTACCCACTCTGCTTGAACAGTGTCGGTAACGTGAGGTCCTGCCAAAATGACTTTAAACTCCTGTCTAAACACACACACATACACACAAACAAACACACACACACGCACACACGCACGCACGCACGCACGCACGCACGCACGCACGCACGCACGCACGCACGCACGCACGCACGCACGCACGCACGCACGCACGCACGCACGCACGCACGCACGCACGCACGCACGCACGCACGCACGCACGCACGCACGCACGCACGCACGCACGCACGCACGCACGCACGCACGCACGCACGCATGCACGTACAGCGTCGTGTTCTTAATTCATTAATCATTGATATCGTATCGTAATTCATTAATCATCGATATCGTATCGTAATTCATTAATCATCGATATCGTATCGTAATTCATTAATCATCGATATCGTATCGTAATTCATTAATCATCGATATCGTATCGTAATTCATTAATCATCGATATCGTATCGTAATTCATTAATCATCGATATCGTATCGTAATTCATTAATCATCGATATCGTATCGTAATTCATTAATCATCGATATCGTATCCGATATCTATCTCATCACTGAGGGCTTCTATAATAACCGCCGCCACGTCCGCGCGTTCACCGTTCGATAATCGAACCCGCGGAACGCTATCGCCGGCAAGAGGTCGCATCATGACAGCGATCAAGTCATCTCTACCGCACGCTTCTTCGACGAGCTGCTCAATATCTGCAACATCCACGCATTCGAGTCCGTATATAGAAAACTCCATGACAAGAACCGGCAGCATACTTGCTAGAGGCACCGGATGAAATAGGTTAGACCAGTCGATGTAAATAGCTTCGCCGAAATCGACTGGCAACACCTCGCAGTGCCCATCAAAGTCCGGGTAAATCACTTCGCCGCAGACAACACTATTGAAACGAGGCACAATACAGGACATTCCGATATACAGCTCCCCAAGTTCAATGGGTTTTCCACGACGTTCCACTAGATACACGCTACGTAGGAGCTCTGCCAGATCGTCGTATGCATCGCACATTTCCTGTGTACGCAGGAACACGCTCATCACGCTCTCGACAAACATTAATCGGCACCAAAACGCGTCGCTTAAAATCTCCTTGCCGTATCGTGGATACATATTGCTTTTTATTGTTCGTAAGTATGATGCCAAAGACAGACTAAATGCTCGAGATGCTGCTAGAGAGTATCACGGGCATAAAGATAACAGCCTCCTATGAATCATAACTAGGTATCCATCACTTTGAATGCAACGAAAGCGGTTTTCGAGCATGCATAGCCCTGCGCTGTGCTCCTCGCAAAGCGCTTGCTCTGCAGTAAAAGATATAGAATATGATCCCTCACAGAGAGAGAGAGAGAGAGAGAGAGAGAGAGAGAGAGAGAGAGAGAGAGAGAGAGAGAGAGAGAGAGAGAGAGAGAGAGAGAGAGAGAGAGAAAGACTTCAATTATAATTCTCTAATTATTATGCTATAAAAATAAGAGACACAGTAAGATCAGGTATTTTTAAAATTAATCAATGATTTATGGAAAGCACTTTACACATTTACCGTCGTATGTAACAGCCCTGCAAACACGGTAATCCATGCTCGGAGATTCCTTCACCGTTAATTCTATTTTTATCGCTATACGGAATTAATTTGTATTATCACTCGTAATATCGCTTTTAAATTATTTTTCAGTGTGGGTGTTGTCATCATAGTGTACTTCTGAAAAAAGAATGAAACAACTATTTAATTGAACGCACTGATCAATAAAAAACATCGTGTACAGAATAATCGATATTGTCTTACCTGATATGCCACGCCTCATTATACAAAGTTGGCAGCGTTGATGATCTTCTGCCACCGACGACAACTGTGGATGAGGATGTCGGGTGACACTTTTCTTTCCCAAAGTTAGCTCTATCTGTACAGTATATGTATCCTCTTCTCGCCCTTCATAACACGAATAACGAACCCTCGGTGTCGGCTCATATGCAGGGGCTGCTCGCTCTGCACGACATTATATTTTGTAATTAAAAATAAATATTACATGATTTAAAATTACGATTTTAAAATTATTTGATATTTTTTACTTACCAAGCTCTGCTGCTTTGCTGCAAATCGACATTGGCACGTATTCCATGATCTGCTGTGTTAATGAAACAGAGACGAGCGCACCGTCTTATTTCTATCGCTGACCTTTGCTGATGCTTTGGTTTTAGGACTCTCTCTCTCTCGTTCTCTCTCTCTTTCGCTCTCTCTCTCTCTCTCGATCTCACCGTGACTGACCTCGGTGTATACTTTATAATATTTCGAGCGAAATGTACACTATATACAATTATTTACAACAGTGTCTTTATCACAAATAGCTGCACATACGGAGAATTATTGCGTTCGCAACGCAACACACGATGCATGATCAGCGATATGACCACGAAACAGCACAATTATTTCGGACAAAATAATTTTCATAAACCCCGTATACTCCGTCGTTAGCAAGATCGCGATGTGCTCGAGCACTTCTTCAAAGAATTCCTTGGAACCGATGATCTCATACGCTGCTGCACGAGGCATTTCACTGACAACTATCTTGTCACGGACATATGATACCACCTCATTCATACACCGTTGAATCGTTTCACTTTTGCTCTCTAGAGCCTGTATATGAATATCAATTCTTCTACTTATTTCGACGAGCATATCAAATGTAGGCCGCTGAAGAACAATGTTTGGAGAGTATTTTCGGAAGCGTTTCCGTTTCGATTCTCCAGATTTCTCTTGATTCTCGTATTCCTCATTAGCGCTACCACTTATTTTAGCAAATGACACAGCTCTGTGCTGGTAACACGAGGTTAAAAGTGTGTAATGCGTTGTGTGCTCGATGCGGGTATTATACATTTTTTCGGCATCAGTCCCATGAGCTTCGAAATATTGTTGTACGCGAGAAAAATGACTTTTAAACACTCGCCACTCGTCCGCACTGAGTGTAATTCCGGTAAAAGTATCGACAATATTTTCAGCACTGGTGTAACAGTACACGTAGAGTTCAACTCGAGCTCGGCGACGATTATTGTACCAAATGATTTATTTAAACCGTACATAACGGGGTTCGCTATATATGACGATATCGCGTGAGACGTAGCACCGTTATTTGCCATTTTTATTGCTTTCGTGTAGACTGTAACTTTTCGAATGAATCGTCGGTGGTGTTTATACTCCGTTTTATATCGATTTCCCCCACCATCTAGTTGCATCGCCTCTTCTTTTGATACTGCAAATCATACAACTGAAAATTGCTAGCCAATATCCTTTGATATTTGTCGCATTCTCCTCAACACCTTAGTAACAGCAGCAGCAGCAAATATACCCCAAAACTCTTGCATACTCTCGCACACCTATGTGCACACGCACACTTCGACATACAGATAAGATATGTCATGAAAACTAAATAATATTCGTCGACGAAATTTGATGATTTTCCTCATGGCCGAGTGCCTTGAAATTAGATGAAAACAATATGACTTTCATCAGCGAAACTCGATAACTAAGTACATCACCATCGCTAAATATTTCCCGAGGTCTTGCTTTTGTAAGTGATCGCATGCGGCCATCTTCTTGGTTAGTCGTATTCATAACATCGCTGCAGTATATGCAGAGAGAGAGAGAGAGAGAGAGAGAGAGAGAGAGAGAAAGAAAGAAAGAGCTTGTTAAAGGAATATATATAAAAGTGAGCCGCTTTGAAAATTCTCTAGTTAATTGTCTGATTTACTGTGGTTACTACTACTACTACTCTAACAGCACAATCATGGTCAGAGTGGTAAAGCGCTCATTGATAAGAACATTGATAGAGTTTATATTGAAGCGTAGACCGTCGTTGCGTTCGCGGTGGGGGAGAAGAAATTTACAGATCACCCTATGGGAACTTCCGACATAGGCGGTTGTTCGTAAAATTCGCGGTATGCTGTGCGAGTGGCATCAGCGCGATTTAGTTGCCGCGTATAATATAGGATTGTTTAATAATCAAAAAATTATTGATTCGGTGGTGCGTGTTATTCGTCGACGCGGTTGGCTGAATGAGCCTGCTCTGCAACCCATACTCAATGTAAGACGTAAGTAATATACAGCGCTAATTACTTTTATTTTATTTTCTTTATTTCATAAGATTTTTATATAGTTCGACGGCATAAAGACGAAGAAATGGGATCCGACACCTATGATTTCGATGAGGAGGGTAGAACCGATTCAGATGATCATAGCAGGGACAACGATGGTGACAGCTCCACAGGGAATCGTTGATTAAATTTTACCCAGCCATTCTGCGGTTATAAACCAACAAACGGTCTTTTCATGGCAGGCCCTGCGAGAGAACCAGATGGAGCCGTCGCAGGTCCATTGCGACAATAGAGTTCAAACGATGATACCAACAGTAATACAGGCAACGAGGAAGAAGAAGAAGAAGAAGAAGAAGAAGAAGAAGAAGAAGAAGAAGAAGAAGAAGAAGAAGAAGAAGAAGTAGAAGAAGAAGAAGAAGAAGACGAAGAAAAAAAAGAAGAAGAAGAAGAAGAAGAAGAAGAGGTGGAGCAGGACGAGGACGAGGAGGAGGAGGAGGAGGAGGAGGAGGACCCGGTAGATTCAGGTAAGCTTTTAAGAATACAATTACGTTGACAAAAATAAAAAAAATCACGAGGGTAATAATAGTAAAATGAAAAAACAGGGTACAAGTCGGACCCAAACGTTTTTCGCTTTGCACGATTAACTGCCGAGACCGCCGACAATCGAGTTGGCTTACGAAATGCGTCGGCGGTTCCCGGGTGCAGTCGATGGATGCGAGGACTAGAAACAAATAGAAGTTTGTAATTCTTACGTTACACGATTTATATACATAGTATATAGCTAGCGACAAACAAAAATTTTAATTGAATGAAATAAAAATTCTAATAAATGGTTTAATTATGCTTGCAGGTGGACAAACTGGCGATGGAAGGACGGCTGCACGGGGTGGTGATATTTTGCTTCTTGGTGAACGTTTCGGTATCGACAATGAGCGGAGACGATATTTTCCACGCTTTAGGATGCAGGGTCGAGAGACAGATTTTTATTTTCGTCAGCCACCGGACGGTATCGATCATCTAACATGGTTCGAGGGCGGGGTACGAGATGTTCTCACACGCCTTACAGAATCGTGCGAAGGACATGATTATGTGGGTATGACTCTGAGCATACCGTCTTTCGCGGAAGGACCTGTATGGTTATCATTTCGACCAGCTCGTGACATCGTTCCTGACGATATATGGCGACTAATTAATAGTGTAGCTCAGAGTGCGCGCGAATTTCGAATAGACGCTGGTACATGTAGAATGACCATATGTATAGTACGAGGTGTCGAAGGAGCCGGTGTGGGTACTACACTTACACACGAGTCTATAGCAAAAAAGTTAATTTTACGCATAAGTAATCGCGATAATTTGTGTCTACAACGACCCCTTGTCACAGCCCGTGCGCATGCCGAACGCGATCAAATACGTACATGCGAGCTACACAGACGATGGTGTCAAATTCGGAATGGACTTCGAGGTGCGCAATATAGAGCAGCGATAGAGCTCAAGCGTAATGCAGGGGTAACGACATCGTCTAGAGGGTGCGGTGTGCGCGAAATTTAGCTCTTTCAGGAGTACTTGGTTCACGAGGGTATAGCGATTGTTGTTTATGAATTTCTCACCTTCGGAAAACGCGTACCGGCTCTGTACGATGGGCGAAAATACGTACTCACGGCAACAGGTAAAATTAATCATACACTCTTTATTCTCTATTACGAGCGATCTCATCACTATCAACTGATATTAAATCTCGCCGGTGCGCTAGGTAGTCGAGGGTTCTGTGCACAATGTGATTCCAAGTATATTCGAGTACTCGAGCATCGATGTAGCTATCAATGTGCTCGATGTAAATCCACTTATTGCAACGGCAATAGAGACTCTCAGCCTGAGTAATGCGCAGACTGTAATCGTTCGTTCTTTGGTGCTTTTTGCCTCGCTCATCACAAGGGTGAGGGCTCCGCGGGTATCACGTCTCGTAAATATAGACGGTACAACGTCTGTAACGCATTGAAAATCGGTAGAGGCTGCTCGCGTATGATTAAAACCACAGATAAAAAGATGCATGTATGTGGTATATCGTTTTGTATTACATGCAAGCAAACGCGACCGACTACGCATGCGTGTTTTATAACACCTCTTAAGAAACCAGAGGCGCAAAAGGAGAAGAAAGAAGACAAGTCTTCCACGAGATTTTTATTTTATGATTTTGAGACGCAACAACACGAGCAATTGCATGATGATAAATCGACACGAATTCACGAGCCGAATTTATGTGTTGCACAATGCGTATGTATGGCATGTCTGGATATCACAGATATAGAGACCGATTGTTTTAACTGTGGTAAACGTGAATTCGTGTTTATCGATGATCTTGTTGGGGAGCTCGTGAAATTGGCATTATAGCAAAAATTTAAAAAGACCATCTGCATTGCCCATAATGCTAGAGGTTTCGACGCACAATTCATTCTACGGTATTTAATCGAAGTGCAAAAAACACAGCTGCCTTCTCTGATTATGAACGGTACGAAGATTGTCTTGATAAAAATTGGCGATGTCGTTTTTCTCGATAGTCTAAACTATTTACCCATGGCTCTTAGCACTTTACCAAAGGCCTTTGGTTTCGCTGATGAGGTGGCAAAAGGTACATTTCCCCATTGAATCAACACACCGGAATATCAGAATTACTCAGGTCCGCTGCCGGCTTTGCATTTTTACTCACCCGATACCATGTTCTCAGCGGATCGCGAGCGCTTTTTAAAATGGTATGAGGAAGAATTGAGTCGCGTAGATTATAAATTTGATTTTGCGACGCCATTTGTGCAATATTGTCGTACAGATGTTACGGTTTTGAGACGAGCGTGTTTAGCTTTTCGAGAGTTACTTATACGTTGCGGGAGCATGTGCCCCTTTACAAAAGCATGCACGATAGCATCAGCATGTATGAGAGTATTTCGAAAGAATTTTCTACAGAAAGATCGCATTGCGGTGTTACCGCCAGGGGGGGATTGCCGGGGCGATAAGCAATCGCGCAAGGCCGTCGTATGACTCGTATGGCTCGAGCGTGAGCGCAACTGCGTTATCGCTCATGCTGGACGCACGAGAGAGTATCGCCCTCCGGCCGGCCTACCGGTTGTCGACGGTTACTACGTGGATGCGGGGGTCAATCACGTTCTTCAATTCCACGGCTGCTTTTGGCATGGTTGTCCGCGATGTTATCGCGTGAATAGAGATGCTCGAACTAAATTCGGCGATACAATGCATGAGCGATACGAGCGTACCGTTCTTATTTCCGGGCGAATCAGATCAAAAGGGTATACTCTAACCGAAATATGGGAATGCGATTTTGACAGATTACTCGATAATAAGGAAGAAATGTCGATATACGTGAAAAATCACGCCATGGACAAGCATGCGCTTCTCGAACCACGCGATGCATTCTTTGGCGGTTGAACGGAAAATTTTGTAAGCTTGTACGACGTCGCGAATGGGGAGCAGATACGCTATGTGGATGTTTGCTCGCTGTATCCATAGGTGTGTAAGAATGGAAAATATCCCGTTGGACACCCAAAATTGACGATCTAAGTGTCGTCGAGGGTCTCGTGAAGTGTACCGTGGTAGCACCGCGCGATTTGTATATCCCCGTACTGCCTGTTCGCATGCATGGGAAACTACTGTTCCCCCTGTGTAGAACGTGCTGTACAGATATGGACACATCGGAGGTTTGTATACACGATGACACGACTGAGTGAGCGTTTGACGGCACATGGGTCGTGGACGAACTGATAACAGCTCTGTCGCTCGGATATAAAGTGACGTGTATCTATGAAATTTGGCAATCCGTTGTTACGCAGTATGATTCGACAACGCGACGAGGCGGTCATTTTGCCGAGTTCATCGATACATTCCTAAAAATAAAACAGGAGGCGAGTGGGCCGCCAACAGAGTGTAACGATGACGAGGAAGCAATAGAGCGTTTTATAGCATTGTACAAGGAGTCTGAGGGTGTATATCTCGAGCGAAGTGCTTTGCAGCCAAATCCGGGTTTACGTTCACTCGCAAAATTGGCTCTTAATTCATTCTGGGGAAAGTTTGGTCAACGAAAGAATCTCACGAAAACCGTTATCGTTTTCACGCGCGCGGAGCTAATGAATTTACTAACGAGACCGGAGATTGAGGTGACGGGGGTGCTACCGGTTAATCACAAGATTATGTATGTAAACTATGTGAGCAACCGCGATGCTATCCAACCATCCCCGACATCAAATGCCGTGATTGCAGCATACACGACGGCACAGGCACGCCTAAAATTATACAGTTATCTTGAGGGGCTCGGGCGACGAATATTGTACTACGATACGGGCTCCTGTATTTACGTGAGTCGCCCCGGTGGTAACGAGTATGAGCCGCCAATCGGTCAATTTCTAAGAGATCTTACGGATGAATTAAGCGAATACGGGCCTGGTAGTTATATAACTTCGTTCGTTTCGGGAGGACCAAAATTTTACGCATACCTTGTTCGTAAACCCGACGGTACGATGATTGAAAAATGTAAACTAAAGGGTATCACGCTAAACTTTGCGAATAGCCATCACGTAACTTATAACGCATTATGATCTTTCGTGACAGGAGCCTATTATTTTAAAATTCGACGCTATTCGACGTACGGAATTTCATCATGTAGTGACGCGTAAAGGAACGAAATCATGCGAACCTGTTAACACGAAGCGAAAGAGGCACGGGATGTACTCTACTGTACCGTACGGCTATTGTGAAATACGCTCATTAGTATAACGCAAAAAAGTATATAAAGGGTGGTTAAATTGTAAGGGCCGATGTTGAATGTGAACCACACCTAAACGTCAAATTTTTTTCTGCATTTCATTTGACATTTCTCAATTTCAGACTAACTCAATTTGAACCATGGAAAGATACACAATCGAACAATGCGTTAAAGTTATTCAGGCTTATTATGAAAATGGGCGTTCAAATCAAAATGCATATCGTGCACTTCGTGATTTTTTCGGTCAATTTAATCGTCCAAATGTGCGTACAATCGGAAAAATCGTGCAAAAATTTGAGCAAACCGGGTCTGTAGGAGATATTAAAACACCAGTGCATGCTCGTACAGCTCGTACTGCAGAAAATATTGCTGCTGTTCGCGATAGTGTGGCTGAAGAGCCGTCCACCTCAACTCGTCGTCGTGCCCAACAATTGCACATCTCACGCTCGTCGTTGATGAACATTATGCATAAAGACTTGCATTTACACGCTTATAAGGTGCAATTGACTCAAGAACTAAAGCCTCTTGACCATTCCAAACGTCGTCAATGGTCAGAATGGTGGCATGAAATGGCAACAGTGGATGATCAATTTTCGAAGAAAATCATCTTCAGTGATGAGGCACATTTTCACCTCAGTGGATTCGTCAATAAGCTGAATTGCCGCATTTGGGCGAATCATAAACCAAGAGTGATTGTCGAAAAACCAATGCACCCACAAAGAGTGACTGTTTGGTGTGGTTTATGGGCTGGCGGCATCATCGGGCCGTGTTTTTTCCAAAATGAGGCCGGTCAGGCAGTTACTGTGAATGGTGTTCGCTATCGTGAGATGATAACGAACTTTTTATGGCCCGAATTGGAAGATATGGATGTGGGCGATATGTGGTTTCAACAGGACGGTGCCACTTGCCACACAGCTAACGAAACAATGGCTCTTTTGCGCGACAAATTCAATGGCCGTGTTATCTCACGTGGTGGCGATGTCAATTGGCCGCCAAGATCATGTGATTTGACACCGTTGGACTTCTTTCTTTGGGGTTATTTGGAAGAAAAGGTGTACGTCGATAAGCCAGCAACAATTCAAGAGCTAAAGGATGAGATAATTCGGCACATTAACGGCATAGAACCTCAATTATGCCTAAGCGTCATCGAAAATTTGGATCATCGGATGGAGGTGTGCCGCCGAGGTCGCGGCGGCCATTTGGCCGATATTTTGTTCCATACATAATTGAACCATACCATATTATCATAATAAAAAGAATTGACAATAATTTCCTAAATAATTTGTGTTTTATTCAAAATCAACATCGGCCCTTAAAATTTAACCACCCTTTAGTTTTACGGTTGAATTCGCGATATTTTAAAATAATCTTCTTGTCTAATTTCATGTATCATATTTACTGTGTACAACACATAAAAAAAAAAAATATCAATTTATTATGTATAAAACCGTTGTCGGCTCGTTCTTTTTGTGCTACTATTCGTAGCAGTAGCTGCTATCTCTCTACCGTTCCTTTTTGTTCTGACTTTCTCATCGTTGATTCCTTTTGTCCCGTCTTTCTTATCGAGTGTTTCCTTTTGTTCTGACTTTCTCGTGCTACATCCGTGGATATAATATTGCTGTTTAGAATTTGATGATTCGTAAAATTTACACATAGAGATGTATGCATCGTGAAATAAAAATTTTGCTTTATTTGTGAGAAATATAAAAACAATCATTATTTAATTTACATACAGCGTTAACACCAGCTCATACCGTGGGCCCGCGACTCATCAGCTAGTGCAGGCGCGTTGCGCCTTATCAGCTCGTTAAGGCCGCCGCCGTGGTATAAGCTTATTTAAGAGACAGCTGATTGATTTTGATAGACACTCATCGATATGGATACACGTTGGAAACATCCATGGACAGCTGTGATAAGCGGTCCTACGGGTTGTGGTAAAACATATTTTGTCAAAAAATTCTTTAAATACATGCGCGAAATGACGGATGTCCCGTTCGAGCGTATACTTTTTTATTACTCAGAGTGGCAGTCCGGGTATTCAGAGTACGGTGATAAAATCGAATTTCGCGAGGGTTTACCGCAAGCAGCAGACTATTCGAATGATACAAGACCTAAACTTGTGGTCATTGACGACCTTATGCGCGAGGCATCCAACAATACTGTGGTCGATCTTTTCACGAAGGGTAGTCATCATAAAAATCTTAGTGTCATTTTCATAACGCAAAATCTCTTCCATCAGGGTCACGGGCAGCGCGATATCTCCTTAAACGCTAATTATATCGTTGTCTTCAAAAATCCGCGAGATCGCGCGCAAATTCAGCACCTAGCCCGTCAGGTATGTCCCGAGAATCCGCGATTTTATTATTCGACTTGAAACAATCGACGCCTGATAATTGTCGATTTCGAGCATGTATATTTCCCGATGACCAATATCATTACGTTTACGTGCCTTAAAAAGCAATAAAAGTTCGCGATGGGACGCGCGATGTACCAGTAATGTGCTTGTAATGGCGGTGCGCGGACCTCTCAATAAAAAGCAAATAATTATATTGCAAGCGCTGTGTTATCTGAAGCAAGAGCAACGACGTGCAATTTTGCGCAAAGTAGATGTAGCGCTCGTACACTGTATATGCGAGTGTGCTCTAAACGTTTTACAGGGAAACGTGAATCTGAACAACGTGCAAAAGAATCATCTTCGGAGGCACGCGACAATTCTTCGACGACTAGCCGCCAAAAGGGGAAATTGGAGCGGTAAGAGGAAGATCATCGTCGAGCACTGTGTCGGATTTCTCAAGTTGCTTCTTGTGCCTGGCTTGACCTACACGAGACATGGAATATGCCAGAAAGATGGTACTTATTCCTCATGATAACATATACCGTCTCGCTGGACTCGCCACTACTATTAGTGCAGACCCGTTGCCTTCCGTACAGACTACCGGTACGCCATTATCGCGCCTCGACTCTGAGCCGAGTGAAATTCTTAACTCTCACTCGTACAAGAGCGAGAAAGAGAAATGGATAGCGTATTAGCAGATTTTACAGCGTTCTCTTTACATGGTCGAGTACGATAATGCAGTACCGAATATTTCCACAAAACGAAAAATAGCAATACTCGATAGCCACGAGAATAAATCCGACGACGTTTTAATGAACAAAGTTAAATCTCAACTCAATGACACACTTATTATCGATAGCGTACCAAAAAAATTTTAATCTAAAGCAATATCGTTGCTTCGCAATTTGCATCGCAGCGCCGTTGGTAAAAAAATGACATGGGATCGTAACGGTGTTGTTTCCATAGACGGCAGAAGAATTTCAAATTCCAATATCGTTGATCTTGTTAACGATGCTATGCGAGCTAGAAAACGTGAGAAACCCATCGGACGATCTCACTTTGCCAAACTCCTGCGAGCGATACTGATGCCACGCGAATTTATCGGCAATCCCAAATTACTAAACGAGCCTACACCTACATCATCCTCGACACCACATCGGCGTCTTATTTTACCACGCGATAACGATAGTAGCAACAACAACAACGAGGCCGAGACCGCACACTCAAACAGACATTTAATGCTCACGGCTGAAAACGACATCATCGAAGGAGAGGAGGGGGATGAAGAAGAAGACGAACAATAGCAAAACATCGCACAAGCAGAATATCGACCCCCCACACAGTTAGAAAAGAAAAAGAAAAAGAATCCATTTAACTCGTCATCGCTAAAATTATTAAAATTCTTCAAAAAATCTATTATGACACTGCTCATCCTGCTTTCTATTCTCGAGCAAAATATTTGGCCCAGGTGGACCGAAGAGTAGCGCGAAAAAATGTTTTACCATGGCTCGAGACACAGGATTCATATAACATGCATCGTCTCGTGCGACGACGATTTCTCCGTCTCACGTACAGCGTAAGTAATATAGACGATGTATGGGAGGCTGATTTAGCTGATCTTCGCCCGATAGCCACGTACAACGATGGGTACGCGTATCTGCTTGTTGTTAGCGATGTGTTGAGCAAATACGCGTGGGTCGAGGCTTTGCGTGACAAAACGAGCGCAAACGTGGCCCGCGGTCTCACACGCATACTCGCACGCAGTAACAATCGTGGCCCACAGCAATTGCAAACTGATCGAGGCAAATAATTTATCGGCGCTCCGTTTCAGCAAATTCTCAAGAAAAACAATATCGATTTTCTCACTGCTCGTAACCCTGATATAAAAGCCTCGATTGCCGAGCGCTTTAATCGCATGATAAAAGAGCGAATGTGGCGTTACTTTACATACACGCGAAATAAGCGTCACATCGATGTTTTACAAAATGTTTTATATGCTTATAATCACACTAGACACAGCGGACCGCGTATTCCTCCGAGCGAGGTGACCCTCGAAAATGCCTCTATAGCCCGAGCAAATTTAGCACGGCGTTACGAGCGTAACGCGAGAAAAATTAAAAAGCCTAAATACAGCGTCGGTGACTTGGTACGTGTCAGTACAGCTAAAGCAGCATTCGTGAAAGGATATGAGCGTGGTTGTAGTAACGAATTATTCGAGCTTCAACGAATATCAGTGAATCGAGGACCATTCGTGTATATTTTACACGATCTGAATAACGAGACTGACGGTACTTTCTACGGGGCAGAATTATCGCGAGTACCTCCGTCATCTGAGATGACGACAGAGAAGAAGAGGACAAAGAGGAAGAACGCTCGGAATCACCGTCCCTGATAAATATGAGCTCCAAGGATAGCTCTTTCTTTGTCGTCCTACCGAGCAACAGTAGTATGCAGTATTTTCCGAATAATACGACAACAAAATTTATTACAAAACTACCAAGTCAAATACGTTTGCACGGAGAATGGTCTGTTCCTCTTGTGAAAATTGCTTATCCGATGACTCTTTTACATGTTCCTACTGTAGGAAATCTCGTCACTTTTGAGGATGGTGATTATGATTTATCGGGTTTAAATCTTTTAACACGGAGACGCGCTGATAGAGACCAAGTTCCATCTGGTGTATATCGCTCTATCGACGCTATTTTGGAGAGTATAAATCAGTTACCTCACATGACCGGTCATTTGCGCTTTAAATCGCTGCCGAGCGGGCAGGTCGAAGTGACGCGCGTATGCGACGATCTACGATACTATGACTTTCGCGTATCGCCCTCTATCGCAAGGCTACTAGGATTCTCGGAAGAGGCCTGTAGGTCTGTAATGATAGAGCCGCATTGCAAATACACAGGGTCGAGGCCTGCATCTCTCACCGGTGCTATACCGGGTAGCATGTTTCTATACACAGATATCTGCGAGAGCTATATTACCGGCGATGTACAAACACCCCTCTTACGAGTTGTGCCCATTGATACTGATGGCTGTCAGTATGGTTCGATAAAAATTAAATCGTTTTCAACGCGACGATATATACCTCTCTTGCGCAATAATTTACACACTATCGAGATCGATATAAGAGACGAATTTGGGGATCCTATACCATTCGAGCAGGGAACGTTGACTGTGACACTACATTTCAAAAGGTCCCACGATTGATTAGACCACTATGGATGATATTGACAGTGTTCAGCACAGATGGGGTCGTCGCGGGTACGGTGGCATTAGCCATGTTTATATCGGAACACCTAATCAACGAGGACACGGTATCGGCAGCTTTCTCGGGGGCCTGTTTCGTCGAGTGTTACCACTTTTAAAGAAGCGCTTAAGCAGTTGGAAAAGAGGCGCTGCGCGCTGGTGTAAACGTAGCCGGTGATATCCTCGATAGAAATATAGCTGTGAAAGATGCTATTCGCTAGAGAGCACGAGAATCAGGCAGTAATCTCAAACGCAAAGCCTCTGAAAAAATTGACACTTTCATACGGGGTTCTGGTTATAAAAAGCGCAAAATTTCACGAACTCCTCATTCATCGAACGAACGTAAACCACGACGTATCTCCCGTAAAAATAAACGTGTAAGTCTATTAAACAGCGTCGAGATGCGACTACGGTTGGTGCGGTCTAGCGATTCATTTTGTCTTGTGGGGGATACAAAGAATGGTCAATGCGGTTTAAAGATTCTCGAGGTATCGCTTCTCGTTCGTAGAACAAAAATAGCTCCTGGTGTGCTGCTCTCACATGCTAGAACTCTGGCAAAATCTATGGCTAAATATCCTCTTACGAGAGTCCAGGTAAAAGCCGTTTCAATACACTCTGGTGTTCATGGAGAGACTATCGATAATATCGTGTTAGGTCAATTGCCCAAACGTATAATTATCGGTTTTGTCGATAACAAGGCGTTTAACGGCGACTTTAGTATGAATCCATTCAATTTCCAAAATTACAAGATAAATTATCTCTCGTTGTATGTAGATGGTGCTGAAATACCTTCGAAACCGTTACAACCCAATTTCACGAAAAATCATCTATATGTGGATGCTTTTCAAACGTTGTTTTCGGGAACTGGAATACATTTCTTGAACGACGGTAATTCGATCGATCGCGATAATTATCGCGATGGATACTGTCTGTTTGCTTTTGATTTGACACCCGATCTTTCGGCGAACAGCAATTCACATTGGAATTTAACAAAGCACGGTAGTGTGAAAATAGAAGTATGATTTGAGGATGCGCTTGCTTCAACGATAAATTGTGTAGTCTACGCGGAATATGATAATATCCTTGAAATTGATGCCTCTCGGCAAGTAATGGTGGATTTTACCGGATAAGCGAAAAATGTGCTGATGTTGGCATAAAATTATTTCGTGTTAAGAGACGTAGAAGCGTGTCTGTGAGTAACTAATTAGTCGAACTCGAGCATCTGTACGGATTAGACGTGAAAATGGATATCGTCGTGGATATACAGGGAATGCGTGGTAAAGACTCGGAATTTATTCCGTCAGAAATTGCCGTGGTAGCAGTGGATAGACCGTATTCTGCTCATTGGATCGTCGCACCGCCGTGTCATTTTGCCGATTTATCACAGTATTCGAGAAGCCAGAATAATTTTCTCTCAAAATATTTTCACGGTCTGGAATTGTACGAGGGCGATGTGAGCTGTAAACAAGCATACGCTAACTTGCGTGAAATTTCGCGAAAATATCATATCTATACTCGCGGTCACGAGAAGTCTACACTTCTTTGCGATATCACGAGTCGTGAAATTTCCAACCTGGAGGATGAGGAGGGCGCCCTATCGTACACATTTATGCTGAAATCTTTGCAAAAATGCTTCAGACACGCTATGATAAACGATACAGCGTCTTCGCATTGTGCAATGCGCCAGGCTTTCCAAATAAAAAATTGGCTTCGCGAGCACCCGTTCAAAGGAGAATCATACATGGATGTTTGGGCAGCAGACGAAAAGGAAGAGAATAAGAAAGAGGAGAAATCTTCATCATGTGGTCGTGGCATGATCGACGATGCTGTGAAATAAATTTTGCATATATATACGTCTTTCGAAGCGTATCGGTCATCATTTAATCATTGTCTATGTGTTCAGCATGAACACTAGACAAATCTACGATAGTCTGCAGTATCTACCACTTTCAATCGTTGGCTTATACCCGGCTGACAGAATTCCTCGTGTATTGTCGTTACCTGCCGGACTCGTAATTAACACGGATAACCACGAAGGACCTGGAGAGCATTGGATCGCCATGTACGTTAACCATCATGGAAAAGGAATGTACTTTGATAGCTACGGGCTACCACCGGTTATACCGCAACATCTCGCACGACTACGAAGAAACTGCAAGTTCTATCGGTACAGCCTCAAGCAGCTACAGAGTAATACGTCGGATGTGTGTGGACAATTTTGCATCGTGTTCCTACATCTTATGTCGTGCGGCTTCACCATGTCGCGATTTAGTAATCTCTTTAGCAATAATGTAATGAAAAACGACAGATTAGTACGCGAATATTACAATACTTTTGCCTCTCGGCGATCAGACAGTGATAAAAATAAATTTAACGGCGGAGGAGTCTCCGAGCAAAGATTACCGTGTTTGCAGGGATGTTGCATGCGACGGTAAATATGTGTAAAGTGATTACATAAAATATTGATTAATTAAAAACAAATACATCGGTTTATTGTGTCTCTTATTTTATAATTATATATAATTTATAATCGAGGTCTCTCGCGGTACGGTATCATATTCTCCGTCTTTTACTGTAGAGCATTCGCTTTACGAGAAGCACAGCGCAAAGTGGTACGCACGTGCAAAACCGCTGACATTGCATTCAAAGCGCTGCACACCTAGTTATGATTCAGAGGGGCGTTTGTTATCTTCAAACGCTGTGACCACCGCCAGCATCATCTGGAGCATTCAGTCTGTCTTTAGCAGTGCACGACGAAAGTTTAAATCGCGAAAAGAAAATGTAACCGAGGTATCTAGACGAGGAGCTATCGGTAGTTTTTGTGTGTCGGGTAGTATGTGGTAGCAGCGATAATACCGTGTGTCTGCGGACGGGCAAGTTGTGCGTAGCATTATCTGAACTGGAGGATAATTTGGACAGGATGTACATTCAGGAGTTTATTGAGAGGAGTCGCTTTTCGGTCGAGGACTTGCGAGTTGGAGTGGGTTGTGTAGTTGTGCGGCATCAAAGGGCTATGCGCGGGGAGATCGTCGACGTGAGTGATGACGGGTGCTGCGAGGTGTTGCCGGTCGATTTCGAGGAATCGATATACGTCGACTGGCCTCACCGATTTCACCCCGAGCCGCCGATTAGTATGTTACCGGTGTTGCTCGTGAAGTGTACAGTATTCGGCCTCGAACATTTAATTGACGAGGACGGAGATCTACATCGGATCGAGGAAACGTGCGGTAACAATGTACTGATCGGGTTACGGATGCGTACCCCTGACGGTGCCTACGCTCCGTGGGTGCGGGTAGTCCATATTACACGGACGCGTAGCTGTGGATTTTGATGCGTGGGTGAGTGAGTGAGTGAGAGAGAGAATGTGCATGCGTGCATGACTGTGTGTATGTGTGTGAGAGAGAGAGAGAGTGCCACGACGTAAATATTGTGCCCGTCACCCTGGAGAGTCGTCGTAGATGCCGCCAACACAAGGGTGAGTTAAATATTTTATTCTAAGTATGTGTACACCTATGCTCCATCCTACTCTTATCTCTACTCTTCCTTGTTCACCAAGGTACCCACACCACCTCCCTTTACCATCTCCACGTTACTGACACTGGTAAAGCAGAGTGGGTAGCGCAGAGGTGGAAAAGTGCGGTGGTGGGGGTATCCGCGTGGTGGGGGAAGGAGTGGGGATAAGAGTGGGATGGAGAAAAGGTGTACACATACTACTTACATGCAGTAAATTACGGTAAACAAGGAACTGTACACCCACAAAGTCGCTTCGCTCAACGGATTTGATTATAGTTCTCCGTACTGTTAGAGAGAAAACTATTTCTAGTGACTCACCTCCGATACCGTTAGAGAAATTAGCATTCGCTGTTATAATAGAAATTATCGAGATCAGCGTTATGATTGTCAATAATCGCTTAAAATAATGTATTATCAGGTGTACAAGTATGAAATGCGAGTATAAACGGTTAATACTAAAGGTTACCAACAACAATTGATCGATTTGAACTGTTTGCTGCTTGAAAAAAGGTCAGAATACCGACATTGTGACAGTATTCTGTCCGACGTCATTGTTATATCAGGGATGTAGTCACCAAACCCTGGTCGTCTGTACGTCGGTGTGTTTTCCGTGTTTGCTACTACTAGATCCAGCCTTGCGGCCATTTCCAGCAGCAGCCGTCCGCGTCTGTTCGTTCCTGTCATACCTCACTCGATTGCCCTCGCGTTGAAGTCTCCCGCGAGTACGATGTCCCCAGGCAGATCTCTGATCCCGACCTCAAGGAGCGCTATCCCTCTCTCAAACTCCGCCGCGGTGCAGTTGGGCGTCAGGTAGACGCTGACGTAAGTGACAGCGCCGATCCTAGCCCAAACATAATTGTCCCCGACACCGCGGTTAGTCATCCGAGTTTGAGGTTGTCTCTGTCTCGTTCGTGATGTACGTCTGAGTCGTCCTTCTCCTGTATGGTTTACACAGGATCAGGATGTCCGCGTCCTGTTCGTCAGCTATCTGTGGTAGTAGTATGTCTGCTGTCCTACTTCGGTTCAGGTTTCCCTGGATTATTCTGTCCATCGTCCGGCCTGCTTCCTGCACTCCTCCAGCGCGTCCCGAAACATCGCACATCCTCTGGATGCGGCGAGGTGCGCTACGCCCTTATGATCGGCATCGGTGCACAGAGGATAGACCAGTTTGTTTTTACAGTCCGTTGCGTAATGTCCATGTGTGCCGCACTTTCGGCAGCTTTTTGTCCTGTCCATGTTTGTACTTAGTTTGCCTTTACGTGGCCATGGCCAAGGCATTTGTAGCATTTCGCCACTGTCAGTCGATGTCGGACGCGGCAATTCATCCACCCAATCCCGATCCGTCCCCGTCGAAGCAGCTCGCCGCCTTCACGCGACTCAAGGTCGCAGACGGCTATGTACTGTTCGGCGCGGTTCGGACCGAAGATGTGGACCCGGAAGTTCACGTCTCTACCTGTTTCGCGTTTGAGTGTGTCTGTCACGTCGGTCGCAGTCGTGACACAGTCCAGGTCCATGATCTCCAATTGGATTTTGAAGCTCATGGCCCGGACACTGCCCGCCTTCCCGATCGCGTCCTGTAATTGACGTCGGAACTCGTCACGTCCGTCCGGTTTGTTTGCGTCTGCCTGTAGCTTTAACAGACACAGGCCATTTTTGGTCTTCCCCAGAGTCGTCACCTGCTTGTGATTCGTCTTCGGATCAACCGTCGTCCGTATTTTTCGTACTATGTCTGAGTATGTCGTGTCTGTGCCCGGTTTAACCAAGACGGCCGTCCCCCGTTGCCGGAGAGTCGGCTTGTTCCGGTCAGCCTTGGGTTTCACGATCGTTCGTTTTCCTGTCTTATCTGGTTTTTTCTTTGTCACCGTCTGCCAGGCTATGGCCGGTTCCGTTGTCGAAGGCCTCTTTTGGGAGGACTCCGGCGTGGATCCGGTTGGCTTCCGTTTGCGTTTCGTCCGTGGCGTTTCTTCGTTACTCATTTTAGTTGATGTTCTTGTGCTGTTTGTAAGACGTCCTCTCGGAACTGCTTTTGTGCACTTATGTTGCGCCATGTCCGCATCCTCGATAATCATCTTGATACCCGTTTTCACCGTCATGTTCATGTTCTCCTGTATGGCTGCTGCCTCGGACATTTTTGTCGCGGTCTCATGAATGAGCTGTAATAGCTCCGTCAGGTCAGGTTCGTTCTTATTGTTATCGTCGAATAAGAAGGCTTCAGGTTCTTCCCGATGCTTTCTCATATCTCCGATGACAGGTGGAACCGTTTTACCATCTTCCATGCGTAGAGGCGTCTTTCTCTCTTCCTGAATTTTAATTTCTTTGTCCTCTGATGTAAGGATCGATCTTCAGTGCCTGTTGACGAACATGACTGAAGCCTACTTCTCTTGTTTAGGTTGAGATTTTCGGTCACGTCCATCAAGCTCTCATCGTCCGTCTCTCCCCCAATATAGCCCGTCGAGGGTTCTCCGATTGTCCCAAGCTCCTCGCCGGTCGATGTTTTGACCAACTCCCTCTTCTGTTTGTGTTTTATTTCTTTTAACGTTTTATCCATGTTAATCCCACGAGTAGGTCGGAATGTAGGTCCGCCCAGGCAGAGCCGCCTTCTCCAGATAAGGTGTAAATACTGCAGGGTTCCACCAGGTGCCCTGCAGGGATCGTTCGCGATCGCACTAGTTTACATCATTGCGGTCATGCAGCCGTAGGGTCGATGCCTCCCACCGTAACTTCTGATGTTGTGTGTTCTTAGTCTGCCTGCTCCCCCTGGACCTGTCCGGCAAGGTTAGACCTGCCAGGGGCCGGAGCCCCCGTCGGCCGCGTTCCAGAGTTAATTGCAGAAACGCAAGCCCCCCACCGCGGCAAGGCGATACACTTAGGAGATTATCATCATCATCTTCATCATCATCATCATCATCATCATCATCATCATCATCATCATCATCATCATCATCATCATCACCATCATCATCATCATCATCATCATCATCATCATCATCATCATCATCATCATCATCATCATCATCATCATCATCATCATCACCATCATCATCATCATCATCATCACTATTATAATTATAATTATAATTATTATATATAATATTAATATAATATTAATTATAATTATAATTATTATTATTATTATTATTATTATTATTATTATTATTATTATTATTATTATTATTATTATTATTATTATTATTATTATTATTATTATTATTATTATTATTATTATTATTATTATTATTATTATTATTATTATTATTATTATTATTATTATTATATACAAGGAGTTGCGGAATCCTTTTTACGGATATCCCCCAGTCTTTTGAACTGGGGGGGTATGTGGGACTCCCAAAAAAGTAGGCCCACCCACTAAACCGCCCTCTCCTTGTTGCCCTCCCCCAGACCAGGAACTATTTTGGTATTACTTCTGGCTGGGGGTTCTGTCCGTGTTCGTCCGTTCGTCTTGCTGTCTGTAACTTGTCGCGTCACGTCAGTCTGTCTGTTCGGTTAGGTGAGGCAGCCGTCTACGTTTTTTCGTCGCAGTATCGTCTCTGTATAGGTGGCAACTAGTTGCCACCATTCTGTCGAGTGGAGCATCACCTGAACAATGTTGTCCGGGGTGATGCTGCCAACAATCGTCTCCAGTTCCAGTCGGAGTCCTGTCCAGCGGTCGCACACAAAAAATGTGTGTTCCGCGTCGTCTCGTTCGTGTCCACAGTACTTACAGTCTGGCGTCAGTACTCTGTTCATGTTGCAAAGGTACCTTCGGAAGTAGCCGTGTCCGGTCAGGAGCTGGGTAACGTAAAAGTTTACGTCCCCAAACTTCCTTCCGATCCACGGTCTCAGGTCCTTTACAAGTCGTCTCGTCCAGTTGCCTGTACGTTCTTCTGTCCATCGGTCTTGCCAAGTCCGTATCGTCCTGTTGCGCTCCGCAATTGCCGCATCCTCCCGTCTTATGTCCACGCTTTTCTCGTGGATCCTTTTTCGCTCGAAAGCAAGAAGGTCCACGGGAATTACGCCGGCCACCACCAAAACTGCTTGTGCAGAGACAGTTCGGTAGGAGCAGGCGATCCTCAGCGCACCCTGTCTTTGTATCGTCGTCATCGCGTGGCAGTATTTCTTTGTCTTCAGGGCATCTGCCCAGATCTCTGCGCCGTAAAGGAGGATCGAGTGGGCCGTCGCCATTAAAAGTCGTCTTTTCCCCGGTCTCGGTCCAGTCATGTTTGTCATCAGGCGGCTTAAGGATGCTATCCTCTCGGCCGCCTTCTGAGCTGTTTTTTGTATGTGAGGCCAGAAGGTCATCTTTGTATCTAGAGTTACCCCGAGATACTTGACTTCCCCCCCGGTTGCGATTTCGTCCGTCCCGACCCACATGGGAAGTCTCGTCTGTATACGTTTTCTACTGAGGATCGTCAGTTCTGTCTTTTCTGTCGCGAGTTGTAGTCCGTGATCCGTCATCCAACGTCTCACTCGTCGCATCGTCTGGTTCAGTTTTAGTTGTGCCAGATCCGGAGATCGCTCGGTGATTACCGCCGCCACGTCGTCAGCGTAAGCAACGAGGAGTACGCCGAGCGGCATTTCCAGCCTGAGCAAGCTGTCGTACAGTCCGTTCCAAAAATCTGGTCCCAGTATGGACCCTTGTGCGACCCCGGCGGTGATTTGCCTTGTCACCGGTCCTTCAGTTGTCTCGTACGTAATCTGTCTGTTTTTCAGGTAGTCCCCCACCACCCGAGCCAAGTAAGCCGGAACCCCGAAGTTGCTTTCAAGCGCCTCCAGGATATCGACCCACCTAGCCGAGTTGAAGGCGTTCCTGACGTCCAAGGTCGCCAGCAGGACGATTGGTCGTGCTGCGTGGCAATGTCTGTCTAAGTCCAGGAAGGAGTCGACCACTTTTTGGATCGCTCCAATCGTCGATCGACCCTTCCTGAAGCCGAACTGCAGGTCTGAAAGGCCTCCGCTGGTCTGTATCACGTCCGTCAGTCTTGGTCTCAGTAATTGTTCGTAGAGTTTACCCGTCGTGTCAAGTAAACTCAACGGCCGGTAGGCTGACGGCGTGCTGGGGTCGCCCCTACCTTTGGGGATAAGAACCAGCCTCGCCGCCTTCCACCGGCCGCAGAACGTCCCCGTCGTCAAGCACGTGTTGTACAGGTCGAGAAATATCTCCGGCCTCAGGTTGACCATCAGCCGGATAATCTCCGCCGGTACTCCGTCCGGTCCCGGTGCTTTACCAGTCTTCATTGCGTTGGATGCCCTAGTGAGCTCTTCCGCCGTGAAGATGGGGGCTGCCGGTGTGTCCGTGTCATCTGTAACGTCCGTCCGTATCGGGTGCGTAGGAAATAAGCCGTCGACGATCCGTCGTGCGGATTCGGCGTCTTTGAGTTCTGGTGGTACCCGGGCTCCTAGTTTACCAGTCACGATTTTGTAACCAGTACCCCAGGGATCCTGATCCACCTCCTCGCAGAGCCTCTTCCAGCAACGCGTCTTGCTGTCTCGTATCGCGCTCGTCAGTGCTTTTCGTGCTGTCTTGTATTTGGCTTGGAGGTTTTCCCTTTCGGGTCTTCCCCCAGCCCTCGTCACTAGTCGTCGGCTTGTCAAGCAGACCCTTCGTAGTTCGGCTATTTCGTCCGTCCACCAGTATTGTGGCTGTCTGTTCTGTCGATATCGTCGTTTCGGCATTGTGTTTTTGCACAGTCGGTCCGTCAGTTTGGCCGTCTCGTCCACCAGTCTTTCCGCTCTTTGCCGGCCAGTCAGCTCAGGGGGGATTTTTGTTATCGGTGCTGGTGCTACCACCAGCTCCTCCGAAAATTTTTGTACGTCGAGTTTGTTGAGGTTCCACCGCGGGGGGTGTTGGGTCCTCGTCCGTCTCGTCGCCGTTTGTCTTGTCACTTCGAAGACAATGTATTGGTGGTCGCTGGCCGTATAGCCATCGAACACCCGCCACTGCCTTATCTGTGGCAATATTCCGTCCGATGTCATTGTGACGTCAGGGATGGAGTCTCCAAACCCTGGTCGTCTGTACGTCGGTATGTTTCCTGTATTGGCTACTACCAGGTTCAGCCTTGCAGCCATCTCCAGTAGCAACCGTCCACGTTTGTTCGTTGCTGTCATTCCCCACTCGATTGCCCGCGCGTTGAAGTCGCCCCCGATAATAACGTCTCGAGGCAGATCCCTGATTTCGTCTTCAAGGAGCGTTACTTTCCTCTCGAAATCCGCCGCGGCGCAGTTGGGTGTCAGGTAGACGCTGACGTAAGTGACAGCGCCGACCCTTGCCCAGACGTAATCGTCCCCGACACCGCAGCTAACTATTCGAGATTGGGCAGCGCCCCTTATCCAGATAGCTGTGGTCTCTGTCTCGTTCGTAATGTACGTTTGTGTCGTTCTTCTCCTGTACGGTTCGCACACGATCAGAATGTCGGCGTCATGTTCGTCAGCTATCTGTGGTAGTAGCATGTCTGCTGTCCTACTCCTGTTCAGGTTTCCCTGAACTATTCTGTCCGTCTTCCGGCCTGCTTCCTGCACTTCTCCAGCGCAGCTCGGAACACCGCGCACCTCCCGGAACCCGCGAGGTGCGCCGCGTCCTTGTGCTTTGCCTCGGCGCACAAAGGACAGGCCGGTTTGTTTTTACAGTCCGTTGCGTAGTGTCCCGTTTCGCCGCATTTCCTGCAGCTTTTTGTCCGGTCCGTGTTCGTGCAGTTGACCTTGACGTGTCCGTAGCCAAAGCACTTGTGGCATTTCGTCACTGTCAGTCGTTTTCGGACGCGGCAGTGCACCCATCCTATCCCGACCCGTCCCCGCCGAAGCAGCACCTCGGCTTCCCGCGACTCCACATCGCAGACCGCCATGTACTGCTCGGCGCGATTCGGGCCAAAGATGTGGACCCCGAAGTCGCCGTCTCGTCCCGTTTCTCGTCTCAGCGCCTGGATCACGTCATCCGCGGTGGTGACGCAGTCCAAGTCCATGATTTCCAGTTGCGCCCTGGAGGTCATGGTCCTGACGGTGCCTGTGTCTCCGACCGCGTCCTGAATTGCGCGCTGAAACTGTTCTCGTCCGTCCGTGTCTGTCTGTATCTTGATAAGACACCGTCCGTCTTTGGTCTTCCTTAGAGCCGTCACCTGCACGTGACTGCTCGTCGGGTCGACCGTCGTCCTAATCTTCCGCACCATGTCCGAGTACGTGTTGTCTTTCCCAGGCTTGACCAGCACAGCCGTTCCCCTATGTTTGGGGGCCGGTCTGCGCTTTTCAGCCCGGGTCGGTGCGTTCGTCTCGTCCGTCCTGTTTTTCGGTTCCGTCGTTTTTTTTTTCCTTTTTTGTTTCGTCACGTTTGTCCAGGCTCCATCGTCCTCCGTCCTTGGGGGTCGCTTACGCGGGGCCTCCGGAGGGGTCTTTGTCGCCTCCCGTTTACGCTTTGACGGTCGCGTTGTCGGTTCGTGTGTCTCCGTTTCTGTTTCCGTCAAGTCGTCTGCCGCCATTTGTCCCTTTGAGTCTGTCCTGTTCTGTATGCTTAGTGCAGCGTCGGCGGCCTCGAGAACCGTCTTTATGCCGGTTTTCACTGCCATATTCATGTTTTTTTGTATTGCCGCTGCCTCGGCCATTTTCGTCGCTGTCCTCTGTATGAGCATTAGTAGCTCCGTCACGTCAGGTTCGTTCTGTCGTAGTGTTGTGGCGTCCGTTTTTGTATCTTTCATCTGTCCCGTCTGTGTGCGCGTACGTCTGTTGTCACTGTCGTGAGTAGAGGCCGCAGAGGTATAGCCTACCCCGCTCCCTGCACTCGACACGCTGTCCGTCCTGTCCCGTCTCGGAAGGTGCAGTGTTGCCCTGTCCGTATTTTTTGATAGTCGTACCCCTGACGGAGTACCACTATCGGTGTTTGTTTTTATTTGTTGAGTTTTGTCCATGTTGTTCCCACGAGTAGCCAGGAATGGGCGTCCGCCCCCACAGAGCCTGATTGTGGGGGTAAGGCTTCATACTATGAGGTTTCGCCCGGTTCCCCATAGGCATCGTGCGCGACACTGTACCCCAGTGCCATTCAGCCCTCGGCACGCTGGCTCCCACCTTGGCTTGGGCAGAGCTGGTCCGCGACGGGGTTTTTGTCCACCTGATCCGGTTTTCACGCCAGCCCGGTTTCCTTATGGCGCCCGTTAACCGGGGAGCGCCGTGGCCGTTCCTGGCGAGGTTAGAGTCGTCGGTAAACGATCCCCTTCCCCGATACGGTCGGGCCACTTTGCGCCCCGGCCCTATCACGGGCAGCTCCTAGATTTTCGTCCACCCCGAGAATTCTCGGTACCTTCCATATCTGGAAGGCGTCCCCCTATCCGCGACCTGGGGAGGCGCCCGATGCGGGATCATCAACCCGACACGGGATTATTATTATTATTATTATTATTATTATTGTTATTATTATTATTATTATTATTATTATTATTATTATTATTATTATTATTATTATTATTATTATTATTATTATTATTATTATTATTATTATTATTATTATTATTATTATTATTATTATTATTATTATTATTATTATTCTTGTTGTTGTTGTTATACCGGGGGGTATATTCCTGGCTGGGTATACGGATGACATCGCCGCCGTAATCATCGCCTGAAGCGTTGAGGCGGCACAGAAGCTGCTCAACCAGGTAATGCGTCGTGTGCGCTCTTGGATGAACGACCACGGCTTGGAGCTAGCGCTGTCAAAGACCGAGATCGTACTCCTTACCAAGAAGCATATCCCATTGCTTCGGGATATGCAGGTGTGAGAGGCGACGGTCCGGACTAAGGCGTTAATTAAGTACCTGGGGGTGAGTCTTGATTCAAAACTCACCTTCGGGGAAGAAATACGAAGGAGAGCGGACAAGGCGGCTACGGTGACGACGTTGTTAAGCAGGGTCATGGCCATTATTGGCGGTCCCGGCCCTGCAAACGTCGTCTCCTTTTACGCACCGCCGAGTCCATTATGCTATATGGCGCCGAAGTTTGGGCCGGTGCGCTCCGGTACGAAGTATACCGGAAGCGCATGGCTGGAGTGCAGCGGAGAGGGGCCCTCCGCATGGCCTGCTCTTACCGCACGGTGTCGGAGCCGGCAGCGCTGGTGATAGCCGAGGTTATGCCCGTTGACTTCCTCGCACAAGAGCGGATGTCCGTCCACCAGGACTTTCCTGGAAAGGATAGAGAAGAAGCGAAGGATCTTGTCAGGGCCCGTAGTGTGCGGGCCTGGCAAGATCGCTGGAATCGGGTCCCGCGAGGCCGGTGGACAGCGAGGCTCATTCCTCAGCTGGCCACCTGGACCAACCGTCGGCATGGTGAGGTGAATTACTACCTCACCCAAATGCTGACGGGGCATGGGTATTTCCGAGCCTATCTCCATAAAATGGGGGTCTGGGGCCCGTGCTGCATATCCTGCGGGTCCCCTAGAGATGACGCCCTCCACACGTTTTTCCTTTGCAAGGAATGGAGCGTGTGGAGGACCCCACTGGAGGCAAGGTTCGGGAGCATAACTCCAGACAATATTGTCGAAGTTATGCTCCTGAACGAAGAAGCCTCGGTGGAAGTAACTACCTATGTAGAGGTGCTTCTCCGCCACAAAAAAGCGGTTTTGGATGGAAGGGACGCCCTAGGGGCGTAAGGACTTGGGCGTCATCCCGAAGTAATGCGAAAGCGATTCTGGGGTGATGCTGGGAGTCATGGAGCGGGGTTTTGGTCGGTATTGTTGCGAGATGAGCCCGACACTTGAAGGCTAGGCCCCCAGAAGTGCGTAAATGCATTTCCCCCCTCAAAAATTGTTTTTTTTTAAAAAATTTTTTTTTACAAGAAGTTGCGGAATCCTTTTTACGGATATCCCTCAGCCTTTCGAACTGGGGGGGGGGGGGGGGGGGGGGGTATGTGGGACTCCCAAAAAAGTAGGCCTACCCACTAAACCGCCCTCTCCTTGTTGCCCTCCCCCAGACCAGGAACTATTTTTATATTACTTCTGGCTGGGGGTTCTGTCTGTGTTCGTCCGTTCGTCATGCTGTCTGTAACCTGTCGCGTCACGTCCGTCTGCTTGGTTAATCGAGGCAGCCGTCTACGTTTTTTCGTCGCAGTATCGTCTCTGTATAGGTGGCAACTAGTAGCATCACCTGGACAATGTTGTACAGGGTGATGCTACCAACAATCGTCTCGAGTTCCAGTCGGGATCCTGTCCAGCGGTCACACACAAAAAATGTGTGCTCCGCGTCGTCTCGTTCGTGTCCATAGTACTTACAGTCTGGCGTCCGTACTCTGTTCATGTTGTAAAGGTACCTTCGGAAGTAGCTGTGTTCGGTCAGGGGCTGGGTAACGTAAAAGTTCACGTCCCCAAACTTCCTTCCGATCCACGGTCACAGGTCCTTTACAAGTCGTTTCATCCAGTTGCCTGTACGTTCTTCTGTCCATCGTTGTTGCCATGCCTGAATCGTCCTGTCTCTTTCTGTCGTTGCCACGTCCTGTCGTCTGGTGTCCGCGCTTCTTGCGTAGATCCTCTTTCGCTCGAAAGCTAAGAGGTCCACGGGGATTACGCCGGCCACCACCAAGACTGCTTGTGCAGAGACAGTCCGATAGGAGCAGGCGATCCTCAGCGCACCCTGTCTTTGTACTGTCGTCATTGCGTGGCAGTACTTCTTGTCTTCAGGGCCCAGATCTCCGCGCCGTAGAGGAGCATCGAGTGAGTCGTCGACATTATAAGTCTCTATTTCCCCGGTCCCGGTCCGTTCGTGTTTGCCATCAGGCGGCTTAAGGATGCCACCCTTTCGGCTGCCTTTCGGGCTGTCCGCTGTACGTGAGGCCAGAAGGTCAGCTTCGTATCTAGGGTCACTCCCAGGCACTTGATTTCCCCTCTAGCCACTATCTCGTCTGTCCCGACCTTCATAGGTTGTCTCGTCAGTATGCGTTTCCTTGTGAGAAACACCAGTTCCGTCTTTTCCGTTGTGAGTTGAAGTCCGTGGTCAGTCATCCATCGTCCGACACGTCTCATCGTCTGGTTTAGTTTTTACTGTGCTAATTCTGGAGACCGCTCGACGATCACCGCCGCCACGTCATCGGCGTATGCGACGAGTTGAACATCTCGCGGGAGCTCCAGTCTCAGCAGGCTGTCGTAAATCCCGTTCCAGAAGTCTGGTCCCAGTATGGATCCTTGGGCGACCCCTGCGGTGATCTGTCTTGTCGCCTGTCCTTCGATTGTCTCGTAGGTAATCCGTCTGTTTCGTAGGTAATCTTCCACTACTCGGGTCAGGCATGGTGGAGCTCTGAAGCCGGTTCTAAGCGTCTCCAGTATATCCGCCCACCGGGCCGAGTTGAAAGCGTTCCTAACGTCGAGTGTCACCAGCAGCACGATTGGTCGCGCTGCGTGGCAATGTCTGTCTGTGTCTCGGAAGGAGTCTACCACCTTCTGGATGGCTCCAATCGTGGACCGGCCCTTCCTGAAGCCAAACTGTTGGTCGGATAGGCTTTCCCCGGTCTGTATCGCGTCCGTTAGTCTTGGTCTAAGTGGCTGTTCGTAAAGTTTTCCTGTCGTGTCCAGTAGGCTCAGCGGCCGATAGGCTGACGGCGTGTTGGGGTCGCCCTTACCCTTGGGGATAAGGACTAGCCTCGCCGCTTTCCATCGGTCACTGAAGGTCCCCGTCGTCAAGCACGTGTGTTATATAGGTCGAGAAATATATCCGGCCTCAGGTTGACCATCAGCCGGACAATCTCCGCCGGTACTCCGTCAGGTCCTGGCGCCTTACCCGTCTTCATCGCATTGGATGCTCTGGTGAGCTCCTCCGCAGTGAATTTGGGGGGCGTCGGTGTCCCGTTGTCATCCGTTGCGTCCGTCCGTATTGGGTGTGTCGGGAAAAGTCCGTCCACAATTCGTCGAGTGGTTTCAGCATATTTGAGTTCTGTTGAGACCCGGGCCCCCAGTTTACCGTTCACGTAACCAGTCATGTAACCAGTACCCCACGGGTCCCGGTCCATCTCCTTGCAGAGCTTCCTCCAGCACTGCGTCTTGCTGTCTCTGATAGCGTTCGTCAGTCGTTTCCATGCTGTCTTGTATTCGGCCTGGAGGGTTTCCCTTTCAGGTCTCCCACCAGCCCTCGCAGCCCGTCTTCGGTTTGCCAGACAGATCTTTCGGAGTTCGGCGATCTCGTCCATCCACTAATATTGTGGTTGTCTGCATTGTCCGTAATGTCGTTAAGGCATAGTGCTATTACACAGCCGTTCCGTCAGTTTGGCCGTTTCGTCTGCCAGTCTTTCCGCCCTTGTGTAGTGTAGTCCTCAGCCACCTGCCATCGCCCTACCCGTGGCAGTATTCTGTCTGACGTCATCGTTACGTCTGGTATGGAGTCCCCAAATCCTGGTCGGCTGGATGTCAGTGTGTTCCCTGTATTTGCTACCACTAGGTTTAGGTCCTTGCGGCCATCTCCAGTATAGTCGTCCCCGCCTGTTCGTCACAGTCATGCCCCACTCGACCGCCCTCGCGTTGAGGTCCCCCGCGACTACGACGTCACCAGGCAGATCCCTAATTCCGTCTTCGAGGAGCGCAACCTTTCTCTCAAACTCCGCCGCGAAGCAGTTCGGGGTCAGGTAGACGCTGACGTAGGTGACAGCGCCGACCTTAGCCCATGTGAAATCTTCGCCTGCACCGCGGTTGGTCACCCGGGATCGGGCGGCACCCCTCACCCAGATTAGGTTAGGTCGCCTTCTACGACGGGCATACTTTACCGCGGGAAGATTTTAACCCCTCCCCCGCAAGGGGTTGCTTGATTTTCGTCCACCCCGAGAATTCTCGGTACCTTCCATATCTGGAAGGCGTCACCCTATCCGCGACCTAGGGAGGCGCCCGATGCGAGATCAGCAACCCGACACGGATTATTATTATTATTATTATTATTATTATTATTATTATTATTATTATTATTATTATTATTATTATTATTATTATTATTATTATTATTATTATTATTATTATTATTATTATTATTATTATTATTATTATTATTATTATTATTATTATTATTATTATTATTATTATTATTATTATTTATCGTGGCTAAAAATAGGGAGAATCTTTTATAGACCCTAGGCGCCTTCGTCACCCTCGGGGTTAGGGGTTGTCCCTCATTCCCAGGGGGGGGGCGTCGACGTCCGTGTGCAGGACTCTCATCCCGCTTCATAAGGATGAGCGGGGAGGTAGCCCCTCTCGCCGGACTTCCACGAGATGCATACCAGCTAAACCCCTCTTCTCCTGGCCAAAAGAACGGGCATATACCTTTAAGTGAGGTGAGGGAAGCCACTTCTGTCCATTGCCCGGCCGTGAACTGCGTTAGCATTACTTCCGGTCGGGCAATTCTGTCGTCAAACTTTTCGTTTTTGTCCCGTCTCATCGTGTCTAGGCTGCTGAAGAGCCGTCCTTTTTCATTCTCTCAGTCACTCAAGCATCCATCCGCATTCTTACCCCTAAGGACAGTTTCGATAAAGGTAGACACAAGGGCCCACCTTTCGCTGTTTTGAATCATCACGCCGGTGATATTGTCCGGCGTGATTTCTCCGATTGTCGCTTCCAGTCTTCGTCTTGTCTCTGTCCATCGGTCGCATTTAAAGAACGTGTGCTCCACATCGTCACGGTCATGTCCGCAGTATTTGCAGTCCGCAGTACTTACCCTCCCCATGTTGTGTAGGTATCGTCTAAAGTATCCGTGTCCCGTCAGGAGCTGCGTGAGGTAGAAATTCACCTTTCCGCTACTCCTCTCGATCCACGGCTTCAGTTCCGGTATCAGTCGCCTTGTCCACGTCCCTGCGGTCTCGTTTGTCCACTTATTCTGCCATTCATGGATGGTTCTTTCTCTTTCCCTCGCTGCCGCATCTGCCCGTCCCGTTTGTGCACTCTGTAGGTAGATCCTCTTGCGTTCGAGCGCAAGAAGATCTATCGGGATCACGCCCGTTACGACCAGGACTGCTCCTGCTGAAACAGTCCTGTAAGCGCACGCGATCCTCAGTGCACCGCGTCTCTGTACTGTCGTCATCGCCTGTCCGTATTTCTTCACTAGGAGTGCGTCCGCCCAGATCTCGGCGCCATACAAGAGGATCGAGTGGGTCGTAGCCATTAAGAGTATACGCTTGCTCGGTCTCGGTCCCGTAGTGTTTGCCATCAGGCGGCTTAAGGCTGTTACCCTTTCAGCCGCCTTCTCGGCCGTCCGTCTAATGTGTGGCCAGTAGGTCATCTTTGTATCCAGGGTAACCCCCAGATACTTGATTTCCCTCCGGGTTTCTGTCATTTTTATTCCAACCATCATAGGTATGATGGTATCCGTTTTCTCGTCAGTAGCATCAGTTCTGTCTTGTGTGCAGCCAGTCGGAGTCCGTGTTCGGCCATCCATCGGTCCACTCGTCTCATAACCTGGTTAAGTCGTAGTTGGGCCAGAGTTGCGTCGCGTTCAACGATTACCGCTGTCACGTCGTCAGCGTATGCAACTAGGTAAGTCTCCGGCGGCATCTCCAACCACAGCAAGCTGTCGTACAGTCCATTCCAAAAGTCTGGTCCAAGTATTGATCCCTGAGCGACCCCCGCTGTGATCGTCCGAGTTACCCGTCCTTCTGTCGTTTCGTACGTGATTCGTCTGTCTCGTAGGTAGTCGCTTATCACCCGGATCAGGTACGCTGGCACCCTGAAGACGCCTTTCAGCGCCTCAAGTATGTCCACCCACCTCGCCGAGTTGAACGCGTTTTGTAGGTCTAGGGTTGCCAGCAGCACGATCGGGCGAGTCCCGTGGCAGCACCGTCCAGCCTCGTGGAAAGCCGCCACCACGTCTTGAATCGCGCCGATCGTCGACCGCCCTTTTCTAAAACCGTGCTGTCTGTCCGAAAGTCCTCGAGCGGCTGCGATTGCGTCCGTCAGTCTCGGTCTTAGTAATTGTTCATAAAGCTTCCCTGTTGTGTCTAGTAAGCTCAGTGGACGGTAGGCTGACGGCGAGTCAGGGTCCCCCTTCCCTTTAGGGATGAGGACTAGCCTCGCCCTCTTCCACCGCTCACCGAAAGTCCCTGCCGTCAAACACGTATTGTACATGTCCAGGAGGAACTGCGGCCTTAGATTGCTCATCAGCCGCAGAATCTCTCCTGGCGTGCCATCGGGTCCCGGGGCCTTTCCAGCCTTCATCGCAGTGGTTGCCCTTGCGAGCTCCTCCTCGGTGAAGGGCGGTATATCTCGTGGCACCTCTCCGTGACTGTCTTCTGTCCTCGTCTCGTGCGTCGGGAAAAGTCCGTCTATGATTTTTTGTGTTGTTGGGAGGTCCATCACGCCGGGTGGCCCTCGAGTCCCGAGTCTCCCGGTTACAATCTTGTAGCCGGTGCCCCAGGGGTCTCGGTCCACTTCGTCGCATAGTTCCCTCCAACACTTGTATTTACTGTCCTTTATCGCTGTTGTCAGTTTCTTCCGTGCCGCCCTGTATGCTGTTCTTAGCGTCTCTGCTTGGGGTCCTCCTCTCGCCCGAGTGAGCTTCCTCTTACAGGCTAAGCAGGCCCTTCGCATTTCCGCTATCTCGTCAGTCCACCAGTACTGTTGTTGTCGTTTTTGTCCGTAGCGTTTCTGTGGCATTGAGTCCTTGCAGAGCCGCTGGACGAGCTTCGTCGTCTCGTCTATAAGCCTTTCGGCTTTTTGTTGTCCCGTTAGTTCGTCAGGTACGTTTCTCGAAGGGTCCGCTGCTGCCAGCAGCTCCGCCGAGAATTTGTCCTCGTCGAGTTTTTTCAGGTTCCACCGTGGAGGCCGCGGAATACGTTGGGCTCGTGTTGTTGTTTCGTCTCTCACTTCAAAAGCGATGTATTGGTGGTCGCTGGCGTTGTAGCCACCCGCCATTGCTCAATCCGTGAGAGAACTTCGTCGGACGTCAGCGTCACGTCGAGAATGGATTCCCCAAAACCCGGTCTCCTGTATGTCGGTGTATTTCCCGTGTTTGCCACTACTAGGTCTAGCCTTGCGGTCATCTCCAGCAGCAGCCGTCCCCGTTTGTTCGTCGTGGTCATACGCCTCTCCCCGTACTCCCCCACGGCGCAGTTTGGCGTTAGGTAGACGCTGACGTACGTGACGGCGCCCACCCTAGCCCAGACGAAATCGTCTGCCGCGCCGCGAGCGGATACCCGGGAAGCGGCCTCCCCCCTCACCCAAATGGCGGAGGTACCCCTTCTGTTTGCAAACCACGTCGGCAATGTCTTGTCCCGGTATTGTTCTGACAGTATCAGTATGGTCGCGTCCAGTTCGTCGGCTATTTGGGGTAGCAGTGCTTGTGCCGTCTGACTCCGGTTCAGGTTACCCTGGACTATCTTCATCATGTCTTCGTCTTTTTTCTGCTTTCCTCCAGCACAGCTCTGAATACCGCGCAAGAGCCGGTGCCCGGCCGATGCGCCACATCTATCTTCCCAGCCTCCGTGCAGAGGAAGCAGGTCGGTTGACTGTCACACGTCTTACCGACGTGGCCCACGCGTCCGCACTTCCAGCAAGAGCTTGTCCTGTCTGTTCCGTTGCAGTTTCGTCTCGTGTGTCCATAACCGAGGCACCGGTAGCACCTGAGTACCATTGTCCTAAGTCTGATGTGGCAGGAAACCCACCCTATTTTCAGTCTCTGTCTCGTAATCAAGTCCGTGGCCCTGTGCGCTTCCAGTTCGCACACTGCCATGCATTGTCCGGATTTGTTTGGGCCAAAGATGTGTACCTTCAGGTTCCCTTTCTGTCCCGTTTCATTTTCGAGGACAGCCGAGACCTCCTCCGCAGTCGTGACGCAGTCGAGGTCCATGATCTCCAGCGTTAAACTGGGGACCAGGGCCCTGACGCGCCCTTTCTGTCCGACAGCGCTCTGGAGGGAGCGCTGGAAGTTTTGGCTTCCTTCCGGTCCCGTCTGTATTTGGAGCAACAGTCGTCCGTCTTTTGTTTTGCGTCATCCCTTGATCGTCACGTTGTCGGTCTCAGGGTCTTTGTCTTGCCCTGTCGCAGTAAGTCGGCGTACGTCTTTCCCTGTTGGGGCTTGACGAGGATGGCCATTCCCCGGGGCGTGGGGCGTGGTCTGTCCTGTCGTACCTGTCCATTGTCTTCGTAAGTCTGTCCGGTCAGTTCCGTTTGGCGTTTATTTTGTTTCTTCTTCTTTGTCTGAGTATGCCAGCTCCCCTCTGGCTGTTGTGCCTCTGTCCGTTGCATACTGTTTGTGGCCGGAGGTATTTTTTCCGGCTGTTGGGGAGAGCTAGCGCTTGTCGCGTAGCGTTTCTGTTTCGGCGTCGGGTCCGTTTTTGTATTTGCGGTCTGTCTGACTGTTCCTAGGTCCCTGAGCCTTTCACACTTACTCAGGGCGACCTCAGCAGCCTCCATGGTGATTTTAATACCGTCCTTCGTTTCTTTGTTCACGTTCTTCTGTATGCCCGTTTTTTGCTGCATCAGCTTGACTCGCTCAAGGATGATTTTCAGTTGCTCCTTGAGTTCCTCAAGCGTCTGCAGATGTAGACTTTCTATTGTCTTCGTCGGGTCTGTCAGTTGCCCGTCGTTGGTAGTGCTCTTGAAGCTGTCGAGGTTTACAGCGCTAGGTGTATTTCCGATGACAGGTGGAACCGTTTTACCCTTTTCCATGGGTGGCGGTGTCGTCTCTCTTTTTCTGAATCTTACTTTCTTTGTCTTCTGATGTAGGGATCGATCTTCGGTGCCTGTTGACGAACATGACTGAAGTCTACTTCTCTTTCTTAGGTTGACATTTTCGGTCACGTTCATCAAGCTATCATCGTTTGACTCTCCCCCGATATAGTCCGTTGCGAGTTCTCCGATTGTCCTGAGCTCCTCCTCGGTCGATGTTTTTACTAATTCCTTCTTCTGTTTAGGTTATATTTCTTTTAAAAGTTTCTCCATATTAATCCCACGAGTAGGTGGGAATGTAGGTCCACCTAGGCAGAGCCGCCTTGTCCAGGTAAGGTGTAAATACTGCAGGGTTCCACCCGGTGTCCTGCAGGGATCGTTCGCGACCGCTTTAGTTTACATCATTGCGGCCATGCAGCCGTAGGCACGATGCCTACCACCGTAGCTTTTGATGTTTGTGTTCTTAGTCTGCCTGCTCCTCTTGGACCTGTCCGGCAAGGTTAGACCTGCCAGGGGCCAGAGCCCCCGCCGGCCGAGCTCCAAAGTTCATTGCAGAAACGCAAGCCCCCCCGCCGCGGCAAGGCGCGACACACTTGGGAGGGATTATTATTATTATCACTATCACTATCACTATCACTATCACTATCATTATTATTATTATTATTATTATTATTATTATTATTATTATTATTATTATTATTATTATTATTATTATTATTATTATTATTATTATTATTATTATTATTATTATTATTATTATTATTATTATTATTATTATTATTATTATTATTATTATTATTATTATTATTATTATTATTATTATTTACAAGGAGTTGCGGAATCCTTTTTACGGATATCCCCCAGCCTTTCGAACTGGGGGGGTATGTGGGACTCCCAAAAAAGTAGGCCTACCCACTAAACCGCCCTCTCCTTGTTGCCCTCCCCCAGACCAGGAACTATTTCGATATTACTTCTGGCTGGGGGTTCTGTCTGTGTTCGTCCGTTCGTCTTGTTGTCTGTAACCTGTCGCGTCACGTCAGTCCGTCTGCTCAGTTAGGTGAGGCAGCCGTCTACGTTTTTTCGTCGCAGTATCGTCTCTGTATAGGTGGCAACTAGTTGCCACCATTCTGTTGAGTGGAGCATCACCTGGACAATGTTGTCCGGGGTGATGCTACCAACAATCGTCTCGAGTTCTAGTCGCAGTTCTGTCCAGTGGTCACACACAAAAAATGTGTGCTCCGCGTCGTCTCGTTCGTGTCCGCAGTACTTACAGTCTGGCGTCCGTACTCTGTTCATGTTGTAAAGGTACCTTCGGAAGTAGCCGTGTCCGGTCAGGAGCTGGGTAACGTAAAAATTCACGTCTCCAAACTCCCTTCCGATCCACGGTCTCAGGTCCTTTACAAGTCGTCTCGTCCAGTTGCCTGTGCGTTCTTCTGTCCATCGGTCTTGCCAAGTCTGTATTGTCCTGTTGCGCTCCGCAACTGCCGCATCCTCCCGTCTTATGTCCGCGCTTTTCCCGTAGATCCTCTTTCGCTCGAAAGCTAGGAGGTCTACGGGGATTACGCCGGCCACCACCAAAACTGCTTGTGCAGATACAGTTCGATAGGAGCAGGCGATCCTCAGCGCACCCCGTCTTTGTACCGTCGTCATCGCGTGGCAGTACTTCTTTGTCTTCAGGGCATCTGCCCAGATCTCCGCGCCGTAAAGGAGGATCGAGTGGGCCGTCGCCATTAAAAGTCGTCGTTTGCCCGGTCTCGGTCCAGTCGTGTTAGCCATCAGGCGGCTTAGGGATGCTATCCTCTCGGCCGCCCTCTGAGCTGTTTTCTGTATATGAGGCCAGAAGGTCATCTTCGTATCCAGAGTTACCCCTAGATACTTGACTTCCCCCCCGGCCACGATTTTGTCCGTCCCGACCAACATAGGAAGTCTCGTCTGTATACGTCTTCTACTAAGGAACGTCAGTTCGGTCTTTTCTGTCGCGAGTTGTAGTCCGTGATCCGTCATCCATCGTCCTACTCGTCGCATCGTCTGGTTCAGTTTTAGCTGTGCCAGATCCGGAGACCGCTCGGCGATCACCGCCGCCACGTCGTCAGCGTAAGCGACGAGTAGTACGCCGAGCGGCATTTCCAGCCTGAGCAAGCCGTCGTAAAGTCCGTTCCAAAAGTCCGGTCCCAGTATGGACCCCTGTGCAACCCCGGCGGTGATTTGCCTCGTCACTGGTCCTTCAGTCGTCTCGTACGTAATCTGTCTGTTTTTCAGGTAGTCCTCCACCACCCGAGCCAAGTAAGCCGGAACCCCGAAGTTGCTTTCAAGCGCCTCCAGGATATCGACCCACCTGGCCGAGTTGAAGGCGTTCCTGACGTCCAAGGTTGCCAGCAGAACGACAGGTCGTGCTGCGTGGCAATGTCTTTCTAAGTCCAGGAAGGAGTCAACCACTTTTTGGATCGCTCCAATCGTCGATCGACCCTTCCTGAAGCCGAACTGCAGGTCTGAAAGGCCTCCACTGGTTTGTATCACATCCGTCAGTCTCGGTCTCAGTAATTGTTCGTAGAGTTTACCCGTCGTGTCGAGTAAACTCAACGGCCGGTAGGCTGACGGCGTATTGGGGTCGCCCCTACCTTTGGGGATAAGAACTAGCCTTGCCGCCTTCCACCGGTCGCTAAACGTGCCCGTCGTCAAACATGTGTTATACAGGTCGAGAAATATCTCCGGCCTCAGATTGACCATCAGCCGGATAATCTCCGCCGGTACTCCGTCTGGTCCCGGTGCCTTACCAGTCTTCATTGCGTTGGATGCCCTAGTGAGCTCCTCCGCCGTGAAGATGGGGGCTGCCGGTGTGTCCGTATCGTCTGTAACGTCCGTCCGTATCAGGTGTGTTGGAAACAAGCCGTCGACGATCCGTCGTGCGGATTCGGCTTCTTTGATTTCTGGTGGTACCCGGGCCCCTAGTTTACCGGTCACGATTTTGTAACCAGTGCCCCAGGGATCCTGATCCACCTCCTCGCAGAGCCTCTTCCAGCAACGCGTCTTGCTGTCTCGTATCGCACTCGTCAGTGCTTTCCGTGCTGTCTTATATGTGGCTTGGAGGTTTTCCCTTTCGGGTCTTCCCGCAGCCCTCGTTACTAGTCGTCGGCTTGCCAAGCAGACTCTGCGCAGTTCGGCTATTTCGTCCGTCCACCAGTATTGTGGCTGCCTGTTCTGTCGATGTCGTCGTTTCGGCATTGTGCTGTTGCACAGCCGGTCCGTCAGTTTGGCCGTCTCGTCCACCAGTCTTTCCGCCCTTTGCCGGCCAGTCAGCTCATTGGAGACTTTTGTTATCGGTGCTGGTGCTGCCACCAGCTCCTCCGAAAATTTTTGTACGTCGAGTTTGTTGAGGTTCCACCGCGGGGGGTGCTGGGTCCTCGTCCGTCTCGTCGCCGTTTGTCTTGCCACTTCGAAGACAATGTACTGGTGGTCGCTGGCCGTATAGCCGTCGAAAACCCGCCATTGCCCCATCCGTGGCGATATTCCGTCCGATGTCATTGTGACGTCAGGGATGAAGTCTCCAAACCTTGGTCGTCTGTACGTCGGTATGTTTCCTGTATTGGCTACTACCAGGTCCAGCCTTGCAGCCATCTCCAGCAGTAACCGTCCACGTTTGTTCGTTGTTGTCATTCCCCACTCGATCGCCCGCGCATTGAAGTCGCCCCTGATAATAACGTCTCCAGGCAGATCCCTGATTCCGTTCTCCAGGAACGCTACTTTTCTCTCGAAATCCGCCGCGGTGCAGTTGGGTGTCAGGTAGACGCTGGCGTACGTGACAGCGCCGACCCTTGCCCAGACGTAATCGTCCCCGACACCGCAGTTAGTTATTCGAGATTGGGCAGCGCCTTTTACCCAGATAGCTGTGGTCTCCGTCTCGTTCGTAATGTACGTTTGTGTCGTTCTTCTCCTGTACGGTTCGCACAGGATCAGAATGTCAGCGTCAAGTTCGTCAGCTATCTGTGGTAGTAGCATGTCTGCTGTCCTACTCCTGTTCAGGTTTCCCTGAACTATTCTGTTCGTCTTCCGGCCTGCTTCCTGCACTCCTCCAGCGCAGCTCGGAATACCGTACACCTTCCGGTTCCCGCAAGGTGCGCTATGTCCCCGTGCCCCGCCTCAGAGCACAGAGGGCAAGCCGGTCTGTTTCTACAGTCCGTCGCGTAATGTCCCGTCTCGCCGCATTTTCTGCAGCTCTTTGTCCGATCCGTGTTCGTGCAGTTCGTCTTTGTTTGTCCGTAGCCCAGGCACTTGTAGCATTTGGTCACCGTCAATCGTTGTCGTAGTCGGCATCGCACCCATCCTATCCCGATCCGGCCCCGGTCCAGCAGCACCTCGGCTTCCCGCGACTCGAGGTCGCAGACCGCCATGTATTGCTCAGCCCGGTTCGGGCCGAAGATGTGTCCACCAAAGTCACCGCCTCGTCCCGTCTCTCGTCTCAGCGCTCGTATCACGTCTTCCGCGGTGGTAACGCAGTCCAGGTCTATGATCTCCAGTTGCACCTTCGAGGTCACGGTTCTAACGCTGCTTGTGTCCCCGACCGCGTCCTGAAGTGCGCGCTGAAATTGTACTCGTCCGTCTGTGTCTGTCTGTATCTTGATGAGACACCGTCCGTCTTTGGTCTTCCTTAGAGCCGTCACCTGTACATGAATGCTCGTCGGGTCGACCGTCGTCCTTATCTTCCGTACGATGTCCAAGTACGTGTTGTCTTTCCCAGGTTTAACCAGTACAGCCGTTCCCCTATGTTTGGGGGTCGGTCTGCGCCTTTCAGCCTGGGTCGGTACGTTCGTCTCGTCCGTCTTGTTTTTCGGTTCCGTCGTTTTTTTTTTCTTTTTTTGTTTCGTCACGGTTGTCCAGGCTTCAGCCGTCTCCGTTCTCGGGGGTCGTTTCTGCCGGGCCTCTGGTGGGGTCTTTGTCGCTTCCCGTTTCCGTTTCGTCGGTCGCGTCGCCGGCTCCGATGTCTCCGTTTCTGTCTCTGTCAGGTCGTCTGCCATCACTCGTCCCCTCGAGGCTGTCCTGATTTGCATGTTTAGCGCAGCGTCAGCGGCCTCAAGAATCGTCTTTATGCCGGTTTTTACCGCGATATTCATATTTTTCTGTATTGCCGCTGCTTCAGCGATTTTCGTCGCGGTCTCATGAATGCGTTGTAATAACTCTGTCAAATCGGGTTCGTTCTTATTGTCATCGTCGAATGAGGAAGTTTCAGGTTCTTCTCGATGCCTCCTTATATTTCCGATGACAGGTGGAACTGTTTTACCCTCTTCCATGGGTGGCGGTGTCGTTTCTCTCTTTCCGAATCTTAATTTCTTTTTCTTCTGATGTAGAGATCGATCTTCCGTGCCTGTTGACGAACATGACTGAAGTTTACTTCTCTTTCTTAGGTTGACACTTTCGGTCACGTTCGTCAAGCCATCATCGTTCGACTCTCCCCCGATATAGTCCGTCGCGAGTTCTCCGATTGTCCTGAGCTCCTCCTCGGTCGATGTTTTTTCCAACTCCTTCTTCTGCTTAGGTTTTATTTCTTTTAAAAGTTTCTCCATATTAATCCCACGAGTAGGTCGGAATGTAGGTCCGCTTAGGCAGAGCCGCCTTGTCTGGGTAAGGTGTAAATACTGCAGGGTTCCACCCGGTGTCCTGCAGGGATCGTTCGCGACCGCTTTAGTTTACATCATTGCGGCCATGCAGCCGTAGGCACGATGCCTACCACCGTAGCTTTTGATGTTTGTGTTCTTAGTCTGCCTGCTCCTCTTGGACCTGTCCGGCAAGGTTAGACCTGCCAGGGGCCAGAGCCCCCGCCGGCCGAGCTCCAAAGTTCATTGCAGAAACGCAAGCCCCCCCGCCGCGGCAAGGCGCGACACACTTGGGAGGGATTATTATTATTATCACTATCACTATCATTATCATTATTATGATTATTATTATTATTATTATTATTATTATTATTATTATTATTATTATTATTATTATTATTATTATTATTATTATTATTATTATTATTATTATTATTATTATTATTATTATTATTATTATTATTATTATTATTATTATTATTATTATCATCATTATTATTATCATTATTATTATTATTATTATTATTATTATTATTATTATTATTATTATTATTATTATTATTATTATTATTATTATTATTATTATTATTATTATTATTATTTTTATTATTATTATTATTATTATTATTATTATTATTATTATTATTTTTATACAAGGAGTTGCGGAATCCTTTTTACGGATATCCTCCAGTCTTTTGAACTGGGGGGGTATGTGGGACTCCCAAAAAAGTAGGCCTACCCACTAAACCGCCCTCTCCTTGTTGCCCTCCCCCAGACCAGGAACTATTTTGGTATTACTTCTGGCTGGGGGTTCTGTCCGTGTTCGTTCGTTCGTCTTGCTGTCTGTAACCTGTCGCGTCACGTCAGTCTGTCTGCTCGGTTAGGTGAGGCAGCCGTCTACGTTTTTTCGTCGCAGTATCGTCTCTGTATAGGTGGCAACTAGTTGCCACCATTCTGTCGAGTGGAGCATCACCTGAACAATGTTGTCCGGGGTGATGCTGCCAACAATCGTCTCCAGTTCCAGTCGGAGTCCTGTCCAGCGGTCGCACACAAAAAATGTGTGTTCCGCGTCGTCTCGTTCGTGTCCACAGTACTTACAGTCTGGCGTCCGTACTCTGTCCATGTTATAAAGGTACCGTCTAAAGTAACCGTGTCCCGTCAGGAACTGGGTGATGTAAAAATTTACGTCCCCAAAATCCCTTTCGATCCACGGTCTCAGGTCCTTTATTAGTCGTCTTGTCCAGTTGCCTGTCGCTCTTTCTGTCCATTGTTCGTGCCAAGTCGGTATCGTCTTGTCGCGTTCCGCGACCGCCGCATCTTCCCGTCTTATGTCCGCGCTTCTCCCGTAGATCCTCTTTCGCTCGAAAGCTAGGAGGTCCACGGGGATCACGCCCGCAACCACCAAGACTGCTTGTGCAGAGACAGTTCGGTAGGAGCAGGCGATCCTCAGCGCACCCTGTCTTTGTACCGTTGTCATGGCGTGGCAGTACTTCTTTGTCTTCAGGGCATCTGCCCAGATCTCCGCGCCGTACAGGAGGATCGAGTGGGCTGTTGTCATTAGGAGTCGTCGTTTTCCCGGTCTTGGCCCGTTTGTGTTGGCCATTAGGCGGGTTAAGGATGCTATCCTCTTAGCCGCCTTCTGGCATGTTTTTTGTATATGAGGCCAGAAGGTCATCTTCGTATCTAGGGTCACTCCCAAGTACTTGACTTCACCTCCGGCCTCGATTTCGTCCGTCCCGACCCACATGGGTAGTCTCGTCTGTATGCGTCTTCTGCTAAGGAAAGTCAGTTCTGTCTTTTCTGTCGCGAGTTGTAGTCCGTGGTCCGTCATCCAACGGCCCACTCGCCGCATCGTCTGGTTCAGTTTTTGCTGTGCCAGGTCTGGAGACCGCTCGGTGATCACCGCCGCCACGTCGTCAGCGTAGGCGACAAGGAAAACGCCAAGCGGCAATTCCAGCCTGAGTAAGCTGTCGTAGAGTCCGTTCCAAAAGTCTGGTCCCAGTATGGACCCCTGTGCAACCCCCGCGGTGATTTGTCTCGTCACCGGTCCTTCAGTCGTCTCGTACGTGATCCGTCTGTTTCTTAGGTAGTCGCCCACCACCCGAGCCAGGTAAGCCGGAACCCCGAAGTTGCCTTCAAGCGCCTCCAGGATGTCAACCCACCTGGCCGAGTTAAAGGCGTTCCTGATGTCCAAGGTCGCCAGCAGAACGATTGGTCGCGCTGCATGGCAATGTCTCTCCAAATCCAGGAAGGAATCGACCACTTTTTGAATCGCTCCTATCGTTGATCGTCCCCTCCTGAAGCCGAACTGCCGGTCTGAGAGGCCTCCGCTGGTCTGTATCGCGTCCGTCAGTCTCGGTTTTAGTAGTTGTTCATAGAGTTTACCCGTTGTGTCGAGTAAACTCAGCGGCCGGTAGGCTGACGGCGTATTGGGGTCGCCCTTACCCTTAGGGATAAGAACTAGCCTTGCCGTCTTCCACCGGTCACTGAACGTTCCCGTCGTCAAGCTCGTGTTGTACAGGTCAAGAAATATCTCCGGCCTCAGGCGAACCATCAGCCAGAGAATCTCCGCCGGCACTCCGTCTGGTCCCGGCGCCTTGCCAGTCTTCATCGCGGCAGTCGCTTTGAAGAGCTCCTCCGCGGTAAATATGGGGGCCGCCGGGGCCTCCGTGTCGTCTGTCACGTTCGTCCGTATCGGGTGGGTCGGAAACAGTCCGTCAACAATCCGTTCTGCGGTTTCGGCATCTTTGAGTTCAAGTGGAACTCGGGCCCCTAGTTTGCCAGTCACAATTTTGTAACCGGTTCCCCAGGGGTCTTCGTTCACCTCCTCGCAGAGCTGCTTCCAGCATCGCGTTTTGCTGTCCCTTATGGCGTTCGTAAGTGTTTTTCGTGACGTCTTGTAAGTGGCCCTGAGGTTTTCCCTTTCGGGTCTTCCCCCAGCCCTCGTAACTCGTCGGCGGTTCGCCAAGCAGAGCCTGCGCAGCTCGGCTATTTCGTCCGTCCACCAGTATTGTGGTTGCCTGTTTGGTCTATGTCGTCGTTTCGGCATTGTGCTGTTGCACAGCCGGTCCGTCAGTTTGGCCGTCTCATCCGTGAGTCTTTCCGCCCTTCGCCGGCCAGTCAGTTCAAGGGGGACTTTCGTCATTGGTGCTGGTGCTGCCGCCAGCTCCTCCGAAAATTTTCGTAAGTCGAGTTTGTTGAGGTTCCACCTCGGGGGGTACTGGGTCCTCGTCCGTCTCGTCGCCGTTTGTCCTGCCACTTCGAAGACAATGTACTGGTGATCGCTGGCCGTATAGCCGACGAAAACCCGCCACTGTCCTATCCGTGGCGATATTCTGTCCGATGTCATTGTGACGTCAGGGATAGAGTTTCCAAACCCTGGTCGTCTGTATGTCGGTACGTTTCCCGTATTTGCTACTACCAGGTCTAGCCTTGCGGCCATCTCCAGCAGCAGCCGTCCACGTTTGTTCGTTGTTGTCATTCCCCACTCGATCGCCCGCGCGTTGAGGTCTCCCCCGATGATAACGTCTCCAGGCAGATTCCTGATTCCGTCTTCAAGGAGCGCCACTTTCCTCTCGAAATCCGCCGCGGTGCAGTTGGGTGTCAGGTAAACGCTGACGTAAGTGACAGCGCCGACCCTTGCCCAGACGTAATCGTCCCCGACACCGCAGTTAATTATTCGAGATTGGGCAGCGCCCCTCACCCAGATAGCTGTGGTCTCTGTCTCGTTCGTAATGTACGTTTGTGTCGTTCTTCTCCTGTACGGTTCGCACAGGATCAGAATGTCGGCGTCATGTTCGTCAGCTATCTGTGGTAGTAGCATGTCTGCTGTCCTACTCCTGTTCAGGTTTCCCTGAACTATTCTGTACGTCTTCCGGCCTGCCTCCTGCACTCCTCCAGCGCAGCCCGGAATACCGCACACCTTCCGGTTCCCGCAAGGTGCGCTACGTCCCCGTGTCCCGCCTCAGAGCACAGTGGGCAAGCCGGTCTGTTTTTACAGTCCGTCGCGTAATGTCCCGTCTCGCCGCATTTCCTGCAGTTCTTTGTCCGATCCGCGTTCGTGCAGCTCGTCCTTGTATGTCCGTAGCCCAGGCATTTGTAGCATTTGGTCACCGTCAATCGTTGTCGTAGTCGGCATCGCACCCATCCTATCCCGATCCGGCCCCGGTCCAGCAGCACCTCGGCTTCCCGTGTCTCGAGGTCGCAGACCGCCATGTACTGCTCGGCCCGGTTCGGGCCGAAGATGTGGACACCAAAGTCGCCGTCTCGTCCCGTTTCTCGTCTCAGCGCCCGTATCACGTCCTCCGCGGTGGTAACGCAGTCCAGGTCCATGATCTCCAGTTGCACCCTAGAAGTCACGGTCCTTACACTGCCCGTGTCCCCAACCGCGTCCTGTAGTGCGCGCTTAAACTGTTCTCGTCCGTCCGTGTCTGTCTGTATCTTGATGAGACACCGTCCGTCCTTGGTCTTCTTTAGAGCCATCACCTGTACATGACTGCTCGTCGGGTCGACCGTCGTCCTTATCTTCCGTACGATGTCCGAGTACGTGTTGTCTTTCCCAGGCTTGACCAGTACAGCCGTTCCCCTATGTTTGGGGGTCGGTCTGCGCTTTTCAGCCTGGGTCGGTACGTTCGTCTCGTCCGTTTTGTTTTTCGGTTCCGTCGTTTTTTTCTTCTTTTTTCGTTTCCTCACGGTTGTCCAGGTTTCGGCCTCCTCCGTTCTTGGGGGTGTCTTCTGTCGGGCCTCTGGTGGGGTCTTCGTCGTCTCCCGTTTCCGTTTCGTCGGTCGCGTCGCCGGTTCCGTTGTCTCCGTTTCTGTCTCTGTCAGGTCGTCTGCCATCATTTGTCCCTTCGAGGCTGTCCTGCTTTGCATGTTTAGCGCAGCGTCGGCGGCCTCAAGAATCGTCTTAATGCCGGTTTTTACCGCCATATTCATATTTTTCTGTATTGCCGCTGCCTCTTCCATTTTCGTCGCGGTCTCATGAATGAGTTGTAATAACTCTGTCAAATCGGGCTCGTTCCCACTGTCATCGTCGAATGAGGAGGTTCCAGGTTTTTCTCGATGCCTCCTTATATTTCCGACGACAGGTGGAACCGTTTTACCCTCTTCCATGGGTGGCGGTGTCGTTTCTCTCTTTCTGTATCTTAATTTCTTTTTCTTCTGATGTAGAGATCGATCTTCCGTGCCTGTTGACGAACATGACTGAAGTATACTTCGCTTTCTCAGGTTGACACTTTCGGTCACGTTCGCCAAGCTATCATCGTTCGACTCTCCCCCGATATTGTTCGTCGCGAGTTCTCCGATTGTCCTGAGCTCTTCCTCGGTCGATGTTTTTTCCAACTCCTTCTTCTGCTTAGGTTTTATTTCTTTTAAAAGTTTCTCCATATTAATCCCACGAGTAGGTCGGAATGTAGGTCTGCCTAGGCAGAGCCGCCTTGTCTAGGTAAGGTGTAAATACTGCAGGGTTCCACCCGGTGCCCTGCAGGGATCGTTCGCGACCGCTTTAGTTTACATCATTGCGGCCATGCAGCCGTAGGCACGATGCCTTCCACCGTAGCTTTTGATGTTGTGTGTTCTTAGTCTGCCTGCTCCCCATGGACCTGTCCGGCAAGGTTAGACCTGCCAGGGGCTAGAGCCCCCGCCGGCCGAGCTCCAAAGTTCATTGCAGAAACGCAAGCCCCCCCGCCGCGGCAAGGCGCGACACACTTGGGAGGGATTATTATTATTATTATTATTATTATTATTATTATTATTATTATTATTATTATTATTATTATTATTATTATTATTATTATTATTATTATTATTATTATTATTATTATTATTATTATTATTATTATTATTATTATTATTATTATTATTATTATTATTATTATTATTATTATTATTATTATTATTATTATTATTATTATTATTATTATTATTGTTATTATTATTATTATTATTATTATTATTATTATTATTATTATTACTGTTGTTGTTGTTGTTGTTGTTGTTGTTGTTGGCAGAGAACGAAAATGCCGTAAGCACCGTAGAAGAGTCACAGGGACTCCTCCGTGTGTTGGCCTCTCCTTGTTGGCCTTCCGACTAAAAACCTCCTCTGTCCCGTCACCGCGGGTCAGCAACACGTAAGTATAACTTCACCCCCGCGGGACCTGTCCATCGTCTCGTTCGTTTCACGTCTCAGTCCAAATTCTCTCTCTATTCCCGTCTTTCGTTCCACCGATGCTCATTCATACTCCAAGCATCTATTCTCTTTCTTGTCTCTCAGAACGGTCTCGACGAATACGGCGATAGGCGTTCACAGTTCCTCGTTCCGTAACATGAGTCTGATAATGTTGTCGGGTGTAATGTTCCCGGTCGTTCGTTCCAAGTGTCGTCTCTGTATCATCCATCTGTCACACACGAAGAACGTGTGTTCAGCGACGTCTCGTGCATGTCCGCAGTATTTGCAGTCCGCTGTCCGTACCTTCCCCATGTTCCGTAGATACTGCCGGAAATACCCGTGGCCTGTGCGAAATTGAGTAAGGTAAAAATCCAGCGTGCATGCCAGTCCGTCAGAGTCTTTTCCCTCTCCCGTCGTTGCAGCGATATCTCTTTTGGCCCCTTCGTCGCGTTCGTAACTCCGTTTCCGTTAAGTCCCCAATAAGTCTATAGGAATCACGCCCGCTACCACGAGTACCACCTCCGCTGAGACGGTCCTGTAGGCGCACGCTATCCTTAGTGCTCCTCGTCTTTGTACGTTTGTCATCGCTTTTCGGTATTTTTTTACTGCGAGCGCATCAGCCCATATCTCCGCCACGTACAGGAGGGGAAAGTGGGCTGTCGTCATGAGCAGTCTGCGTGTCGACGGTCTCGGTCCGTGTGTATTTGCCATCAGGCGGCCGTGTAGAGCTACCTTCGCCGGCACCCTCTCGGCCGTCCCTTTGGTATGAGACCAGAAAATAAGCTTCGTCTCGCGAATCACCCCAAGATACTTCACCTCTCCCCTAGTCTCTATCTGTTCCGTCCCGACTGTCATCAGTATGATCGTCGGAATCCTTCGTCTAGTCAGCATGACAATTTCTGTCTTGTCGTGTGTCAGTGCTAGGCTTAGTTCGTGTTCCATCATCCATCTGTCCACACGTCTCATCACTTGATTCAGCGTAAGCTGGGCCAGATCTGCAATGCGTTCCAGGATCACGACCGCCACGTCATCGGCGTACGCGGTTAGTGATGCGTTACGCGGTATCTCCAGCGTCAGCAGGCTGTCGTTCATCACGTTCCATAGATCAGGTCCTAGTATAGAACCCTGAGCGACCCCCGCGGTGATCCTTCTTGTCACCTGTCCTTCCTGCGTCTCATACGTTATGTATCTGTCGCTGAGGAAGTCCTTCATTACGCGGAGAAGCAGGATTCCGGAAAGGGTTTTGCAACGCATCCAGGATGTCCCCCCACCTTGATGGGTCTTGCTGCATGACAAGCCTCGTCCATCTTCCGAAAGGTCTCAATGACCTCTCGGATTGCTCCTATGGTCAATTGCCCTTTACGGAAATCGTGCTGGTTATCGCACGAACCTCCGGCCGCTCTCATCGCGTCCATTAGGCGCGGTCGCAGTAACAGTTCGTACAGTTTTCCCGTCGTGTCCAACAGCCTCATTGGTCTAAAGGAAGACGGTGCGTCAGGGTCTCCCTTGCCTTTGCTCAGAAGAACCAATCTCGCCGTCTTCCAGCGCATGCTGAATGTTCCAGACCTAAGGCATTGGTTGTACATCTCGAGGAGTATTCCGGGAGGAGTATTCTTGGCAAGTCATCAGTCGCAGGACCTCCCCGGGCATGCCGCCTGATCCCGCTGCTTTTCCCATCTTCATAGAGGATGTAACTTTAATAAGCTCCTCCTCAGTGAAGACAGGGACGTCGAGTCCCTCATCTGCGTCCGTCACTTCTCCCCTCCTCGGGTGAGTCGGAAAGAGTCCGTCGACGATCTGTCCCATTGTCGTCGCGTCCTTGAGTTACTTGCCTTAATAGTGTAAGTCAACGTCTTCCGCACTGTTTTGTACTGTACGGTAGGTGCGGCCGCGGACGGCTGGTGTCTTTCCCGTGCTCGATACATCCTTCTCTTTGCCGTAATGCACAGTCGCCGCAGTTAGGCGATCTCGTCCGTTTACCAATTCATCGTTCGTCTGTAGTGTCGGGTGGTCTTGCGCTGCATCGATACCTTGCAGAGCCGTCCCATCAGTCTCATCGTCTCATCAACGAGTCGTTCGGTCCTTCTTTGTCCCGTCAGTTTGTCAGGTATGGTCTCAGCGGGGGCGGTTGCTTCCAGCAGCTCCCTTGAGAACCTTTGTCCAGTTTGCGTACGTTCCACCGCGATGCCCGCTCAGGTCCGTCGCGTCGCATCTGTGTAAGTCTCGCCACTTCGAAGACGATGTATTGGTGATCGCTGGCCGTGTAGTCATCGATCACCCACCATCGCCTCATCCGCGACAAGATGCTGTCCGAGATCATAGTTACGTCCAGTATCGAGGAGCCTATACCCAGTCGGATGTACTTCGGTTTCCGTCCCGTGTTTGCTACCGTCGGATCTGTTCGCGCTGCCATCTCCACTAACAGTCGTCCGCGTCATGCCCCACTCAATCGCCCTAGAGTTGAAGTCGCCCGCGACCACCAGATTCCCTGGTAGCTCTTGCAGGGCGTCCTCGAGTTTATTCACCCCGTCCTCGAACGTTCCAGCGGAGCAGTTCGGGGTCAGGTAAACGCTGACGATTTGAGGAAGCAGGAGATGTGCTTCCTCGCATCTGTGCATATTGCCCTGTAAGACAATCATGTCTTCGTCTCAGTTTTGGTCTTGCACTCCTCCAGTGCGGCCCTGAATACCGCGCACGTTCTGGTACCCGGTATCGCGGTTGTCCCCGGTCTGACGCGGCAGTTTACCCATCCTATTCTGATCCGTCCTTTCTTGAGCAATGCGTTTGCGACGTCTTCCTCAAGCTCGCAGGCAGCCATACACAGTCCGTGTCTGTTGGGCCCAAAAATGTGGACTTTTGGGTCCTTTGCGTTTTTAGTCTCCTGTTGGAGTGCCGTCGTCACTTCGTCTTTGTCTGTAACGCAGTCCAGATCAAGTATGTCCAGTCGTACGTTCGTTATCATGTCCCGTACTTGTGCGCCTTCTCCGAGGGCTTACCGGAGCTTCTCCTCGATGGTCTGTTTGTCCCCTGTTCCGCTTTTAACGCGGAGCAGGACACCCCCGTCCTTGGTCATTTGATAGCCGTTGACGTGCACCTTGTCGGCGACTGGGTCGACGGCTTTCATTCGTTGCAGTTTGTCCGCATACGATTGTCCGTCTTTTGGCTTCATCAGGACCACTCCAACACCGAGTCTCCGGGTTGTGCGGCCCTTCTTGTCTGTCTTCGCCGTGCCTGTGAACGTCGTTGCCGTGGCTGTCGACGTCGATGCCGTGGGCGTTTCTGTCATCTGTTGCCGTACGTCCGTTGTCGTTCGTTTTTGTTTCTGAACGACCGTTGCCTATGAGGTGGGCTCGGTCCCCTCACCTGGCCTTTTCGCCGGCGTTAGTTCCGGGCTCATACCCGTAGTCTCTCGTTTCCGTTTCGTCTGTGATGTCACAGTCTCACTATCCATATCGCTTCGTCCAGCCATACCGAGCACATGCATTCGATCGCAGTCATGCCATGTTTCGTCCACGGCTTCCCTAATCTTTGCTATATTCGTTGTGATCACGGTGCTCCTCTACACGCGAGTCTTTCCTTCCATTTTCACAAGACATTCGCGGATCATCATTATCATCATCATCATCATCATCATCATTGTTATTATTATTATTATCAGACTAGACTACGATCTTACATACAGGATTAGAAAATATACCCTTTTTAGTGGTGGCGAGTGGCATAGGCGTGAGTCTTCGAAGCTGCAGCTCCCCGTCTAGCCGCTAGGGGTCTTTTAAATATACAGTAGCGGACAAAAGTTTAAGACGGAGAGGAAAAAAAAAGTAATCGTTGATTTTTTTATGAAAAGAATTGACTCAGTGGATTTTTTTTTATATTAGCTAATTAATCATTAATTCATATATTTATTACATAAATTCAATTTTGCGCGTAACAACATTAGATACAATAAACAAAGAAAACATAAATTTGTTTGATATCTTCGGGGACAAAAGTTTAAGACTATACGTAAAAAAATATTTTTTTGGTAGAAAATATACAGATATTTTCCTCCCTTCAATACTTTGTCCACAGTCCATTATTTTTTATCACATTAGCACATCTTTGAGGCATTGAATCAATTAATTTTTTGCAGTCGTCCACAGTTGTTTCATTCCACGTTTTTTCAACCAAAGAGTACAAATCGTCAAAATTTTTTGGTTTATTTCTTTGAACCCTTTTTTTTATGGTACACCATAAGTTTTCAATTGGATTTAAATCCGGCGACTGCGACGGCCACGGTAATAAAGTGATTTTTTCATCTTGAAAAAAACTTTTCACTACCCGAGCCGTATGCTTTGGGTCATTATCTTGTTGATAAATAAAATTATCACCCATATTTTCGTAGGCATACGGTAACATAGTATTTTTCAATATATCCAAGTATTGAAAACGGTCCATGATTCCATTAATTCGGCGTATTGGTCCAGGACCATTGCGAGAAAAACATGCCCACACCATTACGTTTCCACCTCCATGCTTAACTGTCGGTAAAACACATCGAGGATTTAAATTTTCGCCAATTCGACGTCTTACATACAGTATCCCGTCAGAACAAATTCAGTTGAATTTGGATTCGTCCGAAAATAGCACATTTTGCCAATCCTCACTTGTCCAATGCCGATGAGCCTTAGCAAATTGCAGTCGTAATTTTTTATTCTTTTTACTGAGCATCGGCTTCTTCCGTGGCTTTCGTGCCTTCAAATTGAATTCGTCTAATCGTCTTCGGACAGTTCTGACACTTATTTGTGCATTATTATTATTGGATATTTCAGCTCTGATATTGACTGCTGAACGAAAACGATCTCTCTCGCTTAATCGATGAATCCGACGATCCAGTGTTGGCGTGGTTTTCCGCGGTCTACCGTTTTTTGGTCGATCAAAATAGTCCCCAGTCTTCACAAACTTGTACCACGCTTGCTTACAAGAAGTTTCTGATCGATTCATTTGAGTTGCAATTGAAGAAAATGTCTCATTTTGCTTCCGTAGAGACACGATTAGTTTTCGTTCAGTTGATGACAAATTACGGGCTTTACCCATACTCTTTTCGTACGTAATTAAACTTAAGACACTGGATGATACACCACAAACTATTTACAGTATTAATATATCAAATTATTGCGTGGATCGACTACGGGTATCTTGTTCGACAGATCGTCTTAAACTAATGTCCGCTGTTCACAGATGGTTGGAAGAAAAAAAAAATTGTATAATCTATATTGTTTACATTTGACGACCGAGACTTCTACATTATGAAGGTCAAACGTACACATGTATTGTAAAAAAACAACAAGCCGAAAGAAACGTTAGTACTTGTATGACAGATCTATGAACCAAATTGTAATTCATCGTCTTAAACTTTTGTCCGCTACTGTAGATATGCAGCAGCAGTTAACCTGATGTACTCTTGTCTTATCGTCACAGTGTGCTATGTCTATCTCTGTTGCACAGATCCCTAACGCTTGACGAACCCAGCGATCGGTCTTAAAGCTACAGGGAATTACCCTCACTAAACAAGCCATCCCGCACGATACGAGTTTCCAGACTTGGATGTAAGACCGTGAACTAGATAGTCGAACAACTGCTGTCGACGTTACTAAATTAGTGATTCAACATTCGTCTCAGTACTATTAATGTATCAATTAAGAACCGTCGCAGTTCTGGTTAATTTACGATTGAAAATTTACCTCAGTAATATCTGTCATATAAGTCTAACATTCCGGTGATATTCTTAAAATAAGGTCCGACTTAAAACTGGATATTTATTCTAAGACAGGGCTAGCAACCAGCATTGTATGGATTCTCTTTGTCAAACGTTGAACCGATGTGAACAACCCAATTTAAAACTGGGCACTTGTTCTGAACTAGAACTAGTACCCTGTACCATCCTGGTTCTCGGTGCCAAACCGTGGACCAGTGTTCACAATCCAGAATTGACCCAGTTCCGGTAGCCAATACTGGCGCCTCTCTTAAAATAATCTCTGACCCAAAACTGAGTGATTGTTCTAAGCCAGGACCATCAGTAACAGTATCTTCATGATTCTCGGTGCTAAATATTGGTGTTAACAACCTGAAATTCGCCCAGGTTCAGGAACCGGTATGTGAGCAGTTCTAAAAATAATCTCTGATCTCAAATTGGGCATTTGTTCTGAGCCAGGACCAGCACCCAGTATAGGCGGTGCCTAACGTTGGTCCGTTGTTAACAACCCAACATTATCCCAGTATCGATCAAAAGCTAAACGAGTGTCAGCACCAGACAGTTTGCGAATGTTAGCATCTCTGGTACCAGCGCTGAGCTAAGTCAATCTGCAAATCATAAATTGGGACCGAAAAGATTTTTGGTTCCTAGGCCATTCATTTTATATTTTGGAAAACATTTATTTTGGTCATTTAAACTTAAGCAACTTGATTGCAAGTGAAGAAATGTGCATACATATTGGAAACAAAATTACAAAAAGAAAGTCGATCAATTACGTGATATCGCACACCTTAGCTCTGAAGCAACACTATTTAAAAAACAACTCAATTTTTTCGTAAATCAGAGATCACTCGTTGTGATATCGTATCAGCAACTGTGAATATCACAATAGAAATTTTATAACTTCGCTCGTTTATTTTTATTTAACGGGAACGTTTCTGGATCCGCTTCACTCTCTCAGTGATAACAGCGAACTGTCTCAAAGCTTTAATCGGCTACTGACAACTTCTAGCATGAAACAGACTATGTTTAACTTTGAAATCTGTTCTGGCGATGAACCAAAACCGAAAAAAATATTGGCCGATTGGAATATTTCTCAGTAAGTAAATATTGTGTATTTTGATACAAGTACAAATACCGGTAATTATTTTTTCAGATGCTCATTTTAGTTTTTTAGCGAAATTTTCAATGCTTTAAATCCAGGATAATGTTCAGAATGGTTTAAATAGTCAGAGAACAAGACTGACACTGATGGTTGAGCGATCAGTATGCAACTCTGGTGGTTCCACGAGTTAAGCAGCATTTTGTGCTGCCACTACTCGGATGGGTGGACCGCTTAGACGTGCATTGTCTGGCGCATCAATGAGTCAGCAGGAGGCCAGTTTTTTTTGTAGCTAAGTCGGCTGCGGGCACATCGGAGTGAGAGCTTAGCGAAGTGTGGGTAAGGAGTGCTAGGATGAAGTTTCAATTGGGATTAGTCATACGTAAAAACCCTTAAGGGTATACGTTGGAACTCACGAAAAAAATAATCAGAGAACAACATTTAGAAAAACGAATAATAGAAGATTTTCCGTGTTTGGGTGTGTGTGTGATATTGACTTACAAAATTCAAACGACTATATTTATAGAATCGGCTTGCATAATCTTATTTTAAAAAAGAAAGATATACGAGGCGTGTTAAAAAAATAACGAGAATTTTCGTTTTTTTGGAAAAGATGTTTATTATTCGTCTACAACAATGTTATCCCCTTCAATATAGTCCCCATTAGATATTATACAATACATTAATGCCAGCGCTTTTTCCAATCCCCGAAACACTTCTGGAACTCCTTCTTTGAGATACCTTTTAGCTCTCTCAGCGATTTTTTTTTGGCCAATAAATCACGAATAAGTAATGAAGTGTGAGCAGGTACATTATCGTCGTACAAAACCCATGAGTTATTTCGTCACAAATCCGGGCGTTTTTTTTGGATTGTTTCACGCAAGCGGTGTTGAACTTGTAATCAGTACTGCTTATTGACCGTTTGACCTTGTGGCAAGAACTCATGGTGCACTATGCTGTTAAAATCGAAGAACAGAGTGAACGTAACCTTCACATTCGACCGCACTTTTTTTCGGTCTTGGCGATCTAGAATGCCTCCACTGGGACGATTGAGCCTTAGTTTTGACGTCATATCCGTAAAACCATGTTTCATAACCTGTTATGATATGTTTCAGTAGTTCTGCATCGTTGCTGACTTCATTTAGCGACTCCTGAGCAACTTCCATTAGCCGCTGTTTTTGTCCGAAATTCAACAATTTTGGAACAAATTTTGCTGCCACTCGTTTCATACCCAAAACTTCCGAAAAAATGTCATGGACAACATCATCAGCTACTTATCTGATTGTAATTCGGCGATTATTCATAATAATTTCTTTCACTTTTTCCACGTTTTTTCTAATTTCTAAAAGTTTGCTGCACTTTATTCCGTTCTTATAGCAAAATTTCATACAAATTCTCTGATCCATTTTTTAAATCGCCGATCCTACCAAAATACGTGACCTTTTTGACAGTTGACAATAGACTATATATCCAATATGGCTAACACAGTACAGCAACTTTTCAGACTTTTCAAGTTTACCAACACAACAACGAAAAAATCGCCGGAATCGGACTGATACACGTGAAATTATAAGATTCCCGTTGATTTTTTAACGCTTGAGTTGAGTTTTTAACTGTTGAGTTTTTAACTGTTTGTTACAGCTCTTAAGAACCGAGCGTCCTCTTTAATTGAATCTTTTTATTTTTCTTTTCAATAAAGCCATCTCCTTTTGCGTGTGAAAGCTCCAGACTGTAATGCATGCACAACAGAACAAGTCAGAGTAAGAGGTACCTGATATACTACCTTGATCAAAAAGTTTTAGGACCAGCCATCGTGTGGCACTGTCAGTAACCCGATTGGAATTTTTTTTGCTAGGTTACCGCATCTGTCATTGACACTTCCCTCCAAATTCAGCGTCATAGCTTGACATTTGTAAAAGTTACGCTGTACTGAGTACATATACCTTTGTGTGTGTTTTCGATTTTTTACAAGTTTGAAAATGGCATCAACTGTGCATCGAGTTTGGCTTTTATGGAAAAGCAATACTTAAGTTTTTTATGTATTTTTATCTAAGCTACTTAGGTTACATTAGTTTTTCAGTGCTTTAAGCTGATACTTCATGGGAAGCGGAGTATCTGCTAATATAACGATATCATCTGTGAAGGCTAATATCAATATTCATTTTTTTTGTCAAATTAAATCGTTTTTGTGTTATTGATCAATAGTATTGACTTTGCCATATTTCATTTTTGAATTTTTACACACATTGGAAATCTGCGCATTTTACCATCTCTAGGTACCATCTTGAATTGAAATTCAAAAACATACCCAAGTTTATTTCATTGGTTCCTTATTATTTTTTGCATTTAGGAACCACTCTCAACTCATGCCCGCTCAGGTCCGTCGCGTCGCATCTGTGTAAGTCTCGCCACTTCGAAGACGATGTATTGGTGATCGCTGGCCGTGTAGTCATCGATCACCCACCATCGCCTCATCCGCGACAAGATGCTGTCCGAGATCATAGTTACGTCCAGTATCGAGGAGCCTATACCCAGTCGGATGTACTTCGGTTTCCGTCCCGTGTTTGCTACCGTCGGATCTGTTCGCGCTGCCATCTCCACTAACAGTCGTCCGCGTCATGCCCCACTCAATCGCCCTAGAGTTGAAGTCGCCCGCGACCACCAGATTCCCTGGTAGCTCTTGCAGGGCGTCCTCGAGTTTATTCACCCCGTCCTCGAACGTTCCAGCGGAGCAGTTCGGGGTCAGGTAAACGCTGACGATTTGAGGAAGCAGGAGATGTGCTTCCTCGCATCTGTGCATGTTGCCCTGTAAGACAATCATGTCTTCGTCTCAGTTTTGGTCTTGCACTCCTCCAGTGCGGCCCTGAATACCGCGCACGTTCTGGTACCCGGTATCGCGGTTGTCCCCGGTCTGACGCGGCAGTTTACCCATCCTATTCTGATCCGTCCTTTCTTGAGCAATGCGTTTGCGACGTCTTCCTCAAGCTCGCAGGCAGCCATACACAGTCCGTGTCTGTTGGGCCCAAAAATGTGGACTTTTGGGTCCTTTGCGTTTTTAGTCTCCTGTTGGAGTGCCGTCGTCACTTCGTCTTTGTCTGTAACGCAGTCCAGATCAAGTATGTCCAGTCGTACGTTCGTTATCATGTCCCGTACTTGTGCGCCTTCTCCGAGGGCTTACCGGAGCTTCTCCTCGATGGTCTGTTTGTCCCCTGTTCCGCTTTTAACGCGGAGCAGGACACCCCCGTCCTTGGTCATTTGATAGCCGTTGACGTGCACCTTGTCGGCGACTGGGTCGACGGCTTTCATTCGTTGCAGTTTGTCCGCATACGATTGTCCGTCTTTTGGCTTCATCAGGACCACTCCAACACCGAGTCTCCGGGTTGTGCGGCCCTTCTTGTCTGTCTTCGCCGTGCCTGTGAACGTCGTTGCCGTGGCTGTCGACGTCGATGCCGTGGGCGTTTCTGTCATCTGTTGCCGTACGTCCGTTGTCGTTCGTTTTTGTTTCTGAACGACCGTTGCCTATGAGGTGGGCTCGGTCCCCTCACCTGGCCTTTTCGCCGGCGTTAGTTCCGGGCTCATACCCGTAGTCTCTCGTTTCCGTTTCGTCTGTGATGTCACAGTCTCACTATCCATATCGCTTCGTCCAGCCATACCGAGCACATGCATTCGATCGCAGTCATGCCATGTTTCGTCCACGGCTTCCCTAATCTTTGCTATATTCGTTGTGATCACGGTGCTCCTCTACACGCGAGTCTTTTCTTCCATTTTCACAAGACATTCGCGGATCATCATTATCATCATCATCATCATCATCATCATTGTTATTATTATTATTATCAGACTAGACTACGATCTTACATACAGGATTAGAAAATATACCCTTTTTAGTGGTGGCGAGTGGCATAGGCGTGAGTCTTCGAAGCTGCAGCTCCCCGTCTAGCCGCTAGGGGTCTTTTAAATATACAGTAGCGGACAAAAGTTTAAGACGGAGAGGAAAAAAAAAGTAATCGTTGATTTTTTTATGAAAAGAATTGACTCAGTGGATTTTTTTTTATATTAGCTAATTAATCATTAATTCATATATTTATTACATAAATTCAATTTTGCGCGTAACAACATTAGATACAATAAACAAAGAAAACATAAATTTGTTTGATATCTTCGGGGACAAAAGTTTAAGACTATACGTAAAAAAATATTTTTTTGGTAGAAAATATACAGATATTTTCCTCCCTTCAATACTTTGTCCACAGTCCATTATTTTTTATCACATTAGCACATCTTTGAGGCATTGAATCAATTAATTTTTTGCAGTCGTCCACAGTTGTTTCATTCCACGTTTTTTCAACCAAAGAGTACAAATCGTCAAAATTTTTTGGTTTATTTCTTTGAACCCTTTTTTTTATGGTACACCATAAGTTTTCAATTGGATTTAAATCCGGCGACTGCGACGGCCACGGTAATAAAGTGATTTTTTCATCTTGAAAAAAACTTTTCACTACCCGAGCCGTATGCTTTGGGTCATTATCTTGTTGATAAATAAAATTATCACCCATATTTTCGTAGGCATACGGTAACATAGTATTTTTCAATATATCCAAGTATTGAAAACGGTCCATGGTTCCATTAATTCGGCGTATTGGTCCAGGACCATTGCGAGAAAAACATGCCCACACCATTACGTTTCCACCTCCATGCTTAACTGTCGGTAAAACACATCGAGGATTTAAATTTTCGCCAATTCGACGTCTTACATACAGTATCCCGTCAGAACAAATTCAGTTGAATTTGGATTCGTCCGAAAATAGCACATTTTGCCAATCCTCACTTGTCCAATGCCGATGAGCCTTAGCAAATTGCAGTCGTAATTTTTTATTCTTTTTACTGAGCATCGGCTTCTTCCGTGGCTTTCGTGCCTTCAAATTGAATTCGTCTAATCGTCTTCGGACAGTTCTGACACTTATTTGTGCATTATTATTACTGGATATTTCAGCTCTGATATTGACTGCTGAACGAAAACGATCTCTCTCGCTTAATCGATGAATCCGACGATCCAGTGTTGGCGTGGTTTTCCGCGGTCTACCGTTTTTTGGTCGATCAAAATAGTCCCCAGTCTTCACAAACTTGTACCACGCTTGCTTACAAGAAGTTTCTGATCGATTCATTTGAGTTGCAATTGAAGAAAATGTCTCATTTTGCTTCCGTAGAGACACGATTAGTTTTCGTTCAGTTGATGACAAATTACGGGCTTTACCCATACTCTTTTCGTACGTAATTAAACTTAAGACACTGGATGATACACCACAAACTATTTACAGTATTAATATATCAAATTATTGCGTGGATCGACTACGGGTATCTTGTTCGACAGATCATCTTAAACTAATGTCCGCTGTTCACAGATGGTTGGAAGAAAAAAAAATTGTATAATCTATATTGTTTACATTTGACGACCGAGACTTCTACATTATGAAGGTCAAACGTACACATGTATTGTAAAAAAACAACAAGCCGAAAGAAACGTTAGTACTTGTATGACAGATCTATGAACCAAATTGTAATTCATCGTCTTAAACTTTTGTCCGCTACTGTAGATATGCAGCAGCAGTTAACCTGATGTACTCTTGTCTTATCGTCACAGTGTGCTATGTCTATCTCTGTTGCACAGATCCCTAACGCTTGACGAACCCAGCGATCGGTCTTAAAGCTACAGGGAATTACCCTCACTAAACAAGCCATCCCGCACGATACGAGTTTCCAGACTTGGATGTAAGACCGTGAACTAGATAGTCGAACAACTGCTGTCGACGTTACTAAATTAGTGATTCAACATTCGTCTCAGTACTATTAATGTATCAATTAAGGACCGTCGCAGTTCTGGTTAATTTACGATTGAAAATTTACCTCAGTAATATCTGTCATATAAGTCTAACGTTCCGGTGATATTCTTAAAATAAGGTCCGACTTAAAACTGGATATTTATTCTAAGACAGGGCTAGCAACCAGCATTGTATGGATTCTCTTTGTCAAACGTTGAACCGATGTGAACAACCCAATTTAAAACTGGGCACTTGTTCTGAACTAGAACTAGTACCCTGTACCATCCTGGTTCTCGGTGCCAAACCGTGGACCAGTGTTCACAATCCAGAATTGACCCAGTTCCGGTAGCCAATACTGGCGCCTCTCTTAAAATAATCTCTGACCCAAAACTGAGTGATTGTTCTAAGCCAGGACCATCAGTAACAGTATCTTCATGATTCTCGGTGCTAAATATTGGTGTTAACAACCTGAAATTCGCCCAGGTTCAGGAACCGGTATGCGAGCAGTTCTAAAAATAATCTCTGATCTCAAATTGGGCATTTGTTCTGAGCCAGGACCAGCACCCAGTATAGGCGGTGCCTAACGTTGGTCCGTTGTTAACAACCCAACATTATCCCAGTATCGATCAAAAGCTAAACGAGTGTCAGCACCAGACAGTTTGCGAATGTTAGCATCTCTGGTACCAGCGCTGAGCTAAGTCAATCTGCAAATCATAAATTGGGACCGAAAAGATTTTTGGTTCCTAGGCCATTCATTTTATATTTTGGAAAACATTTATTTTGGTCATTTAAACTTAAGCAACTTGATTGCAAGTGAAGAAATGTGCATACATATTGGAAACAAAATTACAAAAAGAAAGTCGATCAATTACGTGATATCGCACACCTTAGCTCTGAAGCAACACTATTTAAAAAACAACTCAATTTTTTCGTAAATCAGAGATCACTCGTTGTGATATCGTATCAGCAACTGTGAATATCACAATAGAAATTTTATAACTTCGCTCGTTTATTTTTATTTAACGGGAACGTTTCTGGATCCGCTTCACTCTCTCAGTGATAACAGCGAACTGTCTCAAAGCTTTAATCGGCTACTGACAACTTCTAGCATGAAACAGACTATGTTTAACTTTGAAATCTGTTCTGGCGATGAACCAAAACCGAAAAAAATATTGGCCGATTGGAATATTTCTCAGTAAGTAAATATTGTGTATTTTGATACAAGTACAAATACCGGTAATTATTTTTTCAGATGCTCATTTTAGTTTTTTAGCGAAATTTTCAATGCTTTAAATCCAGGATAATGTTCAGAATGGTTTAAATAGTCAGAGAACAAGACTGACACTGATGGTTGAGCGATCAGTATGCAACTCTGGTGGTTCCACGAGTTAAGCAGCATTTTGTGCTGCCACTACTCGGATGGGTGGACCGCTTAGACGTGCATTGTCTGGCGCATCAATGAGTCAGCAGGAGGCCAGTTTTTTTTGTAGCTAAGTCGGCTGCGGGCACATCGGAGTGAGAGCTTAGCGAAGTGTGGGTAAGGAGTGCTAGGATGAAGTTTCAATTGGGATTAGTCATACGTAAAAACCCTTAAGGGTATACGTTGGAACTCACGAAAAAAATAATCAGAGAACAACATTTAGAAAAACGAATAATAGAAGATTTTCCGTGTTTGGGTGTGTGTGTGATATTGACTTACAAAATTCAAACGACTATATTTATAGAATCGGCTTGCATAATCTTATTTTAAAAAAGAAAGATATACGAGGCGTGTTAAAAAAATAACGAGAATTTTCGTTTTTTTGGAAAAGATGTTTATTATTCGTCTACAACAATGTTATCCCCTTCAATATAGTCCCCATTAGATATTATACAATACATTAATGCCAGCGCTTTTTCCAATCCCCGAAACACTTCTGGAACTCCTTCTTTGAGATACCTTTTAGCTCTCTCAGCGATTTTTTTTTGGCCAATAAATCACGAATAAGTAATGAAGTGTGAGCAGGTACATTATCGTCGTACAAAACCCATGAGTTATTTCGTCACAAATCCGGGCGTTTTTTTTGGATTGTTTCACGCAAGCGGTGTTGAACTTGTAATCAGTACTGCTTATTGACCGTTTGACCTTGTGGCAAGAACTCATGGTGCACTATGCTGTTAAAATCGAAGAACAGAGTGAACGTAACCTTCACATTCGACCGCACTTTTTTTCGGTCTTGGCGATCTAGAATGCCTCCACTGGGACGATTGAGCCTTAGTTTTGACGTCATATCCGTAAAACCATGTTTCATAACCTGTTATGATATGTTTCAGTAGTTCTGCATCGTTGCTGACTTCATTTAGCGACTCCTGAGCAACTTCCATTAGCCGCTGTTTTTGTCCGAAATTCAACAATTTTGGAACAAATTTTGCTGCCACTCGTTTCATACCCAAAACTTCCGAAAAAATGTCATGGACAACATCATCAGCTACTTATCTGATTGTAATTCGGCGATTATTCATAATAATTTCTTTCACTTTTTCCACGTTTTTTCTAATTTCTAAAAGTTTGCTGCACTTTATTCCGTTCTTATAGCAAAATTTCATACAAATTCTCTGATCCATTTTTTAAATCGCCGATCCTACCAAAATACGTGACCTTTTTGACAGTTGACAATAGACTATATATCCAATATGGCTAACACAGTACAGCAACTTTTCAGACTTTTCAAGTTTACCAACACAACAACGAAAAAATCGCCGGAATCGGACTGATACACGTGAAATTATAAGATTCCCGTTGATTTTTTAACGCTTGAGTTGAGTTTTTAACTGTTGAGTTTTTAACTGTTTGTTACAGCTCTTAAGAACCGAGCGTCCTCTTTAATTGAATCTTTTTATTTTTCTTTTCAATAAAGCCATCTCCTTTTGCGTGTGAAAGCTCCAGACTGTAATGCATGCACAACAGAACAAGTCAGAGTAAGAGGTACCTGATATACTACCTTGATCAAAAAGTTTTAGGACCAGCCATCGTGTGGCACTGTCAGTAACCCGATTGGAATTTTTTTTGCTAGGTTACCGCATCTGTCATTGACACTTCCCTCCAAATTCAGCGTCATAGCTTGACATTTGTAAAAGTTACGCTGTACTGAGTACATATACCTTTGTGTGTGTTTTCGATTTTTTACAAGTTTGAAAATGGCATCAACTGTGCATCGAGTTTGGATTTTATGGAAAAGCAATACTTAAGTTTTTTATGTATTTTTATCTAAGCTACTTAGGTTACATTAGTTTTTCAGTGCTTTAAGCTGATACTTCATGGGAAGCGGAGTATCTGCTAATATAACGATATCATCTGTGAAGGCTAATATCAATATTCATTTTTTTTGTCAAATTAAATCGTTTTTGTGTTATTGATCAATAGTATTGACTTTGCCATATTTCATTTTTGAATTTTTACACACATTGGAAATCTGCGCATTTTACCATCTCTAGGTACCATCTTGAATTGAAATTCAAAAACATACCCAAGTTTATTTCATTGGTTCCTTATTATTTTTTGCATTTAGGAACCACTCTCAACTCATGCCCGCTCAGGTCCGTCGCGTCGCATCTGTGTAAGTCTCGCCACTTCGAAGACGATGTATTGGTGATCGCTGGCCGTGTAGTCATCGATCACCCACCATCGCCTCATCCGCGACAAGATGCTGTCCGAGATCATAGTTACGTCCAGTATCGAGGAGCCTATACCCAGTCGGATGTACTTCGGTTTCCGTCCCGTGTTTGCTACCGTCGGATCTGTTCGCGCTGCCATCTCCACTAACAGTCGTCCGCGTCATGCCCCACTCAATCGCCCTAGAGTTGAAGTCGCCCGCGACCACCAGATTCCCTGGTAGCTCTTGCAGGGCGTCCTCGAGTTTATTCACCCCGTCCTCGAACGTTCCAGCGGAGCAGTTCGGGGTCAGGTAAACGCTGACGATTTGAGGAAGCAGGAGATGTGCTTCCTCGCATCTGTGCATGTTGCCCTGTAAGACAATCATGTCTTCGTCTCAGTTTTGGTCTTGCACTCCTCCAGTGCGGCCCTGAATACCGCGCACGTTCTGGTACCCGGTATCGCGGTTGTCCCCGGTCTGACGCGGCAGTTTACCCATCCTATTCTGATCCGTCCTTTCTTGAGCAATGCGTTTGCGACGTCTTCCTCAAGCTCGCAGGCAGCCATACACAGTCCGTGTCTGTTGGGCCCAAAAATGTGGACTTTTGGGTCCTTTGCGTTTTTAGTCTCCTGTTGGAGTGCCGTCGTCACTTCGTCTTTGTCTGTAACGCAGTCCAGATCAAGTATGTCCAGTCGTACGTTCGTTATCATGTCCCGTACTTGTGCGCCTTCTCCGAGGGCTTACCGGAGCTTCTCCTCGATGGTCTGTTTGTCCCCTGTTCCGCTTTTAACGCGGAGCAGGACACCCCCGTCCTTGGTCATTTGATAGCCGTTGACGTGCACCTTGTCGGCGACTGGGTCGACGGCTTTCATTCGTTGCAGTTTGTCCGCATACGATTGTCCGTCTTTTGGCTTCATCAGGACCACTCCAACACCGAGTCTCCGGGTTGTGCGGCCCTTCTTGTCTGTCTTCGCCGTGCCTGTGAACGTCGTTGCCGTGGCTGTCGACGTCGATGCCGTGGGCGTTTCTGTCATCTGTTGCCGTACGTCCGTTGTCGTTCGTTTTTGTTTCTGAACGACCGTTGCCTATGAGGTGGGCTCGGTCCCCTCACCTGGCCTTTTCGCCGGCGTTAGTTCCGGGCTCATACCCGTAGTCTCTCGTTTCCGTTTCGTCTGTGATGTCACAGTCTCACTATCCATATCGCTTCGTCCAGCCATACCGAGCACATGCATTCGATCGCAGTCATGCCATGTTTCGTCCACGGCTTCCCTAATCTTTGCTATATTCGTTGTGATCACGGTGCTCCTCTACACGCGAGTCTTTTCTTCCATTTTCACAAGACATTCGCGGATCATCATTATCATCATCATCATCATCATCATCATTGTTATTATTATTATTATCAGACTAGACTACGATCTTACATACAGGATTAGAAAATATACCCTTTTTAGTGGTGGCGAGTGGCATAGGCGTGAGTCTTCGAAGCTGCAGCTCCCCGTCTAGCCGCTAGGGGTCTTTTAAATATACAGTAGCGGACAAAAGTTTAAGACGGAGAGGAAAAAAAAAGTAATCGTTGATTTTTTTATGAAAAGAATTGACTCAGTGGATTTTTTTTTATATTAGCTAATTAATCATTAATTCATATATTTATTACATAAATTCAATTTTGCGCGTAACAACATTAGATACAATAAACAAAGAAAACATAAATTTGTTTGATATCTTCGGGGACAAAAGTTTAAGACTATACGTAAAAAAATATTTTTTTGGTAGAAAATATACAGATATTTTCCTCCCTTCAATACTTTGTCCACAGTCCATTATTTTTTATCACATTAGCACATCTTTGAGGCATTGAATCAATTAATTTTTTGCAGTCGTCCACAGTTGTTTCATTCCACGTTTTTTCAACCAAAGAGTACAAATCGTCAAAATTTTTTGGTTTATTTCTTTGAACCCTTTTTTTTATGGTACACCATAAGTTTTCAATTGGATTTAAATCCGGCGACTGCGACGGCCACGGTAATAAAGTGATTTTTTCATCTTGAAAAAAACTTTTCACTACCCGAGCCGTATGCTTTGGGTCATTATCTTGTTGATAAATAAAATTATCACCCATATTTTCGTAGGCATACGGTAACATAGTATTTTTCAATATATCCAAGTATTGAAAACGGTCCATGGTTCCATTAATTCGGCGTATTGGTCCAGGACCATTGCGAGAAAAACATGCCCACACCATTACGTTTCCACCTCCATGCTTAACTGTCGGTAAAACACATCGAGGATTTAAATTTTCGCCAATTCGACGTCTTACATACAGTATCCCGTCAGAACAAATTCAGTTGAATTTGGATTCGTCCGAAAATAGCACATTTTGCCAATCCTCACTTGTCCAATGCCGATGAGCCTTAGCAAATTGCAGTCGTAATTTTTTATTCTTTTTACTGAGCATCGGCTTCTTCCGTGGCTTTCGTGCCTTCAAATTGAATTCGTCTAATCGTCTTCGGACAGTTCTGACACTTATTTGTGCATTATTATTACTGGATATTTCAGCTCTGATATTGACTGCTGAACGAAAACGATCTCTCTCGCTTAATCGATGAATCCGACGATCCAGTGTTGGCGTGGTTTTCCGCGGTCTACCGTTTTTTGGTCGATCAAAATAGTCCCCAGTCTTCACAAACTTGTACCACGCTTGCTTACAAGAAGTTTCTGATCGATTCATTTGAGTTGCAATTGAAGAAAATGTCTCATTTTGCTTCCGTAGAGACACGATTAGTTTTCGTTCAGTTGATGACAAATTACGGGCTTTACCCATACTCTTTTCGTACGTAATTAAACTTAAGACACTGGATGATACACCACAAACTATTTACAGTATTAATATATCAAATTATTGCGTGGATCGACTACGGGTATCTTGTTCGACAGATCATCTTAAACTAATGTCCGCTGTTCACAGATGGTTGGAAGAAAAAAAAATTGTATAATCTATATTGTTTACATTTGACGACCGAGACTTCTACATTATGAAGGTCAAACGTACACATGTATTGTAAAAAAACAACAAGCCGAAAGAAACGTTAGTACTTGTATGACAGATCTATGAACCAAATTGTAATTCATCGTCTTAAACTTTTGTCCGCTACTGTAGATATGCAGCAGCAGTTAACCTGATGTACTCTTGTCTTATCGTCACAGTGTGCTATGTCTATCTCTGTTGCACAGATCCCTAACGCTTGACGAACCCAGCGATCGGTCTTAAAGCTACAGGGAATTACCCTCACTAAACAAGCCATCCCGCACGATACGAGTTTCCAGACTTGGATGTAAGACCGTGAACTAGATAGTCGAACAACTGCTGTCGACGTTACTAAATTAGTGATTCAACATTCGTCTCAGTACTATTAATGTATCAATTAAGGACCGTCGCAGTTCTGGTTAATTTACGATTGAAAATTTACCTCAGTAATATCTGTCATATAAGTCTAACGTTCCGGTGATATTCTTAAAATAAGGTCCGACTTAAAACTGGATATTTATTCTAAGACAGGGCTAGCAACCAGCATTGTATGGATTCTCTTTGTCAAACGTTGAACCGATGTGAACAACCCAATTTAAAACTGGGCACTTGTTCTGAACTAGAACTAGTACCCTGTACCATCCTGGTTCTCGGTGCCAAACCGTGGACCAGTGTTCACAATCCAGAATTGACCCAGTTCCGGTAGCCAATACTGGCGCCTCTCTTAAAATAATCTCTGACCCAAAACTGAGTGATTGTTCTAAGCCAGGACCATCAGTAACAGTATCTTCATGATTCTCGGTGCTAAATATTGGTGTTAACAACCTGAAATTCGCCCAGGTTCAGGAACCGGTATGCGAGCAGTTCTAAAAATAATCTCTGATCTCAAATTGGGCATTTGTTCTGAGCCAGGACCAGCACCCAGTATAGGCGGTGCCTAACGTTGGTCCGTTGTTAACAACCCAACATTATCCCAGTATCGATCAAAAGCTAAACGAGTGTCAGCACCAGACAGTTTGCGAATGTTAGCATCTCTGGTACCAGCGCTGAGCTAAGTCAATCTGCAAATCATAAATTGGGACCGAAAAGATTTTTGGTTCCTAGGCCATTCATTTTATATTTTGGAAAACATTTATTTTGGTCATTTAAACTTAAGCAACTTGATTGCAAGTGAAGAAATGTGCATACATATTGGAAACAAAATTACAAAAAGAAAGTCGATCAATTACGTGATATCGCACACCTTAGCTCTGAAGCAACACTATTTAAAAAACAACTCAATTTTTTCGTAAATCAGAGATCACTCGTTGTGATATCGTATCAGCAACTGTGAATATCACAATAGAAATTTTATAACTTCGCTCGTTTATTTTTATTTAACGGGAACGTTTCTGGATCCGCTTCACTCTCTCAGTGATAACAGCGAACTGTCTCAAAGCTTTAATCGGCTACTGACAACTTCTAGCATGAAACAGACTATGTTTAACTTTGAAATCTGTTCTGGCGATGAACCAAAACCGAAAAAAATATTGGCCGATTGGAATATTTCTCAGTAAGTAAATATTGTGTATTTTGATACAAGTACAAATACCGGTAATTATTTTTTCAGATGCTCATTTTAGTTTTTTAGCGAAATTTTCAATGCTTTAAATCCAGGATAATGTTCAGAATGGTTTAAATAGTCAGAGAACAAGACTGACACTGATGGTTGAGCGATCAGTATGCAACTCTGGTGGTTCCACGAGTTAAGCAGCATTTTGTGCTGCCACTACTCGGATGGGTGGACCGCTTAGACGTGCATTGTCTGGCGCATCAATGAGTCAGCAGGAGGCCAGTTTTTTTTGTAGCTAAGTCGGCTGCGGGCACATCGGAGTGAGAGCTTAGCGAAGTGTGGGTAAGGAGTGCTAGGATGAAGTTTCAATTGGGATTAGTCATACGTAAAAACCCTTAAGGGTATACGTTGGAACTCACGAAAAAAATAATCAGAGAACAACATTTAGAAAAACGAATAATAGAAGATTTTCCGTGTTTGGGTGTGTGTGTGATATTGACTTACAAAATTCAAACGACTATATTTATAGAATCGGCTTGCATAATCTTATTTTAAAAAAGAAAGATATACGAGGCGTGTTAAAAAAATAACGAGAATTTTCGTTTTTTTGGAAAAGATGTTTATTATTCGTCTACAACAATGTTATCCCCTTCAATATAGTCCCCATTAGATATTATACAATACATTAATGCCAGCGCTTTTTCCAATCCCCGAAACACTTCTGGAACTCCTTCTTTGAGATACCTTTTAGCTCTCTCAGCGATTTTTTTTTGGCCAATAAATCACGAATAAGTAATGAAGTGTGAGCAGGTACATTATCGTCGTACAAAACCCATGAGTTATTTCGTCACAAATCCGGGCGTTTTTTTTGGATTGTTTCACGCAAGCGGTGTTGAACTTGTAATCAGTACTGCTTATTGACCGTTTGACCTTGTGGCAAGAACTCATGGTGCACTATGCTGTTAAAATCGAAGAACAGAGTGAACGTAACCTTCACATTCGACCGCACTTTTTTTCGGTCTTGGCGATCTAGAATGCCTCCACTGGGACGATTGAGCCTTAGTTTTGACGTCATATCCGTAAAACCATGTTTCATAACCTGTTATGATATGTTTCAGTAGTTCTGCATCGTTGCTGACTTCATTTAGCGACTCCTGAGCAACTTCCATTAGCCGCTGTTTTTGTCCGAAATTCAACAATTTTGGAACAAATTTTGCTGCCACTCGTTTCATACCCAAAACTTCCGAAAAAATGTCATGGACAACATCATCAGCTACTTATCTGATTGTAATTCGGCGATTATTCATAATAATTTCTTTCACTTTTTCCACGTTTTTTCTAATTTCTAAAAGTTTGCTGCACTTTATTCCGTTCTTATAGCAAAATTTCATACAAATTCTCTGATCCATTTTTTAAATCGCCGATCCTACCAAAATACGTGACCTTTTTGACAGTTGACAATAGACTATATATCCAATATGGCTAACACAGTACAGCAACTTTTCAGACTTTTCAAGTTTACCAACACAACAACGAAAAAATCGCCGGAATCGGACTGATACACGTGAAATTATAAGATTCCCGTTGATTTTTTAACGCTTGAGTTGAGTTTTTAACTGTTGAGTTTTTAACTGTTTGTTACAGCTCTTAAGAACCGAGCGTCCTCTTTAATTGAATCTTTTTATTTTTCTTTTCAATAAAGCCATCTCCTTTTGCGTGTGAAAGCTCCAGACTGTAATGCATGCACAACAGAACAAGTCAGAGTAAGAGGTACCTGATATACTACCTTGATCAAAAAGTTTTAGGACCAGCCATCGTGTGGCACTGTCAGTAACCCGATTGGAATTTTTTTTGCTAGGTTACCGCATCTGTCATTGACACTTCCCTCCAAATTCAGCGTCATAGCTTGACATTTGTAAAAGTTACGCTGTACTGAGTACATATACCTTTGTGTGTGTTTTCGATTTTTTACAAGTTTGAAAATGGCATCAACTGTGCATCGAGTTTGGCTTTTATGGAAAAGCAATACTTAAGTTTTTTATGTATTTTTATCTAAGCTACTTAGGTTACATTAGTTTTTCAGTGCTTTAAGCTGATACTTCATGGGAAGCGGAGTATCTGCTAATATAACGATATCATCTGTGAAGGCTAATATCAATATTCATTTTTTTTGTCAAATTAAATCGTTTTTGTGTTATTGATCAATAGTATTGACTTTGCCATATTTCATTTTTGAATTTTTACACACATTGGAAATCTGCGCATTTTACCATCTCTAGGTACCATCTTGAATTGAAATTCAAAAACATACCCAAGTTTATTTCATTGGTTCCTTATTATTTTTTGCATTTAGGAACCACTCTCAACTCATGCCCGCTCAGGTCCGTCGCGTCGCATCTGTGTAAGTCTCGCCACTTCGAAGACGATGTATTGGTGATCGCTGGCCGTGTAGTCATCGATCACCCACCATCGCCTCATCCGCGACAAGATGCTGTCCGAGATCATAGTTACGTCCAGTATCGAGGAGCCTATACCCAGTCGGATGTACTTCGGTTTCCGTCCCGTGTTTGCTACCGTCGGATCTGTTCGCGCTGCCATCTCCACTAACAGTCGTCCGCGTCATGCCCCACTCAATCGCCCTAGAGTTGAAGTCGCCCGCGACCACCAGATTCCCTGGTAGCTCTTGCAGGGCGTCCTCGAGTTTATTCACCCCGTCCTCGAACGTTCCAGCGGAGCAGTTCGGGGTCAGGTAAACGCTGACGATTTGAGGAAGCAGGAGATGTGCTTCCTCGCATCTGTGCATGTTGCCCTGTAAGACAATCATGTCTTCGTCTCAGTTTTGGTCTTGCACTCCTCCAGTGCGGCCCTGAATACCGCGCACGTTCTGGTACCCGGTATCGCGGTTGTCCCCGGTCTGACGCGGCAGTTTACCCATCCTATTCTGATCCGTCCTTTCTTGAGCAATGCGTTTGCGACGTCTTCCTCAAGCTCGCAGGCAGCCATACACAGTCCGTGTCTGTTGGGCCCAAAAATGTGGACTTTTGGGTCCTTTGCGTTTTTAGTCTCCTGTTGGAGTGCCGTCGTCACTTCGTCTTTGTCTGTAACGCAGTCCAGATCAAGTATGTCCAGTCGTACGTTCGTTATCATGTCCCGTACTTGTGCGCCTTCTCCGAGGGCTTACCGGAGCTTCTCCTCGATGGTCTGTTTGTCCCCTGTTCCGCTTTTAACGCGGAGCAGGACACCCCCGTCCTTGGTCATTTGATAGCCGTTGACGTGCACCTTGTCGGCGACTGGGTCGACGGCTTTCATTCGTTGCAGTTTGTCCGCATACGATTGTCCGTCTTTTGGCTTCATCAGGACCACTCCAACACCGAGTCTCCGGGTTGTGCGGCCCTTCTTGTCTGTCTTCGCCGTGCCTGTGAACGTCGTTGCCGTGGCTGTCGACGTCGATGCCGTGGGCGTTTCTGTCATCTGTTGCCGTACGTCCGTTGTCGTTCGTTTTTGTTTCTGAACGACCGTTGCCTATGAGGTGGGCTCGGTCCCCTCACCTGGCCTTTTCGCCGGCGTTAGTTCCGGGCTCATACCCGTAGTCTCTCGTTTCCGTTTCGTCTGTGATGTCACAGTCTCACTATCCATATCGCTTCGTCCAGCCATACCGAGCACATGCATTCGATCGCAGTCATGCCATGTTTCGTCCACGGCTTCCCTAATCTTTGCTATATTCGTTGTGATCACGGTGCTCCTCTACACGCGAGTCTTTTCTTCCATTTTCACAAGACATTCGCGGATCATCATTATCATCATCATCATCATCATCATCATTGTTATTATTATTATTATCAGACTAGACTACGATCTTACATACAGGATTAGAAAATATACCCTTTTTAGTGGTGGCGAGTGGCATAGGCGTGAGTCTTCGAAGCTGCAGCTCCCCGTCTAGCCGCTAGGGGTCTTTTAAATATACAGTAGCGGACAAAAGTTTAAGACGGAGAGGAAAAAAAAAGTAATCGTTGATTTTTTTATGAAAAGAATTGACTCAGTGGATTTTTTTTTATATTAGCTAATTAATCATTAATTCATATATTTATTACATAAATTCAATTTTGCGCGTAACAACATTAGATACAATAAACAAAGAAAACATAAATTTGTTTGATATCTTCGGGGACAAAAGTTTAAGACTATACGTAAAAAAATATTTTTTTGGTAGAAAATATACAGATATTTTCCTCCCTTCAATACTTTGTCCACAGTCCATTATTTTTTATCACATTAGCACATCTTTGAGGCATTGAATCAATTAATTTTTTGCAGTCGTCCACAGTTGTTTCATTCCACGTTTTTTCAACCAAAGAGTACAAATCGTCAAAATTTTTTGGTTTATTTCTTTGAACCCTTTTTTTTATGGTACACCATAAGTTTTCAATTGGATTTAAATCCGGCGACTGCGACGGCCACGGTAATAAAGTGATTTTTTCATCTTGAAAAAAACTTTTCACTACCCGAGCCGTATGCTTTGGGTCATTATCTTGTTGATAAATAAAATTATCACCCATATTTTCGTAGGCATACGGTAACATAGTATTTTTCAATATATCCAAGTATTGAAAACGGTCCATGATTCCATTAATTCGGCGTATTGGTCCAGGACCATTGCGAGAAAAACATGCCCACACCATTACGTTTCCACCTCCATGCTTAACTGTCGGTAAAACACATCGAGGATTTAAATTTTCGCCAATTCGACGTCTTACATACAGTATCCCGTCAGAACAAATTCAGTTGAATTTGGATTCGTCCGAAAATAGCACATTTTGCCAATCCTCACTTGTCCAATGCCGATGAGCCTTAGCAAATTGCAGTCGTAATTTTTTATTCTTTTTACTGAGCATCGGCTTCTTCCGTGGCTTTCGTGCCTTCAAATTGAATTCGTCTAATCGTCTTCGGACAGTTCTGACACTTATTTGTGCATTATTATTACTGGATATTTCAGCTCTGATATTGACTGCTGAACGAAAACGATCTCTCTCGCTTAATCGATGAATCCGACGATCCAGTGTTGGCGTGGTTTTCCGCGGTCTACCGTTTTTTGGTCGATCAAAATAGTCCCCAGTCTTCACAAACTTGTACCACGCTTGCTTACAAGAAGTTTCTGATCGATTCATTTGAGTTGCAATTGAAGAAAATGTCTCATTTTGCTTCCGTAGAGACACGATTAGTTTTCGTTCAGTTGATGACAAATTACGGGCTTTACCCATACTCTTTTCGTACGTAATTAAACTTAAGACACTGGATGATACACCACAAACTATTTACAGTATTAATATATCAAATTATTGCGTGGATCGACTACGGGTATCTTGTTCGACAGATCGTCTTAAACTAATGTCCGCTGTTCACAGATGGTTGGAAGAAAAAAAAAAATTGTATAATCTATATTGTTTACATTTGACGACCGAGACTTCTACATTATGAAGGTCAAACGTACACATGTATTGTAAAAAAACAACAAGCCGAAAGAAACGTTAGTACTTGTATGACAGATCTATGAACCAAATTGTAATTCATCGTCTTAAACTTTTGTCCGCTACTGTAGATATGCAGCAGCAGTTAACCTGATGTACTCTTGTCTTATCGTCACAGTGTGCTATGTCTATCTCTGTTGCACAGATCCCTAACGCTTGACGAACCCAGCGATCGGTCTTAAAGCTACAGGGAATTACCCTCACTAAACAAGCCATCCCGCACGATACGAGTTTCCAGACTTGGATGTAAGACCGTGAACTAGATAGTCGAACAACTGCTGTCGACGTTACTAAATTAGTGATTCAACATTCGTCTCAGTACTATTAATGTATCAATTAAGGACCGTCGCAGTTCTGGTTAATTTACGATTGAAAATTTACCTCAGTAATATCTGTCATATAAGTCTAACGTTCCGGTGATATTCTTAAAATAAGGTCCGACTTAAAACTGGATATTTATTCTAAGACAGGGCTAGCAACCAGCATTGTATGGATTCTCTTTGTCAAACGTTGAACCGATGTGAACAACCCAATTTAAAACTGGGCACTTGTTCTGAACTAGAACTAGTACCCTGTACCATCCTGGTTCTCGGTGCCAAACCGTGGACCAGTGTTCACAATCCAGAATTGACCCAGTTCCGGTAGCCAATACTGGCGCCTCTCTTAAAATAATCTCTGACCCAAAACTGAGTGATTGTTCTAAGCCAGGACCATCAGTAACAGTATCTTCATGATTCTCGGTGCTAAATATTGGTGTTAACAACCTGAAATTCGCCCAGGTTCAGGAACCGGTATGCGAGCAGTTCTAAAAATAATCTCTGATCTCAAATTGGGCATTTGTTCTGAGCCAGGACCAGCACCCAGTATAGGCGGTGCCTAACGTTGGTCCGTTGTTAACAACCCAACATTATCCCAGTATCGATCAAAAGCTAAACGAGTGTCAGCACCAGACAGTTTGCGAATGTTAGCATCTCTGGTACCAGCGCTGAGCTAAGTCAATCTGCAAATCATAAATTGGGACCGAAAAGATTTTTGGTTCCTAGGCCATTCATTTTATATTTTGGAAAACATTTATTTTGGTCATTTAAACTTAAGCAACTTGATTGCAAGTGAAGAAATGTGCATACATATTGGAAACAAAATTACAAAAAGAAAGTCGATCAATTACGTGATATCGCACACCTTAGCTCTGAAGCAACACTATTTAAAAAACAACTCAATTTTTTCGTAAATCAGAGATCACTCGTTGTGATATCGTATCAGCAACTGTGAATATCACAATAGAAATTTTATAACTTCGCTCGTTTATTTTTATTTAACGGGAACGTTTCTGGATCCGCTTCACTCTCTCAGTGATAACAGCGAACTGTCTCAAAGCTTTAATCGGCTACTGACAACTTCTAGCATGAAACAGACTATGTTTAACTTTGAAATCTGTTCTGGCGATGAACCAAAACCGAAAAAAATATTGGCCGATTGGAATATTTCTCAGTAAGTAAATATTGTGTATTTTGATACAAGTACAAATACCGGTAATTATTTTTTCAGATGCTCATTTTAGTTTTTTAGCGAAATTTTCAATGCTTTAAATCCAGGATAATGTTCAGAATGGTTTAAATAGTCAGAGAACAAGACTGACACTGATGGTTGAGCGATCAGTATGCAACTCTGGTGGTTCCACGAGTTAAGCAGCATTTTGTGCTGCCACTACTCGGATGGGTGGACCGCTTAGACGTGCATTGTCTGGCGCATCAATGAGTCAGCAGGAGGCCAGTTTTTTTTGTAGCTAAGTCGGCTGCGGGCACATCGGAGTGAGAGCTTAGCGAAGTGTGGGTAAGGAGTGCTAGGATGAAGTTTCAATTGGGATTAGTCATACGTAAAAACCCTTAAGGGTATACGTTGGAACTCACGAAAAAAATAATCAGAGAACAACATTTAGAAAAACGAATAATAGAAGATTTTCCGTGTTTGGGTGTGTGTGTGATATTGACTTACAAAATTCAAACGACTATATTTATAGAATCGGCTTGCATAATCTTATTTTAAAAAAGAAAGATATACGAGGCGTGTTAAAAAAATAACGAGAATTTTCGTTTTTTTGGAAAAGATGTTTATTATTCGTCTACAACAATGTTATCCCCTTCAATATAGTCCCCATTAGATATTATACAATACATTAATGCCAGCGCTTTTTCCAATCCCCGAAACACTTCTGGAACTCCTTCTTTGAGATACCTTTTAGCTCTCTCAGCGATTTTTTTTTGGCCAATAAATCACGAATAAGTAATGAAGTGTGAGCAGGTACATTATCGTCGTACAAAACCCATGAGTTATTTCGTCACAAATCCGGGCGTTTTTTTTGGATTGTTTCACGCAAGCGGTGTTGAACTTGTAATCAGTACTGCTTATTGACCGTTTGACCTTGTGGCAAGAACTCATGGTGCACTATGCTGTTAAAATCGAAGAACAGAGTGAACGTAACCTTCACATTCGACCGCACTTTTTTTCGGTCTTGGCGATCTAGAATGCCTCCACTGGGACGATTGAGCCTTAGTTTTGACGTCATATCCGTAAAACCATGTTTCATAACCTGTTATGATATGTTTCAGTAGTTCTGCATCGTTGCTGACTTCATTTAGCGACTCCTGAGCAACTTCCATTAGCCGCTGTTTTTGTCCGAAATTCAACAATTTTGGAACAAATTTTGCTGCCACTCGTTTCATACCCAAAACTTCCGAAAAAATGTCATGGACAACATCATCAGCTACTTATCTGATTGTAATTCGGCGATTATTCATAATAATTTCTTTCACTTTTTCCACGTTTTTTCTAATTTCTAAAAGTTTGCTGCACTTTATTCCGTTCTTATAGCAAAATTTCATACAAATTCTCTGATCCATTTTTTAAATCGCCGATCCTACCAAAATACGTGACCTTTTTGACAGTTGACAATAGACTATATATCCAATATGGCTAACACAGTACAGCAACTTTTCAGACTTTTCAAGTTTACCAACACAACAACGAAAAAATCGCCGGAATCGGACTGATACACGTGAAATTATAAGATTCCCGTTGATTTTTTAACGCTTGAGTTGAGTTTTTAACTGTTGAGTTTTTAACTGTTTGTTACAGCTCTTAAGAACCGAGCGTCCTCTTTAATTGAATCTTTTTATTTTTCTTTTCAATAAAGCCATCTCCTTTTGCGTGTGAAAGCTCCAGACTGTAATGCATGCACAACAGAACAAGTCAGAGTAAGAGGTACCTGATATACTACCTTGATCAAAAAGTTTTAGGACCAGCCATCGTGTGGCACTGTCAGTAACCCGATTGGAATTTTTTTTGCTAGGTTACCGCATCTGTCATTGACACTTCCCTCCAAATTCAGCGTCATAGCTTGACATTTGTAAAAGTTACGCTGTACTGAGTACATATACCTTTGTGTGTGTTTTCGATTTTTTACAAGTTTGAAAATGGCATCAACTGTGCATCAATGAGTTTGCATTAAATATTGTGTGAAAAAACGGATTTAACGGTCCGCAGACCTTGGAAATGTCCAAGAAGTGTTTCGGCAACGATACTCTTTCGAGATCAAACGTTTTTCGGTGGCACGAACGCTTCAGAAGTGGCCGTGAGTCGGTCGAGGATGACGAACGCAGTGGCAGGCCGTCGACGTCGAAAACCGATGAAAACATCGATAAAATCAAATAAATGCTGGCCGAAAACCGCAAATTGACCATTAGAGAGCTGGCAGAGGACTTGAACATCGCTTATGGATCTGCTTAAGACATTTTGGTTAGTGATTTATGCCTCAGACGTGTTGCTGCAAAACTGGTTCCGAAAGACCTCAATTTCATGAAAAAAAGGACCGCGTTGAAATCGCGAAAGACATGATTTCCAAGGCCGAATCCGACCCAACATTTATCAAACGGATCATCACTGGAGACGAGACGTGGATTTATGAGTATGACACGCAATCCAGACATCAAGTGAATGAATGGCGTGCACCGAATGAGCCGAGACCGAAAATCCACGTCGTTTTCAGTCAAAAAGAAGGCGATGCTCACGGTTTTCATAGATCACAACGGTGTTGTGCATCATGAATTCTTGCCAGAAAAACAGACATTCAACAAAGAGTATTATTTGGGCGTTATGAAACGTTCGCGTGAAGTAATTCGCCAAAAAAGACCGAATTTGGGGGAAAACAACTCGTGGAGATTGCACCACGATAACGCATCGTCGCACAATGCGATCCTTATCCGTGAGTGTTTGGCCAAAAGCAACACGAATACTATCCAGCAGCCTTCGAATTCACCTGATCTGGCTCCCAGCGAATTTCTCCTGTTCAATCGACTTAAAAAACCGCTTCGCCCCGTTACAACACCCCAGAGAATGTCATGAAGACGGCTCTGATGGACATACCGAAAATTGAGTACCAGCGGTGTTTCGATGATTGAATCAAACGCTGGCGTAAGTGCGTTGCAGTCGATGGGAAGTACTTCGAAGGGGACCATATCGATTTTGATATGTATACTTTTATTTTTTTTATGAGTATTTTCGATTTTATGAATGAAGTCCTAAAACTTTTTGATTAAGGTAGTACTTCGTGCGAGGCACTTTATAACTCATGTCCCACTCGTTGGGTACGAACTAATTTAAAAAGATTTTTAAAAGGTTCTAGAAACTAAAGAGAGTGCGGTAAAACATCCAGCTATTTCAGTTGCAAAAGAGCGAGGTCGGTTTAGAAAGTATGTGGTATACTCGATCCTGTAATACACATTCTATAGCAAATTAGCATGCAGCTGCAGTAACGACAGAAGTACGTTTATTATCAGGAGTACAAATTGAAAATGCGGGATTTTTTTCTATTTTTGAACGTTTATTCTGAAAAAATGGTAACAAATGAATTATTCAAAGTATTGTCCATCGCTAGCCACAACTTTTTCCCATCTTTCTGGCAATTTACGGATACCGTCGCGAAAAAATTCGGCCGGCTTGGCTGCTATCCAGTCATCGACCCATTTTTGGGCTTCTTCGTAAGAATGGAAGCGCTGGTCAGCTAGGCCATGTGTCATCGATCGGAAAAGGTGGTAATCGGAAGGAGCAATATCTGGGCTATACGGCGGGTGGGGTAAGACTTCCCATTTCAGCGTTTGTAGGTATGTTTTGACCGGCGCTGCAACATGTGGCCGAGCGTTGTCATGTTGCAAAATTACTTTGTCGTGTCTTTGCTCGTATTGTGGCCGTTTTTCTTTGAGTGCGCGGCTCAAACGCATCAATTGAGTTCGGTATAGTGCTCCTGTGATGGTTTCGTTCGATTTCAATAGCTCATAATACACCACACCCAGCTGGTCCCACCAAATACAGAGCATGAGCTTGGCGCCGTGAATATTTGGTTTGGCCGTCGATGATGATGCATGGCCGGGGTAACCATATGATTTTTTGCGCTTCGGGTTATCGTAATGGATCCACTTTTCATCACCAGTGACAATGCGATGCAAAAAACCCTTCCGTTTTTGCCGTTCGAGCAGCAGTTCGCATGCAAAAAAACGGCGCTCGACGTCTCTCGGCTTCAGCTCATACGGCACCCAATGTCCTTGCTTTTGGATCATTCCGAGGGCTTTTATACGATGGGAAATGGCTTGTTGTGTCACTCCCAATGAATCTGCGAGCTCTTGTTGAGTTTGACACGAGTCTTCATTGAGTATTGCCTCCAATTCAGCATTCTCAAACTTTTTCACTTGGCCCGGCCGCTCTTTGTCCTCAACGTCAAAATCACCACTTCTAAACCGCACAAACCATCTCTCGCACGTTGAAACCGATGGAACATGACTCGGATAAGCCTCGGAGACCAATCGATGTGCTTCAGCAGCACTTTTCTTCAAATTAAAGAAGTAAATTAAAACTTCCCGCAAATGCTGTTTTGTTGGCACGAAACTCGACATATTGAGAGCTCAAAAAAACTATGAATTTGACACTGCGACAAATTGACACATACTGAAAATTAAAGCTATAAGACGTAGCTTTGACATGAACATAGTCACAGTACTGCCTGATGCGTATAGCGTTAGTAACGCCATCTGTTATCAAACCCGCATTTTCAATTTGTACCCCTGATATTATTCTACCGATGCCCATAATATTCAAGCTTTCACTTGAAAATACAAAAAGAACCACGTGAGCAAGGTCACGCGCATACCGATTGTATTTATCTATTACATTTTCGTCCGTACCGAAACACTCTGATTTATTCCGCCATTCTAATACGTTGCAGCACAGTAGTTCAATTCTCCAGACTAACACAGCATGTGTACGACGTGCGTTACTCAGGAACTCGGCCCACAAGCATTTACATACAGGTATTGCATTCTCGCCCTCACTATAAATGAGATAATTGCGGCACTTGATGGAGATTGAAGAGGTATGGACTACTTTTTACAGCCGTCAACTAGACTACACTTATAGCATCACTCTCGAATTCACTTTTCATATTCAATGTTATGAAAATGCCCAGTTTTCTGATACCCTCAATTGGGTTTTTATCTAAATAAGATAAATGCCAGCGTAATGCTCAATGAATGTGAGTAAAGCTCATTATATCACGTCGGTATGTGAACGCAATTTCTGATACAATCATTCTTATCTCTTATCATCTTATTATAATTTTTATTATTCTTCTTTGTATTGTTCACCGACCGAAGTGAGTTATATTTTATCTCAATCAATGGATATGTTATTCTGTTTATTTGTTCACTATTGTAGTCAAATGCGTCGTGAAGCAATTTTAATGAAGTTTTGCAGTACAATTTTTTTAACCTCGGCAGAACGACGTATACAAATGGTTTTGCGATTAAAACACTGCCCATGAGTTGAGAGTGGTTCCTAAATGCAAAAAATAATAAGGAATCAATGAAATAAACTTGGGTATGTTTTTGAATTTCAATTCAAATTGGTACCTAGAGATGGTAAAATGCGCAGATTTCCAATGTGTGTAAAAATTCAAAAATGAAATATGGCAAAGTCAATACTATTGATCAATAACACAAAAACGATTTAATTTGACAAAAAAAATGAATATTGATATTAGCCTTCACAGATGATATCGTTATATTAGCAGATACTCCGCTTCCCATGAAGTATCAGCTTAAAGCACTGAAAAACTAATGTAACCTAAGTAGCTTAGATAAAAATACATAAAAAACTTAAGTATTGCTTTTCCATAAAAGCCAAACTCTATTAAATTCCCAAATATTGGATACTGGAAACTTGGTATACTGGAAACATGCATGATCAAAATATCGTTGTCTGACGTAGTCAGACTATTAAAAACATAAAGGAAAAAGAATATGTAGGGGCCGAGGAGGAACGAATGTGCGTGACTAGAACTGTGATGGATCGAATTGTGCAGTAAAGAAGGGTTACCGGCACTTCTCATCCCCAGAACAGACTTAATATCCCCGAGGGCAATAGTTGCGTCTCGTTTACCCCGTAACAGTTCTAACGGTAATAGTACAACACTCTTAGGGCCGTATTGTGGCGATGTGTAGAGCCAAAGGAGCGTAGGTAAGACATGTAAAAATAATATGCATGGGGGCCCTTGCAATGGTTGCAAATTCTGCATCTCATGTCGGGGATCCGCATAGCCATCACCTGGAACTGATACACAAGCGTGTTGATTACACCTTTCTGGCAAGTCAGAATAAATCCCTCGGTCTCGGACGTCTGTCCGGCTAAATGCAAGAACGCAAAAGTCAGCCGTGCCGATGAACCCATATCATCGATATGCCGGAAAAATATACCGTACATGGAATTTAAGAGATGCCGCTTAAGCAGAATGTTATATTGGGCGGCTCTGATCTTGTTTTTATACCGGGACAGTTCTAAGTCGGTTACAGCATCCACTGACCTTCCGCCGTTCAAGCAGACATGAAACTCCAAGCCGAGAGACTTTGCTGCCTTTTCTGCCATGTACCCTCTACATGACCGTTCGAACCGTATGCTACATCCAGTAACGATTAGAAGTGGAGGCAATCCAAACCAAGAAGACCCTTTTACTCATGTGGCGTAAGAAGTAAAGGGTGATTTTTTTGAGGTTAGGATTTTCATGCATTAGTATTTGACAGATCACGCGGGATTTCAGACAAGGTGTCAAAGAGAAAGATGCTCAGTATGCTTTGACATTTCATAATGAATAGACTTACTAACGAGCAACGCTTGCAAATAATTGAATTTTATTACAAAAATCAGTGTTCGGTTCGAAAAGTGTTTCGCGATTTACGTCCGATTTATGGTCTACATAATCGACCAAGTGAGCAAACAATTAATGCGATTGTGACCAAGTTTCGCACTCAGTTTACTTTATTGGACATTAAACCAACCACACGAATGCGTACAGTGCGTACAGAAGAGAATATTGCGTCTGTTTCTGAGAGTGTTGCTGAAGACCGTGAAATGTCGATTCGTCGCCGTTCGCAGCAATTGGGTTTGTGTTATTCGACGACATGGAAGATTTTACGCAAAGATCTTGGTGTAAAACCGTATAAAATACAGCTCCTGCAACAACTGAAGCCGAACGATCTGCCACAACGTCGAATTTTCAGTGAATGGGCCCTAGAAAAGTTGGCAGAAAATCCGCTTTTTTATCGACAAATTTTGTTCAGCGATGAGGCTCATTTCTGGTTGAATGGCTACGTAAATAGGCAAAATTGTTGCATTTGGAGTGAAGAGCAACCAGAAGCCGTTCAAGAACTGCCCATGCATCCCGAAAAATGCACTGTTTGGTGTGGTTTGTACGCTGGTGGAATCATTGGACCGTATTTTTTCAAAGATGCTGTTGGACGCAACGTTACGGTGAATGGCGATCGCTATCGTTCGATGCTAACAAACTTTTTGTTGCCAAAAATGGAAGAACTGAACTTAGTTGACATGTGGTTTCAACAAGATGGCGCTACATGCCACACAGCTCGCGATTCTATGGCCATTTTGAGCGAAAACTTCGGAGAACAATTCATCTCAAGAAATGGCCCGGTAAGTTGGCCACCAAGATCATGCGATTTGACGCCTTTAGACTATTTTTTGTGGGGCTACGTCAAGTCTAAAGTCTACAGAAATAAGCCAGCAACTATTCCAGTTTTGGAAGACAACATTTCCGAAGAAATTCGGGCTATTCCGGCCGAAATGCTCGAAAAAGTTGCCCAAAATTGGACTTTCCGAATGGACCACCTAAGACGCAGCCGCGGTCAACATTTAAATGAAATTATCTTCAAAAAGTAAATGTCATGGACCAATCTAACGTTTCAAATAAAGAACCGATGAGATTTTGCAAATTTTATGCGTTTTTTTTTAAAAAAAAGTTCTCAAGCTCTTAAAAAATCACCCTTTATATGCGAGGAACAAAAGATTTGCTGGGATTTAAATTTCTGTGCAAGTTCATCATTTTGCGTCTTCTGCTGCCGAGCTCGCGCATCTCGTCTTATCTCCGCCTGATTACCCAGAAGGAGTAGAGTAGGATCAAGACGGTAAGCAATTGTAACGAATCGATCTAACGAGCCGTGGATCTGTCTCACTCCCTTCCCGAATAAATGCGAGCGGTATGCTGATCGCGTCGTGCGCATGTTTTATTATGGTCACCTTGGTAATTGGTTTTGTGTTGACCGTTGCTAAGAGAGTCGCGAAAAAGCAGCCGAGCGAAAAGCCCGCTCAGATAATTCGCAACCGTAGTCGCGGATACTCGTAATTATAATAATCGCATACCAATGTTTAATTTTCAATGTTTACCTCAATTTATATAAATCTATAAATAAACGTCTCCATTGCTTGCGATATTAAATACATCTTGTACAAGAATTCAACCGATACGGGGTCATCTCACATTCAACGTAACACATTCATGATACGGGAATTCAACCGTCATCCACGCCAAGGACTCGAGTACGGACAAAGTCCAAATGAAGAGATCGGTTGACACCCAGCAATAGCAGAGTGATCATAGGAGACTTCCCAACCAATCCCCAGCGCAATCCAATTACGAGGCTCATGTGCATAACCTCCAGAAGTTAATAAGATAAGTTTCGACGTTCTACTGTAATATATGTATACTTATGGCCATAAATAACGTTTGTGTACTGATTGTGAGAGTCTCAGATATTTGTGAAATTCGATCGATTATATTGCTGCTGCCCTGAAGAATGATTTATAATATTGATTGAATATCATTCGAATAGACATTAACCCGATGAGATCGTTGCGCTATTAATTAATGGTATATAATAATAACTGAATACTCTTTTTTGAAATTAAATTGATCAATAATAATGTTGTTATACTCATGAATGAGGTGTGATATTGATGTAATGTTGTGTGAGATTTAGTTCGATCATATAGTAATAATACTGTTTTTTTGAAGTATAACTGAGTGATAATAACGTTGTTATAATAATAAAAGATTTATAACCTTGATTAAATATTCTTGAAACTCAATTCAAGAACGATTAAATTATTACAAAAAATCGTTCAATCATTAAATATCGTCTCAAGTTCAAGTTTTGATTCTGTCCATATTTAGTCTTTCCCCTTCGAGCCCCAGATTAAATAGACAACAAATACTAGAAATAAAATTATTACATCACAGAGTAGAGTAGGATCAAGACGGTAAGCATATTGGTGGCAGTGCTTCAGTTTCGGCCAGACAATTCGGAATTCAATATTAGCCTGATTCCCTACTTATTCTTGCCACGACGACTCGCTTGATGATCACAGCGTCCTGAAAAGCATCTTGCCGTACATCGAAGTATTGATTAGTCTCTCCGACGTTAAGGTGTTTTATTACAGTGCTGTAATGTCGTGGGCAATGATTAATATAATATAGGAAATTAAATTGCATCTTAAGGTTAAGTCAATTCAGATGGCCTAATGTAAAAAAAACCTTCTCATAACATTTAGGGCCAGATTCAAGCCCTCATCAGAAATGTAAATGTTTTAGCTACACTTAATATATTTTCTTACGCTTCCGTATGCGAGTTGTACATTATCTTAAAAATATTCAAAATTCCTTTCACCACATGGACCACTTCGTATTTCTCTAATTCATACGTCATCCCAATTTCTCGAGAGCAGGTGTTAACGAGATTGAGATCACCCTCATTAGAGGCGCTGACTTGAAACACGCCACACTGAAAAAAAAGTTCGTTTTTTCAATTCTACAGTTTCAAGACTAATTTAAGCTATGGTGGACACAATAATGCCTCAAATTGGCCGTGTTACGGAGGCATGATCGAGGTACGGCGTCCGAGGTCTCGTAGCAGGTGGCGACCGTTTTGCAGATAAACCGTTTATCAGATCTCCCGCTTATTTTCAAGAATTACAAACACAAAAATTCTATTCCTACAAAGGTTTAAAAGCCTGACCTATGTATTAAAGTTTGAGTATTGATAATTTATTAGGACGTTATTTACAGGCTTCACCCAATTAGAAGAGCGTGACTACGTTCCTTGGTTTATAGAATACAAAATGACTTAAATAACCGGTACGAAAATCATCAAAATCGCAACAATTGCTACTAGTGTGTTCAACAATGGATACAATAATGCATTGCTAATAATATAAGACATGAATTTAATCATCGGACCAAACGCACGCTGGGCCTGTCAGGACTTGGTTACGCGACGGATCACAATCGCGAATTTAAGAGCGCAGCATGTAACAAAAAGGGCAGCTGAAAATGACACCGAGAACACTGCTTCTGCTGCGGAAGGGTCTATGTATGAGTCAGGAATTGCAGATTGAGGGTAACATAAAAGAATATTCATTTGTCAAGCGTAAAAGCATTTCTCTTTTCATTTTTCTCGAAACAATATTTCATCAAGTTATATATCATACATTTCTAAAAATATTTGTTCGGCTTAGTACATTTCGTCCGTTTATATTATGCTTTTAAATTTCGGCTTTTAAGATAAAAAAATTTATGTCGATTTTTATTCCGCTTTCAAACAATTTTTTTTTTTTCGTTAATCCCTAGGCCACTTTGCAGATATTTGATCAATAAACCAGAAATTTACTCGTTTTTGTTTTCTTATAGAGAAAGCTTCGTTTTCACGAAAAAAAATGCGAGGTTTTTGTGCAAGGTTATTTAAAATTGTATGCAATGTCTAAAAATGTGGTTTAGAAAAATTGTCCGGATAGATGTGTATGTGGGTGTGTACGTGCATGAGCGTATATGTGAAGTATACTAACTTCCGCATCTCAAGCATGATTTCAGTAATCGAACTGAAATTTGTCACATAACTAAAGCAGATGTACTCGTTTGTTTGGTATGATTTTCATAAAAATTGATGCACAGGTTCGAATCTTACGCAAATTTTCAGCTTTCGGAACAAATAGTCGAAATCTATAAAGAGATTACATAATCCCTTTATAGATTTATAATTACAAGACGGCAGGAGTCTCGGACTCCACCCGCGTGACGACTCGTATATTGGGTACTGTGTGCGGCAGCGCGATGACGGAAATCTCAGTCAATAGCCATCTCTACTTACGATGCTTGCATGGTAACATTACTCCGTTAGTGATTTGTTTTTTTCAGTCATCTCTTTTTCTTCACGAGACTATTCACTTGACGACCTTAACTTTATTTTTTTAACGTACACTGACGTCATTGGGGAATTGAGCATGCCCTTCATCCAAATGGGATTAATCTTCTATTCTGGTTAGTATCAACCTGGCCAATCTAATTGATGAGTAAGTTTTATTCAAAGTCGGTGTTTAGCGGTCGACCTAGTATGAAGGACAGGCTGCCAACGCTGGTAAGCGTGTCTGTGGTCATCCCATCTGCTATATGGGATCCAGGGGTCCAGGATTAATTCCGGGATAAAGTCGCGGGAGTACAGGATGAAGTCCGGCATGAAGTCTCGGGAGCTCAGGATCGGGTCTGGGATGGATTCTCGGGAGCTCAGGATCGGGGCTGGGATGGATTCTCGGGAGTCCGAGATGACGTCCAGGATGAAGTCCGGGATGAAGTCCAGGACAGATTTTTCAGACCCGCTGGGACTTTCAAAAGAAGTCTCAGAGAGAGTCCAAATGGACTTCCTTCCGGACTGGTCGGATTTCATCTAAGACTTCATCCGAGACTATTTTTTTCTGCGCGGGGTATGTGCATATAAAACCGTATATATCTTTAACATATAGAAGTTTAGTTTATTTACGAATACAACTGCATGTAATAAAAATGGGTCGTGAAGACGAAGCGTAAACAAACATTGTTGACATAACCAGCCGCAACAAAACACATACGTTTAACATATACATATAATTTGTATGCAGCATATAGATGTATATGAAACCGTGTACATTTGCTATGTACCAATTTCGGTATAAATTTTTGGTACATTTGCTATGTACCAAGTTCGGTATAAATTTCGACATATTGAACACAACAATACAACATTATGCACACACTTTTCCAATTTATCACTCGTGCGCGTCTGACACTTGTTGATGACACAACAAAATGGCGCAGTGTCAAATCTTTATAGCACAAACTGCATTCGTGCGCCATCTGTTGTCTGAAATCCGCATTTCATACTTGTACACCTGGTATACGATTTATATATTTATATATTTCTTATGTATTAAATACACCAAAATATTGGATATATGACATATTTGTAGCATTTATTTTAGATATACGGTTTATACCTAGAATATATTCAGCTCGTACATTTCATACATTTGCGATATAATTTCTTTCTGTATGTATGTCACTTATATAAATTTCCGTGGGGACTATCTCTAGCAGTGCACTACAGTGTGACTCTTGCAGCGCCGATGATCTTGGACTGCAGGTATAATGCAGCATCCAAGGAGATGTGTAACCAAATTAGGTGGCTGGACTTGTAAAGGCTGTCCAACGATGATGAAAATGCGATTCATGAGTGGACCTCTTATGTAATAATGCGTACAGAAACTGTTCTTCGACGATTTCAAGCCTTTTAGTTTAGTTAGGGGTCCAATGATGAAGTCTCTCCCCTATTTAGATGCATTTCTTAAATAAGTACGTTTAAATAAAACGACAGTTTCGATTATTTTTCTAATCAAATGACAGGCTTCTGACAATAAATGGTCAATAATGACCGGCCGCGATTTCGAATCGCGTCTTTTTAGTCTTATAATACTGTCGAATATTCCTTAAAAATAAGCGATGACCATTAAGTGTGATTATCAAACTACCCTGGGTGCCGAGTGCATTTTTTGAGTGCACTCGAGTGAAACCGGCGTGCCGAGAGTCGATGAGTCGCCACGTGCAGTACCGGCTTGCACCACGCAAATACCGCCACGCGCACTATTATTGGCCTCTTCCTCAAGTAGTTCATCGAGTCTGTGCGAGAGTGCCTACAACTCTCTCTGGACATGCTCATGCTCTCTATATCATCTTCCTAACGCATTCTGCTGTAATATTCTCCTCGCCGAGTCATCTGCGCTTTTACGATTGGCATTTATGCGCATTCACATACTTACACATACCATACATATGGTTGCATATGTATATACGTAAATACGCGCGCGCGCGCGCGCACACACACACACACACACACACACACACACACACACACACACACACACACACACACACACACACACACACACACAAACAAACATATGTACGAAATATATATATGCATTATTTTGTACATTTGGAAGCCTTTACTAGACTAATATATATAGATACATATCATATTTATATCTTCTGCACAATACACTATACGCACATATATTATCGGATAATCTTAAGGAGAGGCGAATCACATATGGGTGCCGCATAGACAGCAGTAAATACCGCTTACGGGGAGTGAGATAGAAACGCTAATGTGTGTAAGTGTGTAAGATGTCATTCTCTTTCATTCTGCCGTGAGCGCCATACTAGTTCTATCTCTTTCGCACTTATGGACGTTTCGCCTTCCCTGGAGCAGGCTTTTTACCACGAGACTAAGGGTCGAGTCACAGACTCTCTGGCTTATTCGTATTGCATGACTCGTTGTGTGCGATATCGATACATATTTTGCTCACATAATTCGTCGCACGCACGCATACCAGTGTCGCAGAAAATCTTTGGAGTGATCGACGAGTGTGGGACACGAACGGATGCAGGGGGTATATAGAGTATCACAGTTTAACTCTCTTGACTAGACCTACCTATACACAATCTGAAATATATCTTGTTATGCGGTGGCAAAGTATTGCGCTTCTGACGACTCTTCCGTGAGGGAGAAAGCGAGAGTATAATTCTACGTGTTTCCTACTTGCAATATCTCTAGACTCCATTTTACGGATTTGATAACGGATACTGATGTCATTTATACGGCGCGTTACACAAGCGTAAACGATCATCGCTGTCTGCAACGTCAACGAGCAGTGAGAGCACCGAGGCACAAGATTATAGCGAATACTAAGTTGACTGATCCCAAAGGCGGCATCAGACTCGCTTGCGGTCTCCCGCGATGTACAGAGGCCAATGCAGAGACGATGGACGAAAAACCGCGGCGATGATTTTCCGAACGACACCGTAAATTCAAACGGGCAAAGCAAACGACCGTTGAGAAAGGAGCAATGTACAAGATCGTACGATGCAATAACGACTTTAACATCCACCATCTCTATGTTTCATCGTTTATACTATCGCAGGTATTTTCTCCACGATTCAGAGACCATACAGGATTTCTGATTATCACAATTGAGACAATTTTTTGTAGGTCTACATATATTTATTAATACCTACGAGCAAGTGGGGCATCTCGGGTCACATCAATTAATTTCAATGTAGCCCTTTATATAGTAAATTAGTACTTCTTTCATTTGTGACAGGCCATAGTCGTTGGCTGCACTTATATCTACTTTATATTATTTCAAATTATAAAGATAATTTCTGAATCGAGGCTATAATGAATTAAATCTTTTTACGTGCCCCATTATGAACCATTCATTTGACTTCATGGTATGGGATGACAGCCTCACATTCTCGTAGGTACTCAACTTACATTTTCGTAATGAAACTAACCTCTGTGTTGATAATATCCGCCATACGTTCCGCGTCATCCTCGGTATTAATAAAAGAAGTTTTATTACCACAAGAAAGTTGTAGCCAACGATCCTGTGAATTTCATGGTAATACGCCGACTTTAAGGGTACGGCTATTACTTTGGAATTTAACATGTTTTTGACATAAATCTAACTGCAACGGTCTTATGCATATTTTCCTTGAGGAAATTATTTGAAAGGAATTTACAGGTAGTCATGAACTAAATCTAGTCCGATGAACGGATTACTATCGTACATTTTTCCGGTATAATCGTCAATGTTTGGTAGTGGAAAGTTTACTGGTTATGTTTAATGGTTCAAACGTCGGAAGTCGACTATTCATCGCGATTAGCCTGTCTTTTTGCATATAACTATTACGAGGCTTGTGTATGGAAACCGACTTTATCGCTTACCAGATCCGTGCTTCGCCATTCGCTCACTATATCATCTTATCTCGTCTCAGTCGTCGTTATTCGCTCGGTAGAGCTTGCACGCACGCGAATAGCCCGGCTCTTCACGAATGTTTATTTTAACAAATTCCCTTCATACAAATTCTTCGCTATACAATCGAGATACTCGTTCATTACGGTGATTAGTTCGTTCATGACACGATCACTTTGATCTTTACCGATGATAAGGTCTTATTTGGTGTCGGATTCTCTCGTTGGTGGCAGGGGAGTGGCATCCTCTCGTCAGCTGAATATGAGATCGTTGCCAATTTTTCGGTACTCGATATGGTACGTCTACTCCCTGTGCGTTGTCTGGCTTTATGCGTATTTAAAGAAGAATATAAAGTAACATCACGGTTTGATGTCTAGAAAAGAACAATTGCAATGAATTGTTGGCAATAGCAGTTTTTGCATCCAGCACCCCAATGACTATTGGAAAAGGATGCTTTCTGCACTGCGTCCGTCTTTTTAACTGCCTTCCCGATATCTGTTATCTATCCAACTGCTTTCTCGATAATCCGTATCAAGTAAAAAAGTCATGTGTCGAACAAAAAGTACAAGAAGCTTCTTCTATTTTGATGCAATGAGATGCTTGGACTAATATTTGAAACGAAGGAATTCCCAATTTTATACTTAAAACACCTTAGCTGGTGTTCTAGAAACCTATTACGAAAGGAAATAAAACCGAAAATGGCGATTATTTAGAAAAAATAATTTTGGACATTATCCAGGAAGATGGCGCTGAAACTGGCAGAAGTAGTCGCCCGGTGAGCAATAGTTTCTGGCAGGGCCTGTACGCTCTTCACTACCTTTCACTGCTGCTACGAAGTTCAGGTTGCACATTTATATTTTTACAGTTATATTCAATTACGAATCAAGACAAACAGAATGGCCCATGGTATATGCCGTTGACGGCTTTTATAAATAACAAAAAATTGCAGAATTGTTTGTAAAAAATGATTCCAAAAACTTGGCAATTTGCAATCTGTCAAATACAACGTCTTGCGATTATTACATGTAGTAATGACACACATGGGTCCGTAGACTTGGTAATTTACAGAGATATAATACGATCGGCGTGATTATCACTGAGGATGCGTAGGCGAGATATGGGACTGACAGAAGTGTTGTTTTTACGTTTTTATACAGGACCAGTGATAACTACTGTCACCGTAATCCTCTCGACGTAGCAACACTGTGTTTTGGGCCATAGCTTACGTACCAACGGAAGTTGTAGGCAGAATGTTTTCGAGTCGGTGTCATTCTACGGTTACGATTTGACGAGTGAAGGCCATCAGGATCATATTCTGTGAACATTTTCATAACAGTCTCTTGTTTTGAAGAATTCATAAACTCTTTTATAAACATTTCGGCAGCTGTGTGCAGCCTTCGATAGTTTATAATGCAAACAGCTGCTGTGATAGACAGTAGACATTTTGGGAAGACATACAATCATATTCAGTTTTCGTTCTATCACATATTCTAATTGCTCAAATATTGAACCATTATTACATTTGGTGATAAAGCGAGAATAAAATATAATTCTTCCGACGCACATAGAGTGTATGATCTATGTGCGATTCCTTTATCTTAATTACATTTTTCATTTTCGTAGCATTTATAGTAAGTATGTAATTCAATACTTCATTTATTTGTTTCAATTCATTAAAATATTCATTAAAATTTTGTTTTTTGTAGTTGTTTAGATGTTTACTACAAACGACATACTGTCTTCAGTATCGTTTGTAGTAATTTGTAAACGATCTGAATGAAGAGACAATCGACCAATTATTAATTCTATTAATTCTCTTTAATAATAATTTATCCAACGAAAAAAAAAGCGTTCAATGCGATTTAAAATAACAAATTATATTGCAACGCATAGATTTAATTGATTAAATTATTTTCATAATTATTAACGTCAAAATTTTCAACTTTTATTTATTTAATTAATTTCAAATAAACAATATATGTGAGATACATAATAAAATTAATGTAAAGTGATATTAATAGTTATTTTTTCGTGACAGGCTGTTACAAGTATTTCTTTTGGCCTATCGTGGCAATTCGATATGATAAAGAGCAGCTACTATCGTAAAGCACAATTTCTAAAAAGCAGAAGAACATCGTGGCACAGTTGAGCATGTGGCTAGTCATACAAGGTTTTCAATGACCGGTGCCAGCAGGTAGAAGGCCCTCGCTCCGTCCACTATGCAAAATATCTACTTGCTTAAGAATCATTTGTAGTCGTTTGTAATTTAATTTTTTCGACTGTGGTTATATGAAAAAGAAAAAAAATCGATATATTCTTTTCCATACAACTGTGACAAACGAATATAAATGAACTACATTCAATACAAACCATTCTTTATAAGATACAATCATTATATTTGATTATTTTCAAAATAGGGAGATGACATTTTTTTGATCCACTATTTTTTTTCGGTCTACTACAAACGAAATAATTATTACTATAATCCACTACATATCGAAATCTTTCGACATAAAAAAAAGTTTTATTTTTGAATGTCGGGTGTCAAGTTCACAAAGGTTTTATTTTCCCTCAAACAGTGTTTATTTATATACATTTGTCAGTGCATCTTTACTTATAGTATTCCACTAAAACATTGAGAATTTGACGAAAGAACATCCTTTTTAAATGAAAGGTCTCCAAAGATCTAGAGACACGAATTTTTATTGATGCACTAGTTTCGTACCCGGCTTCGCCCAGGTTTACTTTTAGTATCGTTGCCTTAAATAAAACCAAATGCTATGATTTTCAAATAGAATTTGTGTTTACTGCTTCACTAAAATGTGAATTGCATTTGAAAATTCATGTCAAACAAAAACAGACATTTCCGTTCACTGTATCATAGTAACCTTTTCTTTTTTTAAAAAGCGCAAGCTATACCTACTATCAGGAGTACAAATTGAAAATGCGGGATTTTTTTCTATTTTTGAACGTTTATTCTGAAAAAATGGTAACAAATGAATTATTCAAAGTATTGTCCATCGCTAGCCACAACTTTTTCCCATCTTTCTGGCAATTTACGGATACCGTCGCGAAAAAATTCGGCCGGCTTGGCTGCTATCCAGTCATCGACCCATTTTTGGGCTTCTTCGTAAGAATGGAAGCGCTGGTCAGCTAGGCCATGTGTCATCGATCGGAAAAGGTGGTAATCGGAAGGAGCAATATCTGGGCTATACGGCGGGTGGGGTAAGACTTCCCATTTCAGCGTTTGTAGGTATGTTTTGACCGGCGCTGCAACATGTGGCCGAGCGTTGTCATGTTGCAAAATTACTTTGTCGTGTCTTTGCTCGTATTGTGGCCGTTTTTCTTTGAGTGCGCGGCTCAAACGCATCAATTGAGTTCGGTATAGTGCTCCTGTGATGGTTTCGTTCGATTTCAATAGCTCATAATACACCACACCCAGCTGGTCCCACCAAATACAGAGCATGAGCTTGGCGCCGTGAATATTTGGTTTGGCCGTCGATGATGATGCATGGCCGGGGTAACCATATGATTTTTTGCGCTTCGGGTTATCGTAATGGATCCACTTTTCATCACCAGTGACAATGCGATGCAAAAAACCCTTCCGTTTTTGCCGTTCGAGCAGCAGTTCGCATGCAAAAAAACGGCGCTCGACGTCTCTCGGCTTCAGCTCATACGGCACCCAATGTCCTTGCTTTTGGATCATTCCGAGGGCTTTTATACGATGGGAAATGGCTTGTTGTGTCACTCCCAATGAATCTGCGAGCTCTTGTTGAGTTTGACACGAGTCTTCATTGAGTATTGCCTCCAATTCAGCATTCTCAAACTTTTTCACTTGGCCCGGCCGCTCTTTGTCCTCAACGTCAAAATCACCACTTCTAAACCGCACAAACCATCTCTCGCACGTTGAAACCGATGGAACATGACTCGGATAAGCCTCGGAGACCAATCGATGTGCTTCAGCAGCACTTTTCTTCAAATTAAAGAAGTAAATTAAAACTTCCCGCAAATGCTGTTTTGTTGGCACGAAACTCGACATATTGAGAGCTCAAAAAAACTATGAATTTGACACTGCGACAAATTGACACATACTGAAAATTAAAGCTATAAGACGTAGCTTTGACATGAACATAGTCACAGTACTGCCTGATGCGTATAGCGTTAGTAACGCCATCTGTTATCAAACCCGCATTTTCAATTTGTACCCCTGATACAAAGAATAACTTTGCTTTTTTAAAAATTAAAATTAAACGTCAAAATTCAATAATACTCTTAGAAAATTCAAATGTCCGTAACTCCTTAAGGACTCAACTTGAAGAGCTGAAAATAGTTGCGTTGACCTAGAAATCAGGAGACCTTTCCAAAATGTCCAAGATCACCTTCCTAGCACGTTTCGTCTAGGAGGAGTTTAAGAGACGGAAATCCAAACTTTAAGAATTATAGTATAGATGAGCGAGTTAGATTTTGTTTAAAGAAACTACGATTTTTTTCTTCTTGGGGAGCGGAAGGTTTCGTCGCTGCAACAATTTCAATATTTCATATTTTAAAGAAATAAAATTAGATAATTAACACACTCGCGTCATCGGACAATCGCCAAAAAGAAATACGGTGATTGTGTACATATAAAAGTTGCTTAGTAAGACTAATTGATGTGCCCTCTTACAGGTTGCCTCGACCTACAATTGACATATAATGCAAAAAGACAGTTACATTGACATTACTTGTTGGAGTCGAACGATGACTTGAGGAATAAAGTGAGTGAACTAATCGATAAAAAACGAAATCTACATGAACAAGCGGACGACATACACGTAAATCTTGTTTTTGAGAAAAATTCTGCAATTATATCGCCTGTTTCTACAAACAGACGTATGGACCGATCATGCGTGGCGGAATCTTATGGGAGTGTAAATCATGGGACTGTCCAGATTGGGTAATCGTACGGCAGTAATGAGATGCCAGATTTTACTAGTAGATATGATGTGATTCAAAAAGCTTGACACGACTTTCGAGCTCAAAGAGCTGTTAAAATACTTTTTTGTCGAAAAGTCAAATTACTAATTTTGTCAAAATACGAAATAGACCGAGACATCGTTTTCCGACCGAGAAATCTGCGTTCCAAGACGTCTCCGAATAAAAAAATCATGAATAGTCATCAAGAAATTAGGAAAGAACATACGTTCAAATATCGTATAGAGAGTAGCAGCTCAACCAAAACTAATAATGAGGAAATAGAATTATCCGGTGGGAATGGTGGCAAATTTTTTGATAGTAATTATGAACCTGAGACTGACTGTAGCGGAGTGATCAGAGCAGTATCCAACGAAAGAACATTAATGCGGAAGAGAGTCAGAATTTTCAAAGAGAACATCGGTATTAATGACATTCTTTCAAAGCATTTCAAAAGCCCGCTTTGAAGTACCAGGTGTACAGGTATGAAATGCGGATTTCAGACAACAGAAGGCGCACGAATGCAGTTTGTGATATAAATATTTGACACTGCGCCATTTTGTTGTGTCAACAACAAGTTTTAAACGCGCACGAGTGATAAATTGGAAAAGTGTGTGCATAGTGTTGTGTTGTTTTGTTCAATATGTCGAAATTTATACCGAACAAAAAGCATTCGCGGACAGCATTAATTTTTTGTTTTCATTTCAAGAAAACTGCTGCTGAATCATACCGATTACTTCGAGAAGCTTATGGTGAATATGCTCCATCGCAAGATACGTGTGAACGATGGTTTCGGCGTTTCAAAAGTGGTGACTTCGATGTTGCAGACAAGGAACGTGGAAAGCCGCCGAAACAATACGAAGATGTGGAATTGCAAGCATTGTTGGACGAAGATGATTCGCAAACACAAAAATAATTCGCCGAGCAATTTGGCGTTAGTCAACAAGCTGTTTCCAATCGGCTACGAGAGATGGGAAAGATTCAGAAGACCGGTAGATGGGTACCACATGAGTTGAACGACAGGCAAATGGAAAAGCGCAAAAACACATGTGACATTTTGCTCGCTCGGTACAAAAGGAAGTTGTTTTTGCATCGTATAGTTACAGGGGATGAAAAGTGGATTTATTTTGAGAATCCCAAGCGTTAAAAATCATGGGTAGGCTCAGACGTACCATCCACATTGACCGCAAGACCGAATCGCTTTGGCAGAAAGACGATGCTCTGTGTTTGATGGGACCAGAGGGGCGTGGTCTGTTATGAGCTGTTAAAACCTGGGGAAACGGTTAATACTAAACGTTACCAATAACAATTGGCTGATTTGAACCGTTCGCTGCTTGAAAAAGGCCAGAATACCGAAAGAGGCAACACAAAGTCATTTTTCTTCATGACAATGCTCCATCGCATATGGCAAAACCGGTTCGCGACACGTTGGAAGCAGTCAACTGGGAAGTTCTACCCCATGCGGCTTACTTACTAGACTTGGCTCCTTCTGATTACCACGTGTTTGCATCGATGGGTCACGCATTTGCTGAGCAGTGCTTTGATTCGTATGAAGATGTGAAAAAACGGCTCGATGAATGGTTCGCAGCAAAAGGGGAAAATTTTTACTGGCGTGGTATTCACAAATTACCCGAAAGATGGGAAAAATGTATAACAAGCGATGGAGCATACTTTGAATAAAGCACTTTTTATCATTCTTCCGAATTTAATATGTTTTTTTAGAAAAAAATCCACATTTCATACTTGTACACCTGGTAGTCGAGCCAGCAAATATAGATTTCTATTGCTTATAGAATGAAAGCATTGAAGCTTATAGAGCTTCCGCCATACCTGAAAGTAAGGGAAATATCTATTAATACCTATCTTAGCCTATCCAATCCGAGCAGGGGAGTCTGGAACACCAAGTAAGAAGGGTGCTAACAACGGTAAGAAAAGAAGAACGCACGTGATAAAGTAACGACTATTAAACCCCTTGCTAGACTTGCGGTATCCAGTGACAAATACTAAGAGTTGTTTACCAGAAAAACCTAATGGCTGAAACCTTTCGAATTCTAAAAGGCGATGAGCGTAAGGAATCGCAGAAGTACATGAAACACCGCAGGATCTTCGTACACCGAATGAAGTATACGAGGTGTATTAAAAAACTAACGGGAGTTTTGTAATTTCACGTGTTGTATTAGTCCGATTGCTCAAAAACCGAAAGACTTGCAATGCAAATGAATATGTTAATACTGTACATTCAAGGAGAAAACAACTTAATTACAAAGAAGTACCATGCACCAAAATGTATAGAGTAAGTCGTTCGTAAATATACGGCTCATGCTGTTTTATGAGTGTCACTCGATTTGGATTTAGTTGATTCAGCTATATCACGCTTTAGTAATTCATATGCATTAACCACTGACGGAGTAAGGCAATTGAGAACGGCTAGAATAAATATAATGGCGAGGAGATAAGGTTAAATGTGTGCCTTAAGGGTAAAGAAACATCACACCCGAAACCGAAGTAATCTGAATTCATGGATAATCTTCTGGTATAAGAGACCTGGATGCATAACAAACGGAAAATAAGATACACGGGAACGTCCAAATTACAAAACAGATGTAGAGAAATGATTAAAAAAAGAGTATAATCAATATAGAACACTGAAAAGCCGACCTCAACAAACGTGAGGACAAAAAAATCGATGGAACGTTACAAATATTATTCCATGGTATTGCTACAGCAAAGGTAATAGGATTTGGTCTCGATGAAGAAAGTACAGCGAAAAAAAATCATGCAATACATGAATACACCAATGACGAAAAAAGCTTCATCAGAATGAAGTGCATAAAACATTAGCTGCAAGAAAGAATGAACCTGTTCAGTTTTCACGCTTACCAAGTACACACTCAACTCATGCACACGCTACAGTCACAATCATCTGACGCCTCGCGTCATATGGTATAGCTCGCAGGTATGCTATATCGATTTATCGACCGCGCACTCATGCATATTGTCCATCTGCTCACATCCTCGATCGAAGCTCACTCAAGCGGCCAACGCTGTTAGCGTGGCCCCATCGGCAAGACCACTCATAAGTCTCGCCTTCCATCGCTGACAGCAAATCACAAGCAAGCTGTGACGCACGTCCGTCTTCTTGATACTCTGCCGCGTGGTCGACGGATGTGGCCATTGTTCTCACTCGAGTCGCTCGCTGTACACGTTCCCGCGTAAAGCTCACGAAGATATTCTCTTGTTCTAATCACTCTAGTGCGGATTCACTTCTGTAGTGTAATACATTCTTGGTCAAATCACCCGTGTTTAAACTCAGTGTTAGTGAAACTCATAGCAGATCATCAGAACCACAGAACCAATCACATAAACGTCAACGGCGTGGTTCGCTCGTTGGCTGCACCGACGCCATTCTGCTCAGCACCGATCATCGGCGTCCGGACTCTCATAGACTGCCGTGTGGCACTATTCGAGCTCTACAATCAGACCTTATCACCAGGATCAACCACACGGAATCACCAAGGCAACTCAGAGGCCTGAGACCCAATCACCAACAGTACATCAACACGCAGGCCAGACCAATCACAGTAATATATTAAACACAATCAACAGGTATTTTTTTCATGCAGCCAATGTTACATACTTTCAATAAACGTTGAATTTATTATTGTTAAATTACTGAGTTCATTTAATTAGTTATACTTGTCACCAGGATCCTTAATCTTACTATTCGCACCTGTCACATGGCACGCTACGTGCGAATGCATCAACCCGCTATCCACCAACAGCGTAGTAATACTCAAATGATACAGGTTCACTGTGCAGAGCACTATATTTATTATCATTCATTATGTTTTTACTCAGTCTGACTAGGCGCTGACTTTGCGCACTTGTCAATTTCTGTCATAGTGCGTTGTCGCCTCAGTTAGTGTCTATCGTGGAGGTCTTAATAATTTTGTTGGAGCATTATCAAATATTTATAATATACTCATATTCAATATTCATACATTTTTTGGTCCTTCGAGCCGGATCCTGGTCAAGTATATAATTTTATGCCTCGATACTCACATGAATCACCAATCAACACATGTAATACACTACAGATTGCGCAACTCAGCATGCATCGATACAAGACAATGCTCAATAATAATAAAATACTCACCCAAGTGCACTAATCATTTTTTGTAAACCATTCAACAGGCTCAACTAGTTCAAATCATGGCTGACGATAAGAAAGCGCAGTCAGACCAAAGTAAATCCTCGCAGGAAGGCGACTCACATGATGGTGATGTGGAAGCAATCGATGAAGCAACAGTCGTTACCGAGACACTCAATGTACCACCCACGGTACAGAGACCACGCACCAGATCACCATCACCAAACACCAATCAAGCTAACCTCATGGAGTATAAGGTCGCATCACAGCATGCGAGGATAGCAATGATCAACCAGCTACACGATCACCTGCAAAACTCACCAGGCAGCGTTTCCGAAGAACTCAACGGCCAGTTAGAGATTTTAAATCGCACTTGGGACTGTTTTTGTAACGAGCATGATCAAATGGGAGAAACATGTAAACGTGCTTTTCTCACTCACCCGTATGTTACAGAGAAGGTGTACCAATCAGGCTTTGATAGTTACTTCAAGGCACTCACAATCATCCTACGAAAGAAGGCAATCGCAAAAACTCAAGAGACCATATCAAGCAGAACTGATCAACAGAGTCAACCAAGTCAGCACCGATCAACATTGCCGAAAATAACGTTGCCGGAATTTGACGGTGATTTTACAAAATGGCCGGCATTTAGAGACTTGTTTGCCTCAATGGTGGTCGACAATGACCAAATCAGTGATGTAGAGAAACTACACTATTTAAAGATCAGCCTTAAAGGATCAGCCGCTCAACTGATCTCCAATGTGCCGATCAACAATGATTCGTTCAATTCATCATGGCAAATAATCAAGGACAGATTCAACAACAAGGAAAGACTCATCCTGTCTTATGTTGAGAAACTCCTTAGTAACACTCGACCAGTGGCAAAATCTGCAGCCGCACTCAACACATTAGTTAGCTCAACGAAGGAAATAATCAACGCACTCAACGTTCTCGGAATTGATACAGAATCGTGGAATTATGTATTAATTTTCGTAGTTGCTCAACGCCTTGATACATCCATGCGTGAAGCATGGGAATACAAACGGAGTGCGCACAAGCAGCCAACCTCGTTTGAAGATTTGATGGGATTCATCGAATCCAGAGCGAGAGCTTTAGAAGTCATCCCAATCAACCCTGATCAATCGGCTGACAGAGCCAGCAACATCTCAAAACACTCAACAAAATCTGCACTTCTGCCAGCAAGACCGGCTCACCATGCGTCCACTCAACCGAGGACACACCAGTATCCAGGCGATCACTGTGGTGGTTCGCATTACATAGTGAGCTGTGCTAAATTCAGAGAGCTACAACCTGCAGATCGCCACAAAGTTGTGACTGAACACCGACTGTGTTTCAACTGCTTTGGTCATCACAACCTCCACTCGTGCCAATCAACCATCAACTGCAAGACGTGCGGTGCCAAACACCACACGATGATTCATTTGCCATCCACCGCAAGAACCACACCAAAGTCAAATCAACCAAGCACCTCAGCTACACCTGCCACAGCTCATCCAAGCACCAGTTCACGTCAATGAGAAATTGACGTGCCATTTTGCCAACTCATCAACTCACACGGTAGAACAGCAGTTCTACTAGCAACGTGTCAAGCATTACTCATCACATCTTTCGGCACTCACCAAGTCAGATTACTCATTGATCCAGGATCAGAGCTCACCTTCGTCTCAGAACAACTTGTATCGGATCATGGGCTTACTCGTCAACACTCATCAATTCCAGTCATTGGCATCGGAAACACGAGATCAACACACACCAGAGGTACCACCACATTAACATTACGATCAATTCATTCATCATGTGGTGTTACCATCGCAGCTCAAATACTCAATAAATTGACGAGTACATTGCCTTCAGTCCACACTCAACCACAGCAGTGGCCACACATTTCATCACTGCAATTGGCAGACCCTGACTTCTTAACACCACGGCCAGTAGATATCATCGTCGGGGCTGATTCATACGGGCTTATCATCCAGCCTGGCATCAAGAAACACTCGGACTTCTTACCGATTGCACAATCAACAATCTTTGGGTGGATTATTCTTGGTCCAGTCCCAGAGAATTATTCAACACCAAGCAACTCATACCACATCGCAGTAGAATCATCAAACAAGGAAATTCAAGATCTTCTCACGCAGTTCTGGGTTCAAGAAGAAACACCATCGACAATAGATCACAAGCTCACCCCAGACGAAGAAGCGTGTGAAAAGCATTTTCAAACGACTCACACTCGAGACGAAGAAGGACGGTACATCGTGCGAATCCCGCTCAAATCATCACCATCGAGTCTAGGAGACTCAAAACTCACTGCTCAACGATGTGTACAACGACTCATGAATAAACTCTCAACAAATAATTCATACACCAATTTATACAACTCATTCATGAAAGAGTATGAAGAGTGTGATCACATGATACGTGTACCATCCTACCACCAGTCAACTCAAATGAGCGAATCTGTTCATGACTATTGTGAAACCGAGACGACCTTGGCACATGATGCAGTAGCATCAGGAGGGTTGAGGGTCTCGGAAGATCAATTGTCAGAACACACTTACGCTCATCCTCCATATTATCTTCCTCATCATGGTGTACTGAAAGAAGATCGAATCACAACAAAGTTGAGAGTTGTCTTCAACGGATCCAGCCCAACGACGTCGCAAGTATCACTCAACGACATCCAGCATGTTGGAGCAAAATGTCAACGTGACATCTCAGACGTGCTCTTATGGATCCGACAGCACAAACTCATCTTTTCAACAGACATCACAAAGATGTACAGACAAATCAAAGTCCACCCGGACGATTGGGATTTGCAACGAATCATATGGAGAGATGACCAACTCAATATGGTGCCATATCACCTAACAACAGTGACGTATGGAACTCGCTCAGCACCATTCTTAGCAATCAGATCATTGCTTCAACTAGTTGAAGACGAAGGTCATCGCTTCCCGCTCGCAATTGAACCACTTATGAAAGGCAGATATGTTGATGACATATTTGGAGGAGCTGATCAGCTTGACACACTCATCGAAATCTCAAATCAAGTCACCCAGCTCTGCATGGCGGGCGGGTTGCCTCTAGCAAAATGGCACAGCAACATCGAGCAATTCATCGAGCATATCGACCACCACTCACCATCAAACTCACACTCATTCGAAGATAGCAGTACCAAGTTACTCGGCCTGTCATGGATACCTCGTGAAGACGTATTCAAGTTCCACGCAAAGCCTCCATGCTCAAGTTCCAAGCTCACCAAGAGAATCATCTTGTCTGAAACAGCACAACTCTACGATCCACTCGGGTTTCTCTCACCATTCATCATCAAGGCCAAATCATTATTACAAGAATTATGGCTGGAGAAACTCAGCTGGGACGATCAAGTTTCAGATCAGATACACACTAAGTGGACGTTGCTCAGACAAGAGCTCACTCAAGTCGATGAAATCTCAATTCCACGATGGATTCAACTCACAAGCTCAACACTTGTGGAGATGCACGGATTCTCCGACGCATCTCAAATAGCAATGGCGGCTGCTATCTATATCAAAACAACAACTCCAGGAGAAGAAACCAAGGTTACACTCATCTGCGCGAAATCAAAAGTAACACCACTCAAGCGACTCTCCATCCCTCGACTCGAGCTCACAGCAGCACTGATCTTAGCAAAGCTCATGAATTACGTGCAAACAACCTTGGAACTCACCAACACTCAAACGTTCCTGTGGACTGATTCCTCAGTAACGCTCACCTGGATTAACTCACACCCATCACGGTGGAAGGACTTTGTCAGGAACAGAGTGTCAGCAATTCAAGAACTAACTCCAAACAGCGTATGGAGATTTGTTCCTGGCAAAGACAACCCAGCCGATTGTGCTTCAAGGGGCATCAGTATCTCCCAGCTCCAGAAGCACCTCCTGTGGTGGACAGGACCACAGTGGCTCACAGGCGATCAATGTTCATGGCCAACTCAACACTATCAACAAGACTCACAGACTCATCAGGAAGAGCGACCGGGGCTCGCATTCACAGTGGCAACAAATCAAGCCGTATATCATTGGGAGATGATATACAGACACTCTTCTCTCACTAGACTACTCAGAGTAACCGCAATATGCTTTCGAGTAAGTCAACTCATCAAGAAATTGCCAAACTCAACGCTCTTTAACCCTCTCTCGCCACAAGATATTGAGAGAGCAAGAGTATTTTGGATCAAAGCAACTCAAGCAGCATATTTCTCAACAGAGCTCAAATTGATCACCATAGCTCAACTACCAATAGCTCATCTCTTCAATCGCCTGACTGCCTATATCGACACTCAAGGCATCATTCGGGTTGGAGGAAGATTGACCAACTCACAACTGGAACTTGAGGCAATTCACCCAGCAATACTCCCACGACATTCTCACTTCACCACACTCATCATAGCAGATGCACATCACAAAACCATGCATGGAGGCACGCAACTCACCCTGAACTACACAAGGCAATCGTACTGGATTATTGGTGGTAGAGCTCCTGTACGGTCGCATATACTCAGCTGCATGAAATGTGCTCGACAACGTGGCGTCAGAGCACAACAACTCATGGGTCAATTACCAACCAAGAGAGTCACCCCAGCACGACCATTCTTCTACTCAGGTGTGGACTACGCTGGTCCGCTGACCATCAAAACCTGGAAAGGTAGAGGCGCCAAACAACATAAAGGATGGCTGTGCATTTTCGTGTGCTTCGTCACCTCGGCCTTGCATCTGGAGGCCGTGAGTGACTACTCAACTGACTCATTCATCGCTGCATTCAGACGGTTCACTGGACGCAGAGGCATCTGCAACACTCTCTATAGTGATTGCGGCACAAACATCATAGGAGCAGATGCCATACTCACCAAACTCTTCACTCAAGGTACAACAGAATCACTCTCATTGCATTGCTCACTCACCAGTGATGGAACTACATGGAAGTTCAACCCACCAGCAGCTCCACATATGGGAGGAAAATGGGAAGCAGCAGTCAAATCAGTAAAATATCACCTGAACCGAACAGTAGGAGACATCGCACTCACGTTCGAGGAATTAACTACGTTGCTCATCCAGATCGAAGCAACGCTCAACTCACGACCATTGGAACCACTCACAGAAGACCCTGAAGATACTTCAGCACTCACACCAGCTCACTTTCTCATAGGAGAGCCGCTCACAGCCATACCAGAGCCATCACTCACAGATCTGAACGTTACTAGACTATCACGATGGCAACTAATACAACAAAGGCTTCAATATTTTTGGTCCAAATGGTCAACTCAATATCTCCAGCGCCAACTGTCTACATCGAAATGGCACCATCCATCGAACACCATCAAGGTCGGTTCATTAGTACTGATCACTGATGAGAGGTCTCCACCATCAAAATGGCCTCTCGCCAGAGTCACTCAACTCCATCCAGGAAAGGATGGACTGACCAGGGTAGTGTCACTTAAAACTGCAACAACAACACTCGTTCGACCAATCACCAAGCTCGCCATCCTACCAGCTCAAACTGAATGAAGAACAGATCACATTTAATCATCAACACCGTTGCTGATGGCGGGCGGAATGTTCAGTTTTCACGCTTACCAAGTACACACTCAACTCATGCACACGCTACAGTCACAATCATCTGACGCCTCGCGTCATATGGTATAGCTCGCAGGTATGCTATATCGATTTATCGACCGCGCACTCATGCATATTGTCCATCTGCTCACATCCTCGATCGAAGCTCACTCAAGCGGCCAACGCTGTTAGCGTGGCCCCATCGGCAAGACCACTCATAAGTCTCGCCTTCCATCGCTGACAGCAAATCACAAGCAAGCTGTGACGCACGTCCGTCTTCTTGATACTCTGCCGCGTGGTCGACGGATGTGGCCATTGTTCTCACTCGAGTCGCTCGCTGTACACGTTCCCGCGTAAAGCTCACGGAGATATTCTCTTGTTCTAATCACTCGAGTGCGGATTCACTTCTGTAGTGTAATACATTCTTGGTCAAATCACCCGTGTTTAAACTCAGTGTTAGTGAAACTCATAGCAGATCATCAGAACCACAGAACCAATCACATAAACGTCAACGGCGTGGTTCGCTCGTTGGCTGCACCGACGCCATTCTGCTCAGCACCGATCATCGGCGTCCGGACTCTCATAGACTGCCGTGTGGCACTATTCGAGCTCTACAATCAGACCTTATCACCAGGATCAACCACACGGAATCACCAAGGCAACTCAGAGGCCTGAGACCCAATCACCAACAGTACATCAACACGCAGGCCAGACCAATCACAGTAATATATTAAACACAATCAACAGGTATTTTTTTCATGCAGCCAATGTTACATACTTTCAATAAACGTTGAATTTATTATTGTTAAATTACTGAGTTCATTTAATTAGTTATACTTGTCACCAGGATCCTTAATCTTACTATTCGCACCTGTCACATGGCACGCTACGTGCGAATGCATCAACCCGCTATCCACCAACAGCGTAGTAATACTCAAATGATACAGGTTCACTGTGCAGAGCTCTATATTTATTATCATTCATTATGTTTTTACTCAGTCTGACTAGGCGCTGACTTTGCGCACTTGTCAATTTCTGTCATAGTGCGTTGTCGCCTCAGTTAGTGTCTATCGTAGAGGTCTTAATAATTTTGTTGGAGCATTATCAAATATTTATAATATACTCATATTCAATATTCATACAGAACCGAATAAAAAATAACCAAAATCTTATGATGGCCTAATAAAAGATAGGAAATATTACACGGTATCGAAATTATCAACAATTATAGTCGGAGTATATAAATCAGAGGATATCCTAACTATAAAAAATTTTCTGCTGATGACCAAACAATACGCATCTATTCAGACAACACGATATTTATAGTGGGTAATTACAGTGTAAAATAAGTTGTAACACAAAAAAAATGTGTAGTATAACTCAGGTTGTCAAAGAAAACTTGTTAAAGCCATACCTTTTTGAAGATCACGGGCGATTATTAATTTCAAATAATGAAGAAAAAAAATAACACTTATTATTGCTTATTATTATAGGAAATTGCTTGCAACTTACAGTTGAAATCAGAAAATATGAAATACATATAAAAGGGTTTCTTATTTTCCAAACACTCCGTGTTTAAATTGCTTGAAATCATGTCACTCAAATTTATTTAAGTGTGAAGTGTGTAAACGGAAATGTCACGAACAATGCACACATAAATCGTATGTAAAAAAAAACGAACAAACGGAAGATAATTTCCATGTACATGAAGACCACGGAAATTTGTATGCAAATTATGTAGAATGTTTATACAAATAATTCCGTGAATCAAACATATGTATCAAGAGATGCGGAAACGTCTCGAGATAAGAACATTTACACCGTACCTTGCTGTCGGCGTCGCCGAGACGCGACAAGACGCTTATATCCGAAGCAACTCATTTTCGGCATCTCTCAAAATAATTTTTTTACGTTTTATTTAAATATGCATTAAAAGGATGTACTTAGAGACATATTATTGCTTTTAGTTTTACAGTCATGTTGTTAGGGGACATTCGTAGCAGAAGCAACAAAGACCAATGATCAAGGGACGCAGTATCGTGTCAACGCCAAGTTAAAAATATGAAAACATTTTCAATTGTTGACTATACGTCACACCGTTCTGATGATCGACGACACTACCATTACTCTTATTTATGCCAAGGTGGCCCTTCAACGGCGTTTTCCAAACGTAAACTCGAGTGTTTATTTAAAATAGGATAAGGATGCCAAATCCTCCTGGCTCCAGTTTTTTCACCTTCAAACGCAACATATCACATTAGAATCGGTGGCCGCATCGCTGATCTTTTCAAACGGAAAAGACCCAGTGGAGCGGCCTGGAATAAATTCAAGAGGGTGCGGGAGATGCAGAAGAGAGGGTAAGACTCACAAGCTTTGGACTCTGCAAACCAAGGAAGCGGCTTGGAAGTCCGGATCATTCGTTGCGGTTACAGCTGATCTTTGAAGAGTCGCCATCGTTCATGATCGCCGAAAAGAGGAAATCAGCGTGGACCAGGCGCTGACGGTCACGGTGGGGATTATGGAGCTGGTGGACGCTATCCTACGAGGGGAATTTGTGCCACGGTTCCATAAGATATTTAGGAGCAAAGGCGTCCTCAAGTTTGTTTGCGCGGACACAGAGACAAACCGGTGGATTAGGGCTAAGGTCCCGAGTCTGAAGCAATGGGAGGGCGCAGCCTTTGGGCCATAGGCTTCGACGAACTCCCAAAGTACGTCAGAATGATGGCACACATCTCTGGACCGCAGCCGGAGAACACATCGGTGGTTCTAAAAAGGCTCCAGAGGCAGAACCCAGGATTCGACACAGGGGGCTGGAACGTCTACGAATGAAGTGGAGAGCCTGCCAAAGACATTCGGCTCGTTCTGAGAGTGAACGAGAAGGCCATATCCGTGTTTGAGAAAATGGGTATGCTACCCTTCCTGGGCATAAAGCAAACAACCTTCACGGTGCTCGGCAATAAACCAGAGGGCAAGGAGAAAAGGGAGGGGGAGGGCAGCAGCACCAAACATGATAAATAAGCTCTCTGTCATAGAAATTAATTTACATCGGTGTGCTTCGGCTAAAGCAGTGGTGAGTAAGCGAGTGGTCCAAGAACACGTTGAGACCTCGCTGATTCAGGAACCCTGGGCTTTCCGAGGGTGGATCAGGGGACTCAACATGGACCGAGGACAACTAATTTATGAGGATTCTGTTCACAGGACCAGGGCACGCATCCTCGTGAGGGGGCACTGCAGCGGAGATCTGGTGTTAGCCAGGCTTTTTGGGAGGAGTAAGAAGGGAGGTCGTGGCGGCGTCGGTTTATATTCCACACGTGTCCCAGGAATCCCCATTGTGAGAGGAATGCAAGAAACTGGTGACGAATTGTCACCCTGTCCCCGGGATAGGGGATGGGAGCTGGCACTCGGTTCTGATGCCAACTCATACCGCACTGTGTGGGGGAGTTAGGACATCAACGGCCGAGGTCAGGCCCTCCTCGAATACCTGGCAGGCGCGGATTTGAACATACTGAACAAAGGTAAGAAGCCGACTTTCTTAACTACTAACAGGGAGTCGGTAACTGAACTCACTTTGGGGACATGAAGGGTGTGGGAGTATGTGGTAAGATAGAAGGTGTCGGATGAGCCGTCGATGTTGGATCACTGATACATCTGCTTCACCATTCGGGGCGGCGCACCCAAATCGAGAGTGGAACCATTTAGGAACCCGAAAGTGACCGATGTTATAGAGGAAGTTTTGCGGGAAAGTGAAAAGCATTTCTGCTGCAGCCAGACTACAAAATATCCTCAGAAGGGACCGAGACCCGGCCACAGGATCGTTTCGGCGGATGACGCGAGGCTATATTATCTCACATGAGGAGGAAATGCAGGTACTGATGGACAAGCACCTTCTGAGGTATACGAAACTGAAGGACTGGGATTCCAGGGTGATTGACAACCGCCTGAGGCGACTCGAGATGGACTGTGTCACGGCCTCCACGATCGTTACACCGGAGAGGGTTGGTTGGGCCATTACAAGATTCGAACCTTATAAAAGCGAATGGGAGGATGGAATATTCCCGGCACTCCTACCGCAGAGGCTGGGGGTTACTGCTTCTACCGCGGACGAAAGTAATGAGGGCGAGTATAGTTCTCGGGTATATTTCTCTTTCGTGGAGGAGAACGAGGGTAGTTTTCATACCAAAGCTTTCAGGCCTACCAGCCTCACATCGTATCTACTAAAGACGGTAGAGGGACTCTGACACTAAAGCCTCTGCATGACATGCAGTTTGCCCACCAGCCGGGGAAGTCAATGGAGGCAGTACTGAACAGATTGGTGCACAGTCTGGAGAGAGCGTGCGGTGGGTTTACACTGCAGTTATTAAATCCATCCTGCTTCATGGGGCTCTGGTGTCATGAAGAAGAACGTTGCTGGCGACAGCGAGAAACAAACTCGAACACATCAAAGGACTCGCATGCAGAGCAATAAAGGGTGCGATGGGAACACCACCGGTCAGCGCGAGATCGGTGGGGCGGCCGATGCAGGAAGTATTGGGTCCGGAAAAAAGTCCGTAGTGTTTTTTTTAGTAAAATTCAACTGGTTTTCTTATAGTGTGAAAATGAATTTATTTAAACTAAATATGCTCCATTATTATCGACAGTGTTTCGCCATTTTTCGGTTAGAGCCATGATGCCATCGGTGAAGAACGTCTGTGGTTTCTGGTTGAAAAACTGAATCAAGTGGTTTTCATAGGCTCCTGTTGAAAGCAGCTTAATTCCATTGAGACAGTTCTGCAGAGATCGGAATAAGTGATAGTCAGAGGGTGCTATGTCTGGACTATACGGTGGTGGCATAAAAACTTCCCACCCAAGCTCTCGCAATTTTTGACGGGTCATCAAAGAAGTGTGTGGTCGGGCGTTGTCATGATGGAAGACAACACCTTTCCTATTTATCAATTCGGGTCGTTTTCTTTCAATTGCTTGGCGTAATCTCTCTAGTTATCCACAGTAGAGTTGAGATTCAATCGTCTGACCAACTGGAAGTAGCTCATAGTGGACGATTCCCTTCCAGTCTCACCACACACATAGCATCACCTTTTTCGCCTTCAATCCTGGCGTCGCGAACGCGTCTGACGGTTCACCATCTCTTGTCCACGATTTTTGACGCTTCCGATTGTCGTACGTGATCCATTTTTCATCACCGGTTATGACACGTTTCAGAAATGGCTCGATTTCATTGCGTTTCAGCAGCGCATCGCAGATGTTCATTCGGTCTATCATATTTTTCGCGCTCAACTCATGAGGAACCTATACATCGAGCTTCTTTTTCTAGCCAGCTTTGTGTAAATGGTTCAAAACAGTTTTGTGGTCAATGCCTAGCTCCATACCAATATCGACACTGCTGATATGCTTATCTTGCTGGACTTTTTCAGGAATTTCATCAGCTTTTTCAGTGATTGGACGACCAGAGTGTGACTCATCTTTCACATCAAAATTACCAGAACGAAAGCCAGCGAACCATTTCCGCGCAGCAGATTTTGATAAAGTACCTTCACCGTACTTAGCACAAATTTTTTCACAAGCCTGCGCAGCGTTCTTTCCTTTGTCGTAATAATATTGCAAAATATAGCGCAATTTTTCATTACCTTTCTCCATTTTCAAACGCGAACAACTTTCCAACCACTGCACCCATTTCGATGTTTATACACTGAAAGTAACGCTCGAAGTGTCACCTTTCCAACGAGCGTTTGGTGATGTCGCTGCGATCTGTGTTTCTTGACTTATTTGCAATTGATGCCATCTATCGGGAAAAACGCCACGAACTTTTTCCCAGACCCAATATATACACGGTCTATGGAAGAGTGCGGAGATGGTATGTAGGAAATGCGGGAAGGAGGAGGAGACTGCCCTCCATGTACTTTGCCAGTGTCCGGCGCTGACAACGTGCAGGATCAATTGTCTGGAGTACCCCTTTCTGGAACCCGAAGGACCTAAAACGCTCGCGCTAGCGACACTGATTCATTTCATTAGAAGGACGGCGCTGCTGGGGTGAGAGGTTAAAGATTGGGCGTACAATGGACCTACGTCCTAAGTGCGAGGATGGGAGCCGGCAGGCGGAACCATCCCAATTCTAATAATAATAATAGATAGATTTATAGATCTAGGGAAGATATTATATTCAAGGTCTTCTTATATTTCTCTCTCCCTAAGAATCCAAAGCATTACTATTTATCATACATAATACGTACAAAGGTCGGAAAAGCCGTTTCACTTCTGTCATGTGCGCTACGATTAATGAACAAATTTTTTTGTCTGCATCTTAATTCATTTCATCAGTTGCACGATGTCCAATATTTCTTCGACTATCCCCGCGAATTCACAACTCGCTTTTTGTTTCAACCATGCTTCATACGGTACCAAAATTTCGTCTGAACTTTGCGCAAACGACCTGGCTGACTAGCACTTACAGTCTTCTCAAGAAGTAAAAAATTGGATCGATTCGTGGATCGCTTCAAAAGATGACCAGTTTTTTCAACGCGGGATTCATATGCTGCCCAAAACATGGGAGAATGTAGTGGCTATCGATCGACAATAGCTTGAATCATAAATGTCTAACCAGTTTTTTACAATAAAGCCTCGAATTTTGGAAAAAAACGGCGGAAGCAAAGTTGTACACCTAATAATTCGAGCCGAATTGACAGCAACTGTCACAAGCTACTATAGACTAGCGACAACAGACAGCTGCAACCAAATAAAGGGTGGTTAAATTGTGAGGGCCGATGTTGAATGTGAACCGCACCTAAACGTCAAGTTTTTTTCTGCATTTCATTTGACATTTCTCAATTTCAGACTAACTCAATTTGAACCATGGAAAGATACACAATCGAACAACGCGTTAAAGTTATTCAGGCTTATTATGAAAATGGGCGTTCAAATCAAAATGCATATCGTGCACTTCGTGATTTTTTTGGTCAATTTAATCGTCCAAATGTGCGTACAATCGGAAAAATCGTGCAAAAATTTGAGCAAACCGGGTCTGTAGGAGATATTAAAACACCAGTGCATGCTCGTACAGCTCGTACTGCAGAAAATATTGCTGCTGTTCGCGATAGTGTGGCTGAAGAGCCGTCCACCTCAACTCGTCGTCGTGCCCAACAATTGCACCTCTCACGCTCGTCGTTGATGAACATTATGCATAAAGACTTGCATTTACACGCTTATAAGGTGCAATTGACTCAAGAACTAAAGCCTCTTGACCATTCCAAACGTCGTCAATGGTTAGAATGGTGGCAAGAAATGGCAACAGTGGATGATCAATTTTCGAAGAAAATCATCTTCAGTGATGAGGCACATTTTCACCTCAGTGGATTCGTCAATAAGCAGAATTGCCGCATTTGGGCGAATCATAATCCAAGAGTGATTGTCGAAAAACCAATGCACCTACAAAGAGTGACTGTTTGGTGCGGTTTATGGGCTGGCGGCATCATCGGGCCGTATTTTTTCCAAAATGAGGCCGGTCAGGCAGTTACTGTGAATGGTGTTCGCTATCGTGAGATGATAACGAACTTTTTATAGCCCGAATTGGAAGATATGGATGTCGGCGATATGTGGTTTCAATAGGACGGTGCCACTTGCCACACAGCTAACGAAACAATGGCTCTTTTGCGCGACAAATTCAATGGCCGTGTTATCTCACGTGGTGGCGATGTCATTTGGCCGCCAAGATCATGTGATTTGACACCGTTGGACTTCTTTCTTTGGGGTTATTTGAAAGAAAAGGTGTACGTCGATAAGCCAGCAACAATTCAAGAGCTAAAGGATGAGATAATTCGGCACATTAACGGCATAGAACCTCAATTATGTCTAAGCGTCATCGAAAATTTGGACCATCGGATGGAGGTGTGCCGCCGAGGTCGCGGCGGCCATTTGGCCGATATTTTGTTCCATACATAATTGAACCATACCATATTATCATAATAAAAAGAATTGACAATAATTTCCTAAATAATTTGTGTTTTATTCAAAATCAACATCGGCCCTTAAAATTTAACCACCCTTTACATGAATGACAAAAATGAATGCATGCAAAAAAATGGCGGGTCGCATAACGAGAACTCTATTGAGTAAAAGTACTTAAAATAGTTTGACATTTGCAATCCGTTGTAAGGGTTATGTGAGTCAACATTTTTTAAATCAGTAAGCTCGCGCTCTCTTAATTTTTCAAATTACTGAAAAAAATGTTTTGCCATTGCCATTCAATTAATTATAATTTTTAAATGTCATTTTCTTTATTAACATTAAATTAAATATCAATTAATATAACCTCACAACACGTTCGTTTAGTCAAAGTTCTCGCTCTTTGATAATTTATTAAATTATCAGTCAATGCATGCCTTGTTTGGTAAGAAAAGTGGAAAATTCGACTTATTGACACAATTAATGCACGTTATAAGAATTTGTCAAATTCTTTAACTGAAATATCTCGCTGTAAAAACAGGTTCTCACAGTATGCATGATATAACTTTCATCAAACCCCTGCTTGCTCCTATTAAATTTTGAAAAGTTTCATTGAGAGAAAGATGTGTAGAAGAATATTCTATGCACTGTATGAATTTGAATTCTGTCGTACCAGCTCGCTCCTTTGTAAATCGATTAAAAAATCTCATAGAAAGCATTGTCTGAGCTTCGATGCCGAGGCTGCTGATGAATCTACTTCTTTTCCCTATAGTAAAATTCATAACTCAGACGCTGAGATAAATCTTTGGACGTTTGTCAAAGCAGCTCGCTACTTTGACAATTCTCAAAATTCTCAAAGGGAGAGCAGTGGCTAAGCTAGAAGTCGAGGATGCTAATCAATGCCCAAATTGTACAGGGTGCGCCATCTCAATCTGGTCGATGGAAGTATTGAATAACTCTGACAGATTTTAACCGACCAGCGTCGTACAACACGTTTCGTATAGGTTATTTCAGTACAATTTCAACCATGTATCGCTATACGCCGAAAGAATGCGCCGAAATAGTTTCGCTTTACATTGAAAATAATCGTTCAGTTGTGTCAACTCAGCGTGCGTATCGTAAAAAATATCGCGGACGTTCTACGCCCAAAGGCGACACTATCCGTCATTTAGCTTCAAATTTCATGGAGCACGGGTCTGTAGCGAATCTCCAACATCAAGCTAGACCGTCCAGGTCGTTCAAATGAAAATATCGAAGCTGTTCGACAGAGTGTTGCAGAAAATCCAAATGTCTCATACCGCCGCCGGTCTCAGCAATTAAACATCAGTGGAACCACTTTGAGAAGGATTTTAAAGCAAGATCTTCACATGTTTCCGTACAAAGTGCAGTTGACTCAAAGATTATTGGAAACTGACAAGCCGCGACGCTTGGCTTACGCTAATAACGTTAGTTGAATGAAGGAAGCTGAGCCGGATTTTTGGGAGCGAATTCTGATGGCCGACGAGGCTCATTTCACCCTCTCTGGCGCTGTCAACAAACAAAACTGTCGCATGTGGGGCACCGGTAATCCTCATATTATTCACGAAACTCCATTGCACGATGAGAAAGTGACAGTTTGGGCCGGTGTTTGCTCAAAAACCACCATTGGACCATTTTTCTTCAGAGCTGGTGAAACTGTCAATGGGGATCGATATCGGTGGATGTTGGCACACTTTGTTTTACCACAAATGCGTGATAAAGGTCTTAAGGAATTTTGGTTCCAACAAGATGGTGCGACATGTCACACTGCGCGCTCAACAATGGACTATTTGCGTCGGAAGTTCCCAGGACGTGTGATATCAAAGAAAGGTGATATTGACTGGCCACCAAGATCGCCGGATTTGACTGCACCGGACTTCTTCTTGTGGGGATTTTTGAAAAGTAAAGTCTATGCCAACAAGCCGAAGACCATAGAGGAGCTAAAAAACAACATTCGAGCCGAAATCGCAGCGATATCGCCCGAGACGCTGGCAAATACAATGGAAAATGCCGAAAAAAGAGCTCATTTTTGTCTCAGTAATAAAGGCGGACATTTGATCGATGTGGTTTTTGGAAACTAATCAAAATAAATTGTAATGAATAAAATTTAATAAAAAAATACGACTTTGTGAAATCTGTTGAAAATTCTCTAAGTTATTCAATACTTCCATCGACCAGATTGAGATGGCGCACCCTGTACCTATGTGAAATGGACCATTTATTAGGTTTGTAATGTAAGTATAGTAATAAAGATAATACATGTGATAAAACTGTATGGGCCACTAAGAAACGGGTAAGTATGTTTTTCCATTGGATAAACATGAATAAAAGCATCTTATAGTCCTGACGCAGCAGTCCGAAGCTGCAAACCATTATAAACCACTGCGCTAGAACCAATTGATAACTTTGGCAGTTGTAAACCAGATAAGCATACTTTCATTACAGCTACACATGCAGAAAGCAATCTCTTACTTACTGATACAGCTGATTATGAAGCTTTGGAGATTCAAGCCGCATGGTCAGAATCAGGAATTTCTTTTTGCCACGCGAAGGTGTGAGAAAAGTATTCTTATCTGACTCGCAGTAATGAAAGGTATCTCCTGGTCATGATGCAGTTTGTGATTTTCAGCTTCAAGTAGTTTGCCTCGCAGCAAACGACGAAAGGCGTGACGACCATATTGTGCACGCTGCGACGCATTCGGGGATCAGGCCGACATTGTGAATTAGATACTTGTTATTTTCTAATATTAACCTGCAATTCATTCAACAACGAGTAAATCTTATTCTATTCTATACTCGGTGTTCCGCTAATGCTAGTATACTCACCTCACGAAACGACAGCCACGCGGTCGTTACGTTCTACAGCCTATCCTGTAAAAATAAATCATACTTACCTGGTTCCTGAATCGCCCTTGACCACCGCCGGCGAGTAAACTGAATGCTGTAAGTATAGATTGTTAAGATTCAGAAATGGAATCCGCGAAGGAAACGATAGTAAACGGTAATAAAAGAATAAGTAGGAAGACAGGACTGCCCGACATCTAAAAATTAGTAAAAATGGCCAACGCTGATGACGTCAAGGCTTTCCACGCAGCTCAAACACGGGGGACGTTTAATCAAAGGGGGCGCCATAAGATGGCGTTGAAGCCACAGGTGGCACCGATATTATGGGAGATGACGAAGGACGTCAATGTTTCCCCAGCGGCACAATGGAACAATAGCATGATCGAGACACTTTGTCAGTCGACAACGGTGCACACACAGAGGACGCGCTAGACTACAAGGGCGCGAGAAAGAAGGGAACGACGCGCGAGCAGAGAAGAGGGCGAAGGCGGTGGTACGAGTGCGATCGTGAGAGTCCGTGATAACCTTACCGGCTTCGACACGAACCGAGCGAGTAGGAGCTGGAATACTATAACGCGAGGCAAGACGAGCCGAAATGAAGTGATACACTTGAGCGTAGTAAGAGCAGACGAGTTGGATAGAAGCCAAAGAGAGCCGTTATTCGGCCGTTATCCGAACGAACGCACCAACAGACGCGCGTATTCGGAATGTGAAAGTGAGAGTGAGAGAGACGCGCAAGTACTACGAGAAACAAATGCGCCTGGACGGCGAAAAATCGAAGCCACGAACGTACCTAAGCCAGTACAAGGAAAAGACCGATCACCCGATGCCGCAACAAAAACCGGCCGAAAGAAAGCTGCTGTCGAAGAATACCGATAGAGATCCGAAGTGCTTAATTGCAACAAACATGGACACCTCTTGCGGGAGTGTCCAGAACCGCGAAGGGAGTTGAAATGCAGCAAGTGCGGGAAAAACAGACTTATAGAAAAACATTATCGGCAAGGTAACGCGCGCTACCCAATCGAGGTTAACACGATGACGATGGAGCGGTGCAATGACATTAATAAATATGTGAAAACGGTAAATATCAACGGCCGAGCAATCAAAGCGTTAATCAATCCGGGTAGTGCAGTAAGCACAATGAAAGCGTCCCATGTGATACCTGAGCGCTTTAACGTAACCCCGACGGCAACCGAACTGAAGGAGTGGGGAGTGCTTACTAGCAGACACACATCACCAAGATAAACAGTCACTGATGTAGTGATAGACCACGTGATAGTGCCAAACCTCGCTTTATACATTGCAGCCGATGATGTACAGCAGTACGACACAATAATCGGGCGCACCTACACCGAAAAGCCGTGAGTAAGTTACACGAAAAGGAAACGACGATGATGTTCGACACACCCAACGAACGGTACCTGCTCAGGATCGAATGAGGACGACTGTCTTGACATTCTGTACTGAGCTATGCTCTTCTCCGTACTGGATATGGTGCATGACTACCTCCAAATCCCTCTTACTGCCGGAGCGCAACCGAAAACAGCAATTATCACCCCGGACGAAGCAGTCGAATTTATCCAAATGATATTTAGACTGATATGACTGACCACTATGAGACTAAGTGTGTTAATTCCGGGTAAAGTTTGGGATGACCTGAGAGGATTAATAATAAAAGTACTGGCAGCTTTGAAGGAAGCTGAACTAACGCTGAACCTCGAGAAATAGTATATTCCTGTACAATGAGTTTTCCTATTTAGGATTTAAAGTCGGAGCGGGAGGAATTCGATCTGGCTATACAAAGGTCAAGGCAATTAGCGAATATCCCGTACCAGTAATGCTAACAGAAGTCCGACGGTTCCTAGGAATAGCCTGCTTCTTTCATCGGTTCATACCACGGTTTTGCCCACCAGTCAATGCGGCTCTTCGAAGTGTTGAAAAAGGGGCGGTACATTAAGCGAGGATGTGAAGGGCGCATTCGAAGGCCGAATTACACACGGACGCGAGCGTTATTGAACTGGGAGCAGTGCTAATGCAGCGCGACAACGGACTACACTGAAAATTAGTACACGCACTAAGCCAATGTCCAGCAAGCACGAGCTGCTTGTCATATTATAATAAGACATAGGCAGTAATCCGGTGGCGCCCAATAATCGCCAATTTGGAGTTCACCATCGTAACTGACTGCCTGGCATTGCTGTACATACTACTGTGTTCAAAAAGTAAGGTGGTTTTGTTTTAAAATTAAAATTTTTTATTTATTCTTCCAAATCGATTTCATCCCCCTCAAAATAATCCCCCCTAGCTACAATACACTTATTCCAACGTTTTTTTCAATCTTTAAAACATGCTAAAAAGTCGTCCTCAGGTATAGCCTTCAATGCGCGTAGTGATTCACGTTTGATCTCTTCAATCGACTCAAAACGATTTCCCCAGAGTGGTCTCTTGAGCTTTGGGAACAGCCAGAAGTCACACGGTGCTAAATCAGGCGAATACGGTGGTTGTGGAGCGACATGAGTGGAGTGGAGTCGAAAAAATTGAGCAATTTTGGCACCAAACGCGATTTGACTCTTCTGAGGCACAAATGATCCTTCAAAATTGCTTGCACTGATCCAATTGATATTGCAAGCATGTCGGCAAGGTCTCGAATTGTTAATCGACGATTTTCGAGCACTAATTCCTTGATTTTCTTGATGTGTTGCTCATCAATTGACGTCGATGGTCGTCCAGAGCGTTCCAAATCATCAACAAATTCTCTGCCTTCTTTGAAGTCTTTGTACCACTTGTAAACATTTTTCTGTCACATAGTCTCGTCACCGAAGGCCTTTTGTAACATTCGATACGTTTCAGCGGCGGAAATTTCATTCCGCAAGCAAAATTTAATAGCACTTCCTTGCTCAACAAAATTCGACATCGTAAAAATCGCCAAATTCACTTTTCTTTGTTCAGAAAACCAAGCGTAAACTAAAAACTAATGATGATATTGACATATAATTTGTCACAGATGTCACTAACAGTCCTACAAACTAGAAAAAAAATTCATTTGTCCGATTCGGTTAACGCGGGAAGTTTAAATTAAAAATTCACCTTACTTTTTGAACACAGTAGTATGCACGCAGCAGACAACCCGAAGCTGGGCGTGGACCGGACTTATACGAAACTAACCAAACAATTCTAATTTCCGGGAGCACGCAGATACCTACGAGGGCATATTAATGCCTGCCTCTCGTGCCTCTTAACGAACACCAAAACGGGGATGCAGTCGGAAGGATTCCACCCAATACCGCCAGGAGACAGGAATGTCGGTAGCAGTGATGGCAGACGGCGAGATTGGGGTATCTCTCGCTGCCCCCACCAGGCTGCCCGCGCCAGGCGCACCAGGGAAAGGCTTGCGCTGCACGTAACAGATCTCATCTCATTTGCACTTTACGCTGTTTCGCCCCGCCCATTTTACAACAGCTACTGCGCGGTCTTTTATGAAATGAGCTATTAAATATTAATTTAAAAAATATATAATCATTATGTAATATTATATAAATAAGTAAAGAATGAAATTAAAGAAATATATAAAACGCTCACTGATTTTGCAGCCGCAGCAAGTGAATGGTGCATTACAATATCCAACAGAAAATTGTAGTCGTTTACTTGAAAGGTGCAATACAATTTATTGACTAAAAAGAAATTGTAATGCTCTACTCATGTCTTAGGTCCTACCACGTAGAGGTCGCTGCATGAAGATCCACCCGTGGGGCCGTTGCTGTGTTTGTACAGCAAAGCAAATACAGACACAGGAAAGACCCTACTCCATCTCTCCAACAATGAATTGACATATTTCTTAATTAAACTAACAATAAGAGCAACAAATAAAATATGATTTGGCAAGCACAGTATTATCTTTTTAAATAAATAAATTAATGAATAAATAAATAAATTTATTTTTTTGTCTTAGGTTAATGGAATGCATCATTAAAAGTTGATAAAAGCCAAGTTACAAATTTGGAAAAAAATAAATTGCTATATAAAGGGTGTCCCAACAGAAGCGCTGGATTTAATTTTAAAGAAAAAACACATTTATTTTTTAATTAAGCAAACATTTTTATTTCAACATAAAGAAAAATAGTTCCGATTAACCGTGAAATACAACATCAGGCAAATGGCCACCACGAAACCACTGGCGCAGGGTTATTCTTTTGTTGAAATTTTGAATAACGTTTTCGCATAAATGTGGCTGTATTTCATGAATAACGCGCCGTATTTCCTCTTTAAGATGTTCAACTGTTTCAGGCTTATTCGTATACACCTTTTCCTTCACATAGCCCCAAAGAAAAAAGTCCATCGGTGTTAGATCGCACGATCTTGGTGGCCAATGTTGATCGCCAAATCGAGAAATGACACGGCCTGGATACTTAGTCTGCAGTAACACCATTGTTTCACGTGCTGTGTGGCAGGTCGCACCGTCTTGTTGGAAAAACATGTCCTCCACATCAATTACATCCAATTTGGGCCACAAAAACTCCGTTAACATTTCGCGATACCGCACTCCATCAACAGTTAGCGCATTTCCAGCCGCATTTTCAAAGAAATACGGCCCAAAATGCACACCAAACAGTTACTCGCGGTGGATGCATTGGTTGTTTGAGTATCACACGAGGATTTTCAGTACCCCAAATCCGACAGTTTTGCTTATTTACGTATCCGTCGAGTTGAAAATGTGCCTCATCTGAAAAAATGATTTTCTTCGAAAAATCCGCATTAATTTGATGATGTTCCAACACCCAATCAGCAAATTCACGGCGCTGCGCATGGTCCCTTGGCTTGATTTCTTGCACCAATTGAACCTTGTACGCGTGCAAATGCAGATCTTTTACCAAAATTCGTTGCATAGTGCTAGTGGAAATGTTTAATTGTTGACCACGATGCCGAATGGAAGTTCCTGGATTCTCGGCCACAGATTCCGTTACTGTGGCTATATTTTCGAGTGACCGACAAGGACGACGACGAACAATGATCTTCTGATCCAACAGCGTAAATTTGGTCTCAAGTTTTGTAATTAAACGCCTCACTGTCGATTCATTTGACGCATTATTGCGACCAAAAACTTGACGTAATTGGCGAACTGTTTTAGCAAAAATTTCACCATTTTTGTAATGTGTTTTTACAATAATTAAACGTTGTTGGTTTGAATACTTCTCCATATTCTCAAATCGCGTGGTCTGTACGTGACAAATGTAAAAAAAAATCACCGTACAACTCGTATTAACAAAATGGCGGCAAATTAAAATCCGGCGCTCTTGCTGGGACACCCTATATAATCGACGGTATGATATTATATCTTTCTAAATGAATAAATCAATAAATTTATTTTTCTACTTTTTCTTAGGTCTATGGAATGCATTATATACAATGTTTTATTAATTTTTATACATATTAATTTTTATGTAACGGGTTCGATTAATTTTCTTTGGAGTTTTTTAACGTACCCATAAAGTTATTTATTTATTTTTATTTTTATATCGTTTATCTATTCCGTGACCGATTTATTTCCGAAGAACTATTTCATTATAATGTCACAAAGTTTTAAAGAACTATTTAGTCATTATATCACAAGTTATTTCGCGCAGGAATTTTTATTTAAGTAATAATATTAATTTAAGTAATCAATTCGGTATAGATTGAGCCACGATGAGCGGACGACTTGCAAGAGGCAGTCATATATGATTCTTTTGTAATTGAATCATCCCTATATTTCGACAGGTACCCGTGTAACCATTTGGGAAGGATGGGCGCCTACCTGGCGTTAATCGATATCATTTTTATCTACGACTGCCTCTGTAGATCATAACTGATAACTCGCCCTTCGATGACGCTCGACGATGCCGAGGGTTGACCTCATAGCAAGAAATATATTTAAAGGAAAAACGGATTAATAAGGGAAGCCCTAGAAGTAGGGCATTCACGCTCTCTTAAGGCTGGTTGTCACTTCCGAGAGAGAGGTGAGTCAGAGTAACGACGCTATCTTGGAAGAGGGAAAGATCACCTTCGGGACGGGATTCGAGAGTTAGGATGGCATCATCAATATTCCTACCACATTTTAAAAGGATATAAGAAAGAATTTCCACAGGGAAAGAACGCAGTCATCAACATCAATTCACGCGGTCACGACGCGTGACGCTTTTTCAGTTTACTATATTCTCCCACGACGTGTGTCGCGTATAAAATATATCGACTCTATTGTTTAATTCAGGCCAAGTCGCCTACAAAATTGTACTTTCAGGCCAAAGAGCCGAGCATTTGCGTTAATAGGCCACGCTGCCTATAGATGTGGTAATAATTTTCAATCCTAAGTTCAACCAAGAGTCAACTACACGACTAAGGGAACAAGCAGCTCTGTTGGCGACAAGTGTCAACCACATACCACCGAGCACATCTCTATCCGACGCTCACCAGGTAAAATTCTCTTATTCCTAATCGTAAAAGGCGAGGTCTCCGTCCCCGCTGTAAAGGGCTGTTAAGCCTTGACGCATAAGCGAGACCGACCGTGTTTACCAGATTCAGAATCTTGGGCCCGACGTAAAACTGCCACAATGCAGTTATGAGCTGATGTGGGAAGATGCACATGATTAACAATATTACCGTTAGCACGGATAAGCTATATTAATAGTGCAACAACCGATTTCAAGAAGCTGGGTAATGCAGTGGTAGCGTTCCAGACTGACAATCGGGAGATGGAGGTACGAATCTCGAGCTAGTCAATTCGTATTTTTTTTTCTCGCAACAATTTATTATCGAAAAGGGAATTGTTGCAACAAAAAGACAAAATCAAAAATTTGTAAGACGACATACCAGGTATCCATGTCACTGACACTACAAGATTCAAATTTTCCCGATTGTTAATGAAAAACCGCTACAACGTCATGAATTTCTTACAAATACTAATGAAAAACACATAAAAAGATCAATAATTTCAATAATTAATTAAAGTAAACATTTTATTCATCGATTAAGAGTACACAGTATTAATAGTACGGCTAATAATTGTATTCATCGTTTATTTTGTACTTTGAACGTTTGAACAGCGCGCGGCGTAGTCAGTGACATCAAGCGCCACCTGACTGTTGATTGGTATGCCGGGTGTGCGCGTGGTGGGTGCTATACCAGACCCAGTGGAGGGGGCACACAACGATCTTGATGTGGGATATAAACCCTCAATCTGGCATCATTGATCGGTAGTCAAGACTCTACCATTCTTGATAGACTTGCACGGAGCGCCACGCAGAATCATTACCGACCGAGGAACCTGCTATACCGCCAGCCGCGTTGAGGAGCCAGTGTACCCGACAGGGGATCCGGCATACGTTAAATTCGCCACGGTATTCATAGACAAACGGGCAAGTGGGGAGAGCGAATGCGGTTCTCGTGTCTAAGGTGCAACGCTATGACAAAGGAGTCCGCCTTTGTGGCTCTGTTCGGATAAGACCCGAGACGAGAGGAGGGATCTCTGCGCATCCTGAGGGAGGGCAACGATTAATACACACCCCCGGAGACTCTACATACAGCGATGGATAAGGGTAAAGATCGCCGAGCGACATCATGAGTGGAAGTAACTATATGACCAAAGTCGTTCTGCAGCCCCGCAGTATAGTACAGGGGCCAATTGGAGAGGGTGATTCTCGATCGTAAGAGACCATGCTCCCGATACTTATGATGTGACCGACTTAAGGGGCAAGGGAGAATGAAGGTACGCCTCCACGGTCTACACTAGTCAATTAAAACTATGAACACCGTACCAAGGCTACGACACGTCCTAAATAGCATCTGACACCGATTATGACGAAAGTAAGAAAACAACCAGAAAGTGGACGAACGACTTCGTCGAGTATGATCCACCGAACCGGGGACAGCCTAGCACACTGCCTCATGAGCTGCCTAGTTGCGGTACCCGCCCAGAAAGCGATGACCACCATACAAATTAGGAGACTACGAAACCGCCTTACTCCAGGACTAGAAACAACCAGGACGGCCGATGTCAGCAACAGGCGACTTCGCTCGTCATACGAACAACGACTCACACGGCCAAGGGCTGCATAAGCCGAGTCCGGCTGTAGCGAGTAACGTAGCAATATCGAAAATTTGCCGAAACAGACATTAATATAAGGTATCTGCAGCTCCATATTCGCACGCTAATTGATACGAGCGCTTAATTTACATGTTTCTTTTTATTTTTATGTAGTTTCATTAGCAGTGCATGCAACGCGGTTTCAACATTTATAGCTACCACCCACTCACTCTGAAACCTCTATTTACACTATTCATACCTTCTTGCATTCTTTTATCATTTCTTTTAATCAGTCCTTATACAATAACTAACCAATTAAATTCTGATTGCCCCTCTAAGTCCAGCGCTTAAGTAATGGTAGTAATACATTTATTTCGTACGTAGGTATATTCAACGTGTTACAAAATTCTTAAGAATTACCTTGACTTAAGTTCAGACTTGGGTGACAGTGACTTCCTACACGTAGTCTCAGCATATTACTTATGTTGCAACATAATAACGATAAGTAACCAAGTTATTAGTTATTCTAGTGATGTGCCGGACTCTCTTAGTTTGGACGGACGCTCTTAGTTTGCAACTTTCTCCGCTAGTTATTATAAAATTTTAATTAAATAATTTTTTAAGTTATTCTTATTTTTAGTCATAGCAATGAGCTGTGGTTTTGGTGTGCTCCCGTAAATCTTGTGTATGAGAGCGTTGTGTATACGAGGTACAGAAATTCTGAAAGCGGATCCTATTTCGCGCCCATGGAAGTGTTGGAGAAAGTGGAGGAAGAATACTTTTTAAGATATTTGAGTCGAAAAAGAACGGGTTCTGTTGGGAAGATAGAGCTGAGCGAGGAAGTTGGAGGGTCGAGAGCGGCGATGGATGAGGAGGAAAACACTGCTCCAAACGCTTTAGCACTAACGATGGTGGAGGGCGTTGCGAGTGCCCCGGAGCAGACGGTGGCAGAGGACACCGCGAGTGTATCAGAGCAGACAGTAGTAGACGAATACGCAGCAAAAAGCGACTCGGCTGATATAGCCAAGAGAGGTAGACTGAGGAAGGAATTGGGAGAGGACGAGGCCACGACTGGAAAAATTGGCAGATGATTTCTCAGGGGAATTAAGATAAATGAAGATGACGCTTTTTCTAAGCTCGACAGAATGCAGCGCATGCCGAGGAAAGAAGAGAGCGAAACGAAGAGCGATGAAAGGAAAGCACTTGCAACAAGAGAAAGCTGAGTTGTAAACAAAAGGCAGATTGTTACCTGTTCCAATAAATGTAAAATTGCTCTCGAGTATAGAGGGGCCCTACGTCAAGCACGATTAGGCCCAGCTGCTCAAGACTCTTCACTACCAAGAAGCCTTTTTTATTCAACATTTTGTCCGACATTGTCTGTCATGTGATACTAAAGACCTCAATATATTAGTATTCAGTTAATTTTTTCCCCTAATACGTGTGTATAGATCCCTCCCCTCTCTCCAAATAATAGGGCAATCATACATCTCTATAATTTCTAAGTACTATCGGCTAGCATTTCGAGCTTGCCTTAAAAATAATCATTGCGCATATAAACGTTGACAATTATTATCTCGCAGCATTTAATTCGACATCTGATGATGATCTAGATCAGGGGTCTCCAAACTACGGCCCGAGGGCCACATTCGGCCCGCGGACAGATTTTGTCCGGCCCACGGAGAGCTAGCATACTTGAAAACTCCTTTCAGAGAACATATTTTTTATAGCAAATTAAATTTAGTTTACTGAAGTATTCTAATTTTATGTTGAATAATTATTAATATGACATCTACATTGATATGGTCATGGGCTAACTACTCATAACATTGTTGTAGGCTTATTGTTATTGTTTTTGTGATAAGTTGGATAAAGAAACACAGAATTGTAATGAGTAAAGACATGTATAATATGCATAAAATTTAACTTCAGTATATAATAACTAACAAATTATTGAAATGAATCCAACTAACATTTTATACATTTTAAATAAAAACATAACTTATAACAAGCATAATGACATATGAAATACTAATGAGATTTATGTAATTGAGATTTTCCACTGACAATAGTTTGTAGTTGTGGACTAATTTTACTTGTACCAATTATTAAAAGAGATTTAAGATGCTCATCAGTTAATTTAGATCTGTAAAAATTTTTTGTGTACTTCATTTTGGAGAAGGTCTTCTCACACAAATAAGTAGTACCAAAAACAGAAAACAGCCCACGAGCAAATTTATGCAAATTATCAAATTGTGTCAGTGGAAGACTCTTATAAAATTCCAACAAAGATGAGTTTCGATATTTGTTCTTAATTATATCACTGCACTGTAGATCAATCATTTCCATTTGAAGTTCCGGGGCTAGGGTTTCAATGTCAGTATCAAAAGGATTCTGAAAAATCTTAATTTGATTCGCAATGGCATCAAAGTCCGAGAAACGAGTATCAAAATTTATTTTCAAAGCACTCAAAGTTTCGATTGCAAAATCGATAGGAAACTCAGTCTCAGTGGTGTGGCTGAATATTTCACATGTTTTAAAATGTGAAAAACATTTACTTCATAGTTGTGATTGAAACAGTATCAATTTCTTCCGGAATGATTTGATATTAGTGTATAAATCAGGAAGATGCTGGTTTTCTCCTTGCAATCTCAAATTCAGTTCGTTCACATGTTTTGTCAAATCAACATAGAATGCTAACTTCCACAGCCATGCGTTGTTTTGTAATTCAGTAAGAGGGCGATGCTTTTCATTCAAAAAAATTTCGATCACTGCTCGAAGTTCAAAAAAGCGCTGAAGGACTTTCCCACAACTAAGCCAACGTACGGCAGTATGATAAGGTAAGTCATTTTCTCCAATCTCTTCAATAAATTGTCAGAATTGTCGGTGATTCAGCCCAAAAGATCTGATAAAATTAACAGTTGATATGACTGGTTTCAGAACTTTAGACATATCCAAACATTTTCCGCACAAAGACTGTTGATGAATGATACAATGTAAGACTAATGGTTTTGAACCACCGTCATTTTCTACAGCCTTTGACACAAGAGCGACCACTCCTTTATCTTTCCCACTCATGTTTTTGCCTCCATCAGTTGTAATACATTTCAAGTTTTTCCATCGAAGGTTCTTTTGATTAATGGCCATTTCAACTCCTTTAAAAATATCTGTACCAGTAGTTGTGCCATGAATACTATACATATCAAGAAGTTCTTCATGCACTTCATAGCTTTTATCTACTCCTCGAATATAAATCAACACCTGAGCAGTATCTGACACATCCGTTGATTCATCCAAGGCCAAAGAAAACCACTCAACATGTCCATTTTTGTCGAACAGTTGAGAGGATATATTTTCAGCGATGTTTTCTACCCTTCGAGCCACAGTGTTTGCTGACATACTGACAGTTTTTAATAAATTTACCTGTTCAGGGCACATTTCTTCGGCTACTGCAATTATGCATTCTTTGATCATTTCTCCATCGGTGAATGGTTTTCCACGTTTTGCAATTTCAAGAGCCACACGAAAGCTGGTACGAGTTGCAGCCTCTTGTTCAGTTTTGAGTTTTGTAAATGAAGATTGCTGCGATTTCAATCGGCGCTTCATAGCTTCGAATTTTTCTGTCCGCAAACTTCCTGTATATTTTGAATAATTTTGAAAATGTTTTGTTTCATAATGACGTTTAATGTTATATTCCTTGAGAACGGCTATGCTTTCATTGCAAATCAAACATAGCGCCTTGTTACTGGACTCAATTACGAAATACTGAATGTTCCACTGATCTTTGAATTTTCTGCATTCACTATCAATTTTTCGCTTCTTTTCCATACTACTAAATCACACACAAAAGCAACAATTCAAATCAAAATACTGTTACAAAGATGTCTTAAACTTAAACACGCACAAACACGTTTTAAGGAGGTACGCACTATTTTATTTCACAACAGTGTCATAGGAACTGACTTGTGGTTGCGCCACTAGCCTTCTTATATATTCCAATTACTGCCATCTAGAAGTGAGTGGAAGACACCAGAACTTTCTCGAACCAACGAGATTATTCTGTACGTGCTATTAGTGCCATCTGTTAGCGATAGAAGGTACTACCTATTTCCGCTTGTGTCCACCAGATGTCGTGTCACGTTACTCTCATGGCTCGTACTCTACGACTAATTTAGAAATTACAGATAATGACAGGAAAATTAATAATATGCAGTGTTGCCGTTTTGCGGACTTTAGTCCGATTTGCAGCCTTTTTTAAACGTTGCGTACTTTTTCGGCCTTTTTTTTTCATCAGTGGACTATTTCACTTTTTACCACCGGCAACAATGATAATATGGTTTTGGTCCTCGGAACTTACTGGAGTAATCAGTATGGCCCTAAGGCTGGAAAGTTTGGAGACCCCTGATCTAGATATTGCTCTTAATAATTGTCATTACGTCGGTAACGATTTCTCTATTAAACAAAATATTGAACCTACCGATTTCTCGACCTGCTCAATGATCCTTCGTCGTCAGATTTAATATACAGTAAAAGTTTTCTAATTGTCCTCTAAATAATCGAATTTGATGAGAACTTTTAATTTCGCTAATCTCAATAATCGCTAAATCCGATACATTCGCATAAAATTCCATTATTTAAAAATCTTTGAGATTACACAACCCGAACACATTCCAGAACAAGATTGCTAGATTTTTCGATTGGTAAATTGAATTTTTATGTGAAGTACTGTACACTTCTCCCGTAGAAGAGCCCGTTGATGCAGTTACCAGTCTAGGTGATTTTCATGTGAGTGTCGCTGGGTGTCACTAGTTGGTCCTTCGCGGCTCGTCGTTTCTTCACCGGTGTTTATGTTAGAAGCGGCTATGTCACGATTAGTGCTGCATTGCTTTTTCTGGTGTGATTTTGAAGAGTACACGGAACTAGTCCTTCTTTTATCTTCCAGATGTACCCTCTATCGTTGATTTGCAATCTTATAGTCAATTATAGCCAATTATAGCCAATTTTTGGACGTTTGTCTTTTTTCCTTCTTTATAGATGAGCTTTGATACTTTGTTATCGATCTCTCTTTCTCGAATTGACTGTTGTACGTGAAGTATACCGAAGGTACATCCGAGCCAATCAGTTTTTTTTATAAGCATTACATATATTTGCCCTGCCGGACATTTTGAATTTCATTCAACGCTTCCCTTGCGCTGATGTCACCAAACTATCATTCCTTGTCAGTCATTTCTTATTCTTCGCGTGACTGAATTCACTTTCCTACCGTAAATTTCCTTTCTTTGTGCATACACTGATGTGTTTGGGAGATTGATCATGCCTACCATCCCAATGGGATTAATCTTTTATTCCGGCTAGTAACAATCTGGCCAATCTGATTGACGAGTACGTTTTATTCAAAGTCGCTCTTTACCGATTGGCCTAGTGTGAAGAACATGCTGCCAACGCTGGTTAGCTTTCTTCATACATAATATTGGGCCTGTGGTCCAGTGGCTCCAGGATGGCGTGCGGCATGGAGTCTCGGGAGTCCAGTATTGGGTCCGGGATAGATTTCCAGGAGTATTTGAGTTATTGTGAGTTCTACTCACTTGTGTTAATTAGCTACCCACATTCTTTCTCCGTCACCTGGCATCCTGAGCAAAATCGTAGTCTCCGCGATCTATTCCCTCTTTCTACGATGCTGTTTAATTTTCGATTTTGTCGAGTATTTGGTGACGTTTTCGTTATTCGAGGTTTGTCAATTCCGCCGATAATTAAAGGCATTGGGTGGAACCTGAGATATAGGCCAAACGTAACACTGATGTAGAAATTCTCCGTTACACGTAATTAATTGCATCAATTTATAGTTCTGAATAGTCTTCACGTATGCAAATCAAAAACAACTGCGTATTACATTTCAATTTTTCCCCATATATTTTATGATAACGGTGCGGCTGAACCAGCGAACATATAATGCGACGTTGAAACGCTATACACAGTGGATAAGACTTTGTCAGCAGCGTGATCCAGCGAACAATGCGTCGTTTTAACGAATTATGTTAATTTATACATATAAGCGTGATCGAACTGAACTCTCCGGGTGTTCCGCAAAGTTGCTCGTATCGCGCTAAGGACACTCAGGGTTACTGAAACTCACGCCACTATGTATAATGTATACTATACGAATAATCTTATTGAATATAATAGGCTATGTGTGTTCGCTCACAGATCCAATGTTTTAGTATGTATTCTTGTACACGTGCATCAGCGCTCCCTATTTTGTCGCCCTTACGGAAAAACACTACCAATATCGCCATGTCACTACTGATAACTATTGACATTTCAGTAGTTCCCAATAGTTATCAGTAGTGATTTCGCGGTGCTAATAGGATTTTTCCGTCAGGGTGCGTGGCGTTTATCGTTGGACTATTAATTTGCACGTTCCTGCTTAAAAATCCCTATTGACACCGATTTAACGGACAAAACACTGTATTTTTAAACCATTTGGAAGCTATTAGTTTTCAATGGGATTCCTGTCCATTTTTTAAGCAAGTAAACATCGGAACTATGTGCGTACACACATAGCGAATACCCAATCGAAAAGATTATGTAGACCGGCTTGTTGGTCACATGCAGCGAAGCGTTATAGAGTGGAGTACCCCTCACGCCATTAAATAAATTATTGGTATCAGACCCGACTTGGTAAAATCGATAATAATACGCTTTAAATAGGAAATGTTACCAATGACACTGGTTTCTTTTCAAAAATAAAAATTAAGATAACAATAAAAATCAAGGATTATGGAATTTTTTATTTGTCTATAAATTAGATGTCAGAAAAATATGGCTGCCTTGAACTAAACAACTGTTGTTTAAATAGCGTGATATTCCTTGTGGCCGATAAATTACAGTAAAAAAACTTCCGACCGTAAAAATTATACTAAACAAGACATTAATTCAAAAAGTAAAAATTTTTTAATAAATCTCAAAGGAATGAACTAGTTTTTAATATCATTTTCATTCACTAATTACTTCAATTATAAACATTCATTTACTGTCATTACTAACAGTCGTGGCGTCTTCATTTGCGTTAGCAAAGTCCATATTAAATATAATTTTTTGTATTTAATTGTTTATACGCCATAGCGTATTGATATGTAAACGAAAATTACGATGTTTGGAAGACGTAAGTAGTATGTGTACACCTTTTCTCCATCCCACTTCTTCCCCCACCACGCGGTTACCCCCGCCACCTCAGTTGTCCACCGCCGCGCTACCCACTCTGCTTAACCAGTGTCGGTAACGTGGAGATGGTAAAGTGAGGTGGTGTGGGTACTCTGGTGAACAAGGAAGAGTAGAGATAAGAGCAGGATGGAGCAAAGGTGTACACATACTTGGAATAAAATTTGTAACTCACCCTTGTTGGCGGCATCTACGACGACTCTCCAGGGTGACGCACACAATATTTACTCCATGGCACACACACAAATGCACACACACACACACGTTCTCTCTCTCTCTCTCTCTCTCTCTCTTTTTCTCACTCACTCACTCACTCACTCACTCACTCACTCACTCACTCACTCACTCACTCACTCACTCACTCACTCACTCACTCACTCACTCACTCACTCATTCACTCACCCACACATCAAAATCCGCAGCTATGGATCCGTGTAATATGGACTACCCGCACCCATGGAGCGTAGGCACCGTCAGGGGTACGCATCCGTATCCCGATCAGTGTATTGTTACCGCACGTTTCCTCGATCCGATGTAGATCATCGTCCTCGTCAATTAAATGTTCGAGGCCGAATACCGTACACTTCACGAGCAACACCGGTAACACACTAATCGACGGCTCAGGGTGAAATAAGAGAGGCCAGTCGACGTATACGAATCCTCGATATCGACAAGCAGCACCTCGCAGCACCCGTCATCACTCACGACGACGATCTCCCCTGCGCATAGCCCTTTGATGCCGCACAACTACACAAGCCACACCAACGCACAATTTCTCGATCATGAAGCGCCTCCTCTCGATAAACTCCAAAATATACATCCTGTCCAATTCGTCCTCCAGTTCGGATAATGCTACGCACATTTTGTCCCTCCGCAAACACACGGTACTATATCTGCTACCACATATTACCCGACACACAAAAGCTTCCAATAGCTCCTCGTCTAGGTACCTCGGATACATTTTGTTTTCTCGATTTAGACTTTCGTCGCGCACTGCTAAGGACAGACTGAATGCTCCGGATGCTGCTGGCCGGTATCAGAGGGCTTAAAGATAACAAACACCCCTCTGAATCATAACTAGATGTGCCGCGTTTTGAATGCAACGTCAGCGGTTTTGCACGTGCGTACCGCTTTGCGCTGTGCTCCTCGTGAAGCGATTGCTCTGCAGTACAAGATGCAGGATATGATACCGTACCGCGAGAGACCTCGATTATAATTTATATGTAATTATAAAATAAGAGACACACTAAGACGATGTATTTGTTTTTAATTAATCAATATTTTATTTAAATCACTTTACACATATTTACCGTCGCATGCAACATCCCTGCAAACACGGTAATCTTTGCTCGGAGACTCCTCCGCCGTTAAATTTATTTTTATCACTGTCTGATCGTCGAGAGGCAGAAGTATTGTAATATTCACGTACTAATCTGTCGTTTTTCATTACATTATCACTAAAGAGATTATTAAATCGCGACATGGTGAAGCCGCACGACATAAGATGCAAGAATACAATACAAAATTGTCCACATACATCCGACGTATTACGCTGTAGCTGCTTAAGGCCGTACCGATAGAACTTGCAGTTTCTTCGTAGTCGTGCGAGATGTTGCGGTATAACCGGTGGTAACCCGTAGCTATCAAAGTACATTCCTTTTTCGTGATGGTTAACGTACATGGCGATCCAATGCTCTCTAGGTCCGTCGTGGTTATCCGTGTTAACTAGGAGTTCAGCCGGCCAACGACCATACGCGAGGAATTCTGTCAGCAGGGTATACGCCAATGGTTGAAAGTGGTAGATACTGCAGAATCTCGTAGATTTGTCTAGTGTTCATGCTGAACACATAGTCAATGATTAAATGATGAACGATACGCTTTGAAAGACGTATATATGTCAAATTTATTTCACAGCATCGTCGATCGTGTCACGACTACATGATGAAGATTTCTCCTCTTTCTTATTCTCTCCCTCTTCGTCTGCTGACCAAACATCCATGTATGATTCTCCTTTAAATGGGTGCTCGCGAAGCCAATTTTTTATTTGGAAAGCCTGGCACATTGCACAATGCGAAGACGCTGTACCGTTTATCATAGGGTGCCTGAAGCATTTTCGCAAAGATTTCGGCATAAATGTGTACGATGGGGCGCCCTCCTCATCCTCCAGGTTGGAAATTTCACGAATCGTGATATCGCAAAGAAGTATAGCCTTCTCGTGATCGCGTGTATTGATACCTCTTGATTTTCGCAAAATGTCATGCAAGTTAGCGTATGCTTGTTTACAGCTCACATCGCCCTCGTACCATTTAAGACCGTGAAAATATTTCGAGAGAAAATTATTCTGGCTTCTCGAATGCTGTAGTAATTCGGCAAAGTGACACGGCGGTGCGACGATCCAATGAGCAGAGTACGGTCTATCCCTTGCTACCACGGCAATTTCTTTCGGAATAAATTCCGAGTCTTTACCACGCATTCCCTGTATATCCATGACGATATCCATTTTCACGTCTAATCCGTACAGAAGCTCGAGCTCGACTGATTAGTTACTCACAGAGACGCTTCTACGTCTCTTAACACGAAATAATTTTATTCCGACATCAGCACATTTTTCGCTTATCCTGTAAAATCCACCATTACTTGCCGAGAGGCATCGATTTCAAGGAAATTATCATATTCCGCGTAGACTACACAATTTATCGTTGAAGCAAGCGCATCCTCAAATCGTACCTCTATTCTCACCCTAACGTGCTTTATTAAATTCTAATGTGAATTGCTGTTCGCCGGAAGATCGGGTGTCAAATCAAATCGGGTGTCACGGCGATCGATATTCGTCGTGCGCCTACCTGTTGCTGTGCCTGAGCACACGACTCTCGGTTGAGCCGAGGATGGCCGAAGCAGGGCTTCGCGGAGCCGAGGCTGTGCCTCGTTGGCACGCCGCGTCGAGCGAGAGGATGTCTCTCTCGCTTGACTTCGGTTTCGCTCACCGGCTATCTCGCTCAACTGATTTCAGCGCCCAACGACGCTTCCATACTCGCAGCCATGTTGGAAATTTAGACACTTTCGCAACGGCATCGAGGAACGGCACACACAGCACACTTTTGGACTTTTCTCGTTGGTTTCTGTCACTGGATCAACTCATCACTAGTACTCAACAGGACTCAAAATCAGGTACGAGTGCATTGTTATAATTAACCATAAATTCAATGGCAATGAGGAGTTGGATTCTCATCGGTGCATCAACTTTTGTGGTCTCACTTTATGGCGGCATCGCAGCACATGTCGCTCCGCGTTTCCTCTCAGCTTAATTTACCGGTATAATTAATATAATTATGCAGGTGTACTATATTCGCTGTACTTTTCCCCAGGACATCTGCTGGAAGAGTACAATGACTATACACTGCTCATTTTGTGCATCCTCATTATGTGTTGTATTGTGCTACGCAGTGCTGCCTGCGTAGCTTGTCTCATACATGTAGAGCACTCAAGCAGTTTCAAGTGCAAGTGCTCTCATTTGTTCACTGCAACCTCACTTCATTAAGCTGCTGAGAGTTTGCTGTGAATTGTTATGTCTCCTTACGCACTCATTCTCTCCAGCGTGACGTGCTACGCAGCACTGACTGCGGCATGCACACCGCTCTCAGTTGTCACAGCGCACAATTAATATAATTGTGTGCTGGTTCACAGCTCATAAATTAAAATAAATTTATTTGTTTATATACAGCTTCCAATTCTCTGATTTATCAATGCATTAATTTTCTATTTTGTTTGTACTCAGTTCACCGCTTTTGTATTTTTCTAAATTTAACCTATTTTTGCATTTATTCTTAACTTTTATATTTCTCCAAATTATATTATTTTGTATACTAAGTGGCGGAAGGTATAATAAACCACTTTCTTTGAATACCATCTATGCATCTGGTTTATTTTCACCCTGTCGTGAGTGAAGACTCATAATTTTCAATATATTTCAGAGCTGTCAAATAACAACGGACGGAATCTCAAATAGCTTTGTTATCGATAAAACCAATAATTGTATTTCGCGCCTCTTCCTCGAGATCAAAATGTAGTACTACCAATTCACGCTAGTAACGCCACAAGTTTCAAAGTATAGCGGAATTTTTTTTTTTTTTGGTGAGTCTTGACGCTGCGCCTTCCGCCTAGCAACGCTCGTTGAAATTTCATTCTGTTGTTTTGTGTTAACGGCGTCACAAGTAAAGACTGTAATCCCGTTTGAAAAATCAAGAAAAATGGAAAAAAAAGAGAAATAGAGATGAGGACACTTCCTCTTCTGACAAGGAAAATGAAGTGTTATGGAAAATTATAAAAAAGTTGAAGAACAAGAGAAAATCTCGCAAGGCAAGGAGACAACGTAAGTTGAATGGAGGTTACATATTTTTTCTTTGTCTGTTCACATGGAACGAAAATTCGGTGGGAGTCAAGGAGAAATCTCGGTGTAGTAGTGAGGTAGTTATTTTGCAAAAGCATCCAACTCGAATTGGCTTGCTATATGCGATTGGCTCGAACCAATCTCATAACCTCACGTAGTTGAGGAATGCAAAGCTAGCGCGCTTTTATGGCTGCCAAGACAGTCGTAATAGAGCATAACCAACTGTTTGGGCTCGAACACACTCAGAGAGTCATTACTCTGGTGATCGCTCTTACAGACATGGTTATGTCTGTCACATAAAAGGGAATTTTGTCTTCTAGGTAAGTTGTCCAACGAGGACTTCTCACAGGACAAAGGTTTCAGCCGGGTTGAGGAGAGTGAATACGCAAGACCGAGGATTTGCTCTGAAGTGGTGGTCCCATAATCAGTAACTCAACATAAGGTTACTGAGGAGTCAAAAGAGGATCAAGGTCAGTATGGAATGGATTTTGAGGACTCCGCGGTGGACCTGATTGGTGATTCACCTGATACGCAGAGACAAAATTCTCAAAGATCAATAACGCAGGGACCAAATTCCCAAAAAGCTTCTACGCAGGGGCATTCTGCCAAAAATACCACTGCGCAGGGGCAGTTTTCGCAGAAAACAGCCGCGAACAACAAGTATTCATCCGTAGTGGCTCAACTACCAGAGGATAACTCTACGAAGAGTCCTGCTGCGTAAGGAGGTTCTTTAGTCGATAAGCCAGACCACGAAGTTGAATTGGAGGAGGATATACTCAGTCCTTTGGGCCCTAGCCAAAAACCAGAGATGGGTACAGGGCCTGCTATACACAAGGAGGTTGCAGCGCATTGGAGAGAAATTTTGCGCAAGAGCTTGTCAGAAGAAGAGATTAAGAAGCTGGTCGAGCAGTATCCCCCGCCGGAAAGTTGTACTGTTATTTGTGCGCCTATGCTGAACCCAGCAGTTAAAGCGTCAATACAAGACGCTGCTGTTACCAGAGACAATCGTATTGTTGAAAGACAGAAGCGGATATTTGTATGTCTTACCGCTATTGGAAATGCAATATCGAGTGCTCTAGAATTGCAGGATCCACAGAAAAGGATGGTTTTGAGTCACTTAGGCGTCGCAGGACAGCTTCTCACATGCATTTAACGCGACGAAGCTTTAGTCCGGAAAAGTCTGATTCAAGCTAACTTGAATACTTCGGTCAGAGGAACATTAGCTGATTCGGTGACTGATCAGTGGCTGTTCGGAGAGGATCTCGAAGAAAAGCTAAAGGCGGCAAAGGAATTGGAGCGTACAAGCAAGGAGTTGAAAATTTCAAAAGTTGTTGCGAAACCACAGCAGGCAAAACCGACAAAAAACTCGAAGGCCCCGCCCCGTCAGGGAGGATACAAAAATCCGTCGAGGGCGGGCGGGATCAAACAGCACTATTGGAACCAGGACGACAACGAACTTACCTGTAAGTGAAGTTCTATCATGATTGTATGAGCGCCTCTTCCGAAGAGATCATCTCTCACCCACCCATCTCTTTCGTAGAAGGGTCCCCGGGATCGTTGCGTCAATATGCTTTAAAGAATAAAATGTCAACGAGCGTTGCTAGGCGGAAAGCGCAGCGTCATAACTCACAAAAAAAAAAAAAATTTCCGCTATACTTTGAAACTTGTGACGTTACTAGCGTGAATTGGTAGTACTACATTTTGATCTCTTCGGAAGAGGCACTCATACAATCATGATAGAACTTCACTTACAGGTAAGTTCGTTTAATCATTAATTATACGCTTCGGCAATTGACCTAGCACGATATTATCGATAGTCTCTCCATGAACACCCGAGTGTATTGAAACGGCTTTTACCTCGACTTTCGTAAGAGGATATTTAGCCGTAGATTTTGCCAGAGTTCTAGCATGCGAGAGCAGCACACCAGGAGCTATTTTTGTTCTACGAACGAGAAGCGACATTCTTTGTATGTCGCTTTGTATGCCGCACCAGCCGTAGTCGCATCTCGACACCGTTTAATAGGAACCGCTCCTGATTGAATATATCGCAATGCAGATGACCGAGCAAGTCTACAATTTTTTCGACATTTAAAAATTGTTTTCTCTTCACAAGACCCGTATTTCCCGATGTTATATCATCCATTTTTTCAGGAGTATCACCGTACCAGAGAACGCTCGTGAGATGCGAATTTTCGGATGCTGGACCGTAATTCAAAAGTGTTTCTATGTACGCTCGATAAGCGTAGGCATTATTCGGAGGTGAAACTAATTTTTGATTCAGGTATACATCCACCTGATTAAACATATGCAAGAGATTGTTTACAGGACCGGTACTTAATTTCGACGCTGTACCCGCGGCAATTTCCGTAGGAGGAGATGTTATTTTCACTCTCAGACTAAGCATAGTGTGCGCGAGATCGATATACTCATCACCCTGTCCAGGAATAACAAATTCAATAGGTGAATCATCTGTTAGCGAAGAAATTGGCTTATAATACCCAATTGGAGCCGTCGATAGTAGTTTGTGTCGGTGGGAGTGAAAATAATTCAAGTTCCGATTTAAGACACTCGGACGAGTGCGCATGCAGAAAAGCCATCTTGTTTCAGCTATCCAAAATTAACTGCAACCGTTCGTTGACGAGTCTTCTTCTTCTTATTGTTATTATGCTTTTTCTTCTTCTTCTTCTTTATTACTTTTCTCTTTATTACACTTTTATTTTTACGGGAGATACGTCGTGGCTTACGTTCGTTCGATGAATGAGGAGTTCGCGAAATTTTGCGCTTTTTGAAACCAGACCCCCGCATGAGAGTGTCAATTTTTTCAGAGGCTTTGCGTTTGAGATTACTGCCTGATTCTCGCGCTCTCTCGTGAATAGCATCTTTCACGGTTATATTTCTATCGAGGGCATCACCGGCTACGTTTAAACCAGCGCGCAATGCCTCTTTTCCAACTGCTTTAGCGCCCTTCTTTAAAAGTGGTAACACTCGACGAAACAGGCCCCCGAGAAAGCTGGCGATACCGTGTCCTCGTTGATTAGGTGTTCTGAAATAAACATGGCTAATACCGCCATACCCGCGACGACCCCATCCGTGCTGCACACTGTCAATATCATCCATGGTGGTGTAATCAATCGTGGGAACTTTTGAAATGTAGTATCACAGTCAACGTTCCCTGTTCAAATGGTATAGGATCTCCAAATTCGTCTCTTATATAGATCTCGATAGTGTGTAAATTATTGCGCAAGAGGGGCGTTGAAAACGATTAATTTTTTATCGAACCATACTGACAGTCATCAGTATGAATGGGAACAGATCGTAAGAGGGGTGTTTGTACATCGCCTGTAATATAGCTCTCGCAGATATAGAAACATGCTGCCCGGTATAGAACCGGTGAGAGATGCAGGCCTCGACCCTGTGTATTCGCATTGCGGTTCTATCATTACAGATCTACAGGCTTCTTCCGAGATTCCTAGTAGCCTTGCGATAGCGGGCGATACGCGAAAGTCGGGGTATCGTAGATCGTCGCATACGCGCGCCGCTTCGACCTGCCCGCTCGGAAGCGATTTAAAGCGCAAATGACCGGCCACGTGAGATAATTTATTTATACTCTCCAAAAGAGCGTCTATAGAGCGATATACACCAGGTGGAATTTGGTCTCTATCAGCGCGTCTCCGTGTTAAAAGATTTAAACCCGATAAATCATAATCACCATTCTCAAAAGTTACGAGATTTCCTACAGTAGGAACATGTAAAAGAGTCATCGGATAAGCAATTTCCACAAGAGAAACAGACAGTTTTGTAATAAATTTTGTCGTCGTATCATTCGGAAAATACTGCATACTACTGTTGCTCGGTAGTACGACAAAGAAAGAGCTATCCTTGGAGCTCATATTTATCAGGGACGGTGATTCCGAGCGTTCTTCCTCTTTGTCCTCTTCTTCTCTTTCGTCTTCTCAGATGACGGAGGCACTCGTACTCGTGATTATTCTGTCTCGTTATTCAGATCGTGTAAAGTATACACGAACGGTTCTCAATTTACTGATATTCGTTGAATCTTGAATAATTCGTAACTCCAACCACGCTCATATCCTTTCACGAATACTGCTTTAGCTGTACTGATACGTACAAAGTCACCGACGCTGTTTTTACCAGGTCTATAAATATAAAACCGGAATTTGCCCATAGATTTTCCTAGCTGTCAATGTAGTTACCGTCAAACCGCGTCATTGGCGCCATTTCCTTGTTGACATCTCTGACAAAGATTTTCAACTCACAAAATACAAGTTTTATACAACAGCATAGTTTGTAGTAGCTTGAACATGTCGAATTTTGTGCCTGGAAACTACGATTTGCGGACAGCATTGATTTTCTGTTACCAATTGAAGAAAACTGCTGCAGAATCGCATCGAATGCTTGTCAAAGCTTACGGTGAGTATGCTCTTGGTAAATCACGGTGCTTTGAGTAGTTTAAAAAATTCAAAAGTGGCGATTTTGACGTGAGAAACGAAGAACGTGGAAGACCTCCGAAAAAGTTTGAAGACAGCGAATTGTAAGCATTGTTGGATGAGGATGACGCTCAAACGCAACAACAACTCGCGTTTGCCGTTGCAATAAGTGGATTTACATCGAGCACATTGATAGCTACAGCGATGTTCGAATACTCGAATATACTTGAAATTACATTGTGCGCAGAACCCCCGACTACCTAGTGCACCAGCGAGATTTAATATTGGCTGGTAGTGATGAGAACACCCGTAATAGAGAATAAAGAGTGTATGATTAATTTTACCTATTGCAGAGAGTACGGATTTGCGCCCATCGTACAGAGCCGGAACGCGTTTTCCGAAGGTGAAAAATTCATAAACAACAATCGCTATACACTCGTGAACCAAGTACTCCTGAAAGAGCGGAATTTCGCGCGCACCGCACCCTCTAGACGGTGTCGTTACCCCTGCATTACGCCTGAGCTCTATCGCTGCTGTATATTGCGCACCTCGAAGCCCGTTCCGAATTTGACACCATCGTCTGTGTAGCTCGCCCGTACGTATTTGACCGCGTTCGGCATGCGCTCGGGTTGTGACAAGGGATCGTTGTAGACACAAATTATTGCTATTACTTATGCGTAAAATTGACTTTTTTGCTATGGATTCGTGTGTAAACCTGGTGCTCAAACGCAACAACAACTCGCGGATCAATCAAATGTGACACAAGAAGCCGTCTCCATACGTTTGAAAGCCATGGGAAAGATCCAGAAGATGGGAAAATGGGTTCCACATGAACTGAATGAAATACAGCAGGAAAACCGAAAAACCACTTGCGAAATGCTGCTCGCCAGGTACAAAAGAAAGTCATTTCTCCATCGAATTGTGCCTGGCGATAAAAAGTGGATATATTTTGAGAATCCTAAGCGTAAAAGATCATGGGTACCAGGTGAACCATCGACATCTACTTCAAGGCCAAATTGCTATGGACGGAAGACAATGCTCTGTGTTTGGTGGGATCAGAAGGGTGTGATCGATTATGAGCTGCTAAAACCTGGCGAAACCGTTAATACTGAACGCTACCGACAACAAGTGATCGATTTGGATCAAGCTTTGCGTGAAAAACGACCAGAATATCAAAAAAGGCAACACAAAGTGATTTTACTTCATGATAATGCACCATCACACACAGAAAAACTGGTCAAGGAAACGATTGAGGCGTTTAGTTGGGAAATACTTTCGCATGCGGCTTACTCACCAGACTTGGCTCCATCCGATTACTACTTATTTGCATCGATGGGATACGCACTTGCTGAGCAGCGCTTTACTTCTTACGAAAATGTACGAAAATGGCTCGATGGCTGGTTTGCCTTAAAAGAGCAACAGTTTTTTTGGCGTGGCATCCACAAATTGTCAGGCAGGTGGGAAAAATGTATAGCTAGCGATGGGCAATACTTCGAATAAAATATTTGTTATCATTTTCATACAATAAACGTGTATTTTCTATACAAAAATTCCGGTTTCATATTTATAGACCTGTGTGTGTGTGTGTGTGTGTGTGTGTGTGTGTGTGTGTGTGTGTGTGTGTGTGTGTGTGTGTGTGTGTGTGTGTGTGTGTGTGTGTGTGTGTGTGTGTGTGTGTGTGTGTGTGTGTGTGTGTGTGTGTGTGTGTGTGTGTGTGTGTGAGAGAGAGAGAGAGAGTACATTGGAGAGCCAGGAGTTTAAAATCCCTTTTGGCAGGAGGGTAGATGCCTACAACAGCTGTGGTAGTGAGTACATAATTTTATTCATTTTTCCAAGTATGTGTACACCTTTGCTCCATCCTGCTCTTATCTCTACTCTTCCTTGTTCACCAGAGTACCCACACCACCTCCCTTTACCATCTCCACGTTACTGACACTGGTAAAGCAGAGTGGGTAGCGCAGAGGTGGAAAAGTGCGGTGGTGGGGGTATCCGCGTGGTGGGGGAAGGATTGGGGATAAGAGTGGGATGGAGAAAAGGTGTACACATACTACTTACATGCAGTAAATTACGGTAAACAAGGAACTGTACACCCACAAAGTCGCTTCGCTCAACGGATTTGATTATAGTTCTTCGTACTGTTAGAGAGAAAACGATTTCTAGTGACTCACCTCCGATACCGTTAGAGAAATTAGCATTCGCTGTTATAATAGAAATTATCGAGATCAGCGTTATGATTGTCAATAATCGCTTAAAATAATGTATTATCAGGTGTACAAGTATGAAATGCGAGTATAAACGGTTAATACTAAAGGTTACCAACAACAATTGATCGATTTGAACTGTTTGCTGCTTGAAAAAAGGTCAGAATAACGACATTGTGACAGTATTCTGTCCGACGTCATTGTTATATCAGGGATGTAGTCACCAAACCCTGGTCGTCTGTACGTCGGTGTGTTTTCCGTGTTTGCTACTACTAGATCCAGCCTTGCGGCCATTTCCAGCAGCAGCCGTCCGCGTCTGTTCGTTCCTGTCATACCTCACTCGATTGCCCTCGCGTTGAAGTCTCCCGCGAGTACGATGATGTGGTTAAATTTTAAGGGCTGATGTTGAATGTGAACCACACCTAAACGTCAAGTTTTTTTCTGCATTTCATTTGACATTTCTCAATTTCAGACTAACTCAATTTGAACCATGGAAAGATACACAATCGAGCAACGCGTTAAAGTTATTCAGGCTTATTATGAAAATAAGCGTTCAAATCAAAATGCATATCGTGCACTTCATGATTTTTTCGGTCAATTTAATCGTCCAAATGTGCGTACAATCGGAAAAATCGTGCAAAAATTTGAGCAAACCGGGTCTGTAGGAGATATTAAAATACCAGTGCATGCTCGTACAGCTCGTACTGCAGAAAATATTGCTGCTGTTCGCGATAGTGTGGCTGAAGAGCCGTCCACCTCAACTCGTCGTCGTGCCCAACAATTGCACCTCTCACGCTCGTCGTTGATAAACATTATGCATAAAGACTTGCATTTACACGCTTATAAGGTGCAATTGACTCAAGAACTAAAGCCTCTTGACCATTCCAAACGTCGTCAATGGTCAGAATGGTGGCAAGAAATGGCAACAGTGGATGATCAATTTTCGAAGAAAATCATCTTCAGTGATGAGGCACATTTTCACCTCAGCGGATTCGTCAATAAGCAGAATTGCCGCATTTGGGCGAATCATAATCCAAGAGTGATTGTCGAAAAACCAATGCACCCACAAAGAGTGACTGTTTGGTGCGGTTTATGGGCTGGCGGCATCATCGGGCCGTATTTTTTCCAAAATGAGGCCGGTCAGGCAGTTACTGTGAATGGTGTTAGCTATCGTGAGATGATAACGAACTTTTTATGGCCCGAATTGGAAGATATGGATGTGGGCGATATGTGGTTTCAACAGGACGGTGCCACTTGCCACACAGCTAATGAAACAATGGCTCTTTTGCGCGACAAATTCAATGGCCGTGTTATCTCACGTGGTGGCGATGTCAATTGGCCGCCAAGATCATGTGATTTGACACCGTTGGACTTCTTTCTTTGGGGTTATTTGAAAGAAAAGGTGTACGTCGATAAGCCAGCAACAATTCAAGAGCTAAAGGATGAGATAATTCGGCACATTAACGGCATAGAACCTCAATTATGCCTAAGCGTCATCGAAAATTTGGACCATCGGATGGAGGTGTGCCGCCGAGGTCGCGGCGGCCATTTCGCCGATATTTTGTTCCATACATAATTGAACCATACCATATTATCATAATAAAAAGAATTGACAATAATTTCCTAAATAATTTGTGTTTTATTCAAAATCAACATCGGCCCTTCAAATTTAACCACCCTTTATAAATACACACTCACACTTGTTACATTATCTATTCGTGGAGACTCCTTTCTGACCACGTAATCAAGCGCTTTTAACGCCACCAACGATGGTGAGCTTTGTGAATAGCGGCATAACCTTTTAGGTTGGTGACCATGCTTCGATACTGGTTCTTTATGTTGATATTGTGAAAATAGGTTATTCAACACTTTTTTAATACCCTTCGGCTCTATGAGTTCATACCTTGCCTTAAATATATATTTATATTATAAAAATATCTCGCCGCCGTCGCCGTATGGGAGAATCGAGATCCGATCTTTCCTTATCTTACCAGAACTCTCCTCCATGAACCGGATGTATCTAACAAGGGTCGACCTCCAGGTACGTTGAACACCGATACGGACTAAATTTTTTTTACAGGTAGGTCGCACCCAGGGGTGCAATAGGTGCAAGTAATAGGATGCGCTTCTCAGCCGTTTTCGAGATATAAAATATTAAAATTTTCCGAGCGTTCATATACTCTCTGTTTTAAATCATATTCAATGAGGGCGCGTAGCGTAGTCGGCAACGTCTCCGCTTCGTAAGCGCTGGATCGCCGGATCAAATTCCGGCGCGAACTTAAAAAAAATAATTTATTGTTATTATTATTATTATTAAATCATTTCTACGGCAACTACTATGCGATTATATTAATATTTCCGTAAAGGAATGAATAATTAATTAATTAATTAATTAATTTATACATTAATAAACTATAAAAAAACAGGTACACAGTATATGACGAGATTTTTACCGATGAGGACGGTTTACCAACGTGCACTGTTAAGGTCATTCCACCATAGTGCACTCCGTTAGTGCAACCGTGCGATGTATAATATATTTCTACCGCCAAGTTAAAAATTTTATCAAGAGACTTCATAATTGTTCTTATATTATCGAACAGGATAGGGAAATTAATTCTAGAGAAGACTGTAATGCAATCTATTGTTCACCATCAACTGTCTTCTCCGATATTTTGCGACATGTTACAATACGCTTGGTTCGATGCCAAATTATTTGACGATAGGAGATCTTCCCCAAACGTTAACGAGGTTTGTTTCGCGATTGACGTCTTGAAAAATCCTTGCAGATGCGGAAACTCGGCATTTATTACGTGCGCCCGATGCCGAAATAATGATTGTTTTCCATGTTTTTATGATCGATACCACCCTAGTTCTTGTAGTTGTGATAACCAATAAAAAGTTAATAAAAAGAATGGTTATTCTCTCAAACTCGTGTATTCTTTTGTCACGATTCTTTCCCTACCTTTCAACCAAAAAATAAATAAATAAAAAAAGCTGCTCGTTTTTCTTTATAACACCAAAATGATCCACAATAAATAATATTTATTCGTTCCTTTACGGAAATATTAATATAATCGCATAGTAGTTGCCGTAGAAATGATTTAATAATAATAATAATAATAATAATAATAATAATAATAATAATAATAATAATAATAATAATAATAATAATAATAATAATAATAATAATAATAATAATAATAATAATAATAATAATAATAATAATAATAATAATAATAATAATAATAATAATAATAATAATAATAATAATAATAATAATAATAATAATAATAATAATAATAATAATAATAATAATAATAATAATAATAATACTTTTAAAGTCCGGGCCGGGATTTGATCCGGCGATCCAGCGCTTACGGAGCGGAGACGTTACCGACTACGATACGCGCCCTTATTGAATATGATTTAACGCAGAGTATATGAACGCTCGGAAATTTTTTATATTTTATATCTCGAGAACGGCTGAGAAACGCATCTTATTACTTGCACTTATTGCACCTCTGGGTGCGACCTACCTGTAAAAAAAATTTGGTTCGAATCGGTGTTTCACGTACCTGGAAGTCCTCTTGTAAGTCCCCTAATGAGCCTACCCCCTCCCCTGGGCTGAATTATTGTAAGTTCCCCAAGGAATCGCCCCCCCACGTGGCTCAGATCGGACATGTTTTTAAAAAAAATGTTTGAAATATATTTTTGTCCGCTCATAGATCTTACACTTAATGTTTCAGAAGGATTTTAGAAACCTTTATTATCAATTATTCTGAATACATTTCAGCAAAACATAAGTAACATTTAAGTGTACTTAAAATCGTTCTTATATAAATAAAAATTATTTATTTCACCTTAAGGTGAAACCTTATTTTATGGATCTTTCGCCTCCCTTGAATACTAAAGTCTGAATACTTAGTAGAGTATATCTGAGTTCAATACTATTTATTATTATAACTTTACATCGTAAATATTATCTCAACTCAAGAAAGACCCCATCGACTAAATGCGCGACCGGACAGTTTCACGTGGGTGACTTGACTCCGTACTCAGTGCCGTAGCGGTTTGGTGTGTATATAATACTAACCCTAAGCTTCAAAAGTTTCCATACAATTCAAGAATGGCGGGAAGTCATATCATGTAAACCCTAAAAATAGGTGACTTGAAAAAAAAATATTCTTTTTAGCTGTTAAATATTTAATTATGTACAAATAATTGTGAAAATACTGCCCAGGATCGAGATCTGTGTTGTCTGCTGTGAAAGGGTCAATTGCCACTGATCTTACTTGACTCGCTGAAAAATTCATCGTGACCTTGTCGTGCTAGGTCAAAAGTCAAGTCAAAATGAGCGTAGTAGAAAGAAGACAAAGGAGGTCGCAAGGGTCATCAGTCCGTGTAATTGGTAGGTAGGAAACACAACATCTACAAAAGTCGTACACGCAATACTTGCACTGCTATCCCTTCTCGATAGTACTATCTACGCTGACACCGACCTAAAAAAAAAAAACCTGACTAATGAACGGGCCAATTTGAAATATTTTGGATGCGGTGGTTTTAGTAAAAATATGAAATATTAAATACGTTAAGTAAAATTCTTTACAAAAATAATAAAAGATTGTTCTACTATATATTAAACTTTTATAAACATGACACATTTAAAAATATTTATCTTACAGCTTTTAGTATAAATATTCAAAGTATTGGGTTTGCGATAATTCTATTGGCTAATATCGTATTTGGTTGAAGCGATCAGGATAGGCGCGACGTAGTGCAATGGGAGCATGATGAACGAACGCGTTGCTGCCTGTGCACACTATATAGTATTATGCCCTTCAACCTTCAGTGTTCTCTCACTCGTGCGATGAGCAACCAACCCTTCGCATAGTGTGTCACCTCGTATATATCTACTTGTCGCAAGCGAGATTCTACGTAGGTTACTGTTGTGCACACAGTGAGAAAGACAGGAGTGGAGCAGCGAGGGAGAGACAGAGATTGAGGGAGCGAACGATCTAGCTGCGCTCAGCTCTCAGCTGTCGTGTCATTTTATACGTCGATGGGATGCCCACTCTCGAGCAAATCGCAGCGCTCATAGCTCGTGCATATGCGTCAAAGCACGAATCAACTTTCGCGAGCTCGTCGAACTCCACACCCGTGCACACATTTTCCTCTCCTCACTGCTCGCTCGTGCTCTCCACAAAGCTAGTAGTGGTATGTATTGTGTTTCGTAAACAGTATCGGATATCATCGAGTGCGCCGACAGCAGTCTCTGCACCTCAACTTATTGTTACAATATAATAAAACAACCATTTTTTAGATTAATCACGCCTGGCTTATAATTTTGTGATTGTAACGATTACGAACAATTTTTTCTTTTGTTTATCATAGTATGCAACTAATAGTTCATTAAATAGCAGACATCGCACAAGTTGCGATCCTCTCATTACTTTTTAATGCAATCTATTTGTTTGTTTCATCATCTATTTCATATAACTGTCATATCCGGGCTAGATTCACTGAGGTTAAAAAATGTTATCAATTTATTCGCCATATATACATATATCATTCACTAAGAGGCTACAATAGTGAGTTAAGCTATCTGCCAAAGGGCTGAATAAGCTGAGCATTTCCTTCATGGCCACGCGGAAATTCAAGGTGAATAACAGACACTGCGCTTATCACATGGACTCTCGCTACCTGACAGCTACCGTTTTCTGACCAATTGCAATATAAACAAGGATGCAGAGCAGAACATTGCACGTTGCTTCTTCATTAACTTCCACCTTTGACACAATCACCTCCATGAACAATGATGTTGACCGATTTTGGCTTCCGCATAGAGAAAGCTTTGTCAAAGGTGAAAAATAATTTAAAAAGTAAAAAATTTAGTAACATTACACATTTGTCAAAATCAAAACACTCGATCGATTCTTACCAAATTCAAAATCAAGTATCCTTGTCCCCTAGCAAATTCGTATGCCAAGTTTCGGTTCGATAGCTGAAAATTTACGAGAGTAAAAGCAAAACTAGATTTTTTTCAAAAAATTACGAAAACTCATAATTATATAAAATCTGAACGTCTCTATTGATTCTTGCGAAACTCAATATGGAACAACTTTATCCCCTAAACTATTCTTATAGTTTTAGCTTGATAGCTCAAAATTTACGAAAGTTGGAGATATCAAACCTTTTTTCGAAAAATTCAAATAACCTTAAAATGAGACACTCGTTAGTGACTTGGGTGAACATTCCAGCAACTAAGAGGGGTTGCGACCCGACTCATGTGCAATTTGTATCAGAAAGATAGATCAAACTGTTCTCATATATATTAGCGCGCGGATGCGTGAACATTTTTTTACATATGATTTCTCAACGTTTTGAGACTTTTTAAGTGACAATAAGATCTCGAAAAAAAAACGTTTCTTGAAAACGAAGCTTCCTCTGTGAGGAAGCAAAACCAGGAGGAACTCCTCACCAGTACGATCTCCGTATATCTTGCAAAATTTTCAATCATGATTAAATCTCTTCTGAGGGAAGCCAATAACTCCAAATTCACTATCTCTGCCTATCATCTACTCTAATTCATAACCGCCGATATCGTATTTAGTTTCAGACCAATTCATGTACTTGGTCAATTGCCATGTAAATTACGAACCAGGCTTGCACATTCAAACTTCATGTCATCATATATATCCTTTAAAACATGTACACATTCACTTACAACAGCGTGTTCGCTATTTGTCGCGTCCGAAGCATGTTCTGCCTTACTCTGAAATGTTAAGTTGATGTTTAGTTACCTAGCAACGACAATTATTTCGTGCTTAATTCAGCTATTTTTACAGTATAAATATGAGGTGCAGAGCGCCGGTCATTCAGTCTTCCTTTACCCGTCTTAATAGTTAGTCGAATCCGTGTTAAAACCCGTAGTCATCATCCAGTAACTTTCACAAAACGGTACAAGTCCATGTTAAACAGTCACGAGACCCGCTGCTCAGCACTGCGATAGGTACTTTTCTCGTAACGCATTCCAATTATTTTCACCGGGCACTAAGCTCTTGACTGAAGCTCAGCGACACTCCTTCGCGTTACACACATTTATTTATCCAAATTCAAGTACTCATGTGGTTCCACTCACACCATCTCAGACGATTACCCAATTTTCCTGATAACCCACCTAAGATCTACAAATGAAAACGGAGCGCTGAGAGGGTCCTCATTCACCGCCTTCCTTTGTGAGAACGGAGCCGAGAGACTCACCCATATTCCAATCTTTTTTCAAACGACCACACCCAATACGCCCAATTGTATCGTTGGACTTCATCATTGAACTACTCAGTTAAATCATCAAGAATTACTCCATATTACCTTTGAACACACGTCCTATCACGAGCTCGGTCAGTCTGAAATCCTGTTCAGCGCATTCTGGTCAGGCTTGCCTGATTGTGATCAGGCCGTGATCAGACGTGCTCTGAAATGGCCATAATCAGACAGCTCTGAAAAGCCCCTGATCAGGCGTGCTCTGAAATAGCCCTAGTAAGGCAGCCCTGAAATGGTCCTATTACTGCGTACTTTGAAATGGCCCTAATCAGGCAGCCCTGAAATGGTCCTGATAATGCGTACTCTGAAATGGCCCTAATCAGGCAGTCCTGAAATAATCCTGATAATGCGTACTCTGAAATGGCCCTGATCAGGCAGTCCTGAAATGGTCCTGATCCGGCGGGCTCTAAAATGGCCCTAATCAGGCGTGTTCTTATAAGCCGTGTTGCATGCCATACGCATATCAGTATTCTCGGTGTCCTGAAATACATATCTCTGATCAGTGAACGTTTATTGAGATGTATGATGAATCGTGATGAGAAAAGGCAATATGCGACACGAATGCGCGTAAGGAAATTTCGTGTTATTCATAAAACGGTAAATGTCGGGAAAAACGTCTTGCCGTATTTACGAGGTATGTATAACCTCTAATAATACAATAATATATGGACAGACACAAGTTGAAAATCAATATTGGAACTACGTTCCTGAGAATGATTTGGTCGAAAATTTCAGTTATATCTCTCTTACATCTCATTGCTTTAATGATATTGATATACAGGTGCGCCATCTTTTATGTCGGTATGTCAACATAACTTTTAAAAAAACAACCGATTTCCACATATGAGTTATTTTTCTTTAATTTGGTCCTTTACAATTTATTTGGACCAGTTTTTGAATACAACATCAATCAAGTGGCCGCCTTTATTGGCCAAAGCAAAATGTGCCCTTTTTGCTACGTTTTCCATCACTTTTTCGAGCATCTCGGGCGGTATAGCGATGTTTTCGGCACGAATGTTTGCCTTGAGCTCGTCAATGGTCTGAGGCTTGTTGGCGTACACTTTGCTTTTCAAATAACCCCACAAAAAGAAGTCCGGAGGGGTCAAATCTGGAGATCTGGGTGGCCAGTCAATTTCGCCATTTTTTGTCATCACGCGTCCAAGGAATTTTCGCTGCAGAAACTGCATTGTTTAACTTGCAGTGTGGCATGGCGCACCGTCTTGTTGAAACCAGTAACCGTCAAGACGTTTTACACACATTTGTGGGCAGACATAATGAACCAACATCCACCGGTATCGATTTCCATCGACTGTTACGTCTTCTCTGAAGAAAAATGGCCCAATGATGGTTTTGGCGTAAACGCCGGCCCAAACAGTTACTTTTTGGTCATGCAATGGTGTTTCATGGATCTCGTGTGGATTCTCCGTACCCCAAATACGGCAATTTTGCTTGTTAATGGCGCCAGAGAGTGTGGAATGGGCCTCGTCGGTCATCAAAATTTGCTTCCAAAAATCAGGTCAGTGTTAACTATTCGAGCGACTGTTTGGTCGTATTCCAAGCGACGTGGACAGTCTGTCGGCAATATTCTTTGAGTCAATTGCACTTTATACGGTAAGAAATGCAAATTACCCTTAAAAATGCGTCGCAAAGTGGTTCCACTGACGCCAAAATGTGGAGCGTGGTGACGATACGACACATGTGGGTTCTCGGCAACACTCTCTCTTATCGCTTCAACCAGTTTATTGGAACGTCTTGGGCGTTGATGAACGGCACGTGAACGATCTCCCACTGTCCCGTGCTTAACAAAATTCGACACCAAACGACGAATAGTGTTGTCAGACGGTGCTTGTTGGCCACGATATTTTCGATGATATGCACGTTGAGTTAACACAACTGAACGACTATTTTCAATGTATAGTGTTACGTCTTACCAACAGATTTTGATTTTCTCTTTAAAACTAGATATGAATGCGCACAAGGACGCCACAGGATTTTGGGCAGAAATTAGGTCTCGCTTGAACCGGGCTTCACCGGTAGGAAGGAGACATTCACTAACCTTAGAAATTTTGACTAATGTGGGCTGAACAGAAATTCTCCCTCGAGTCAAAACGAATATTATAAGAATGGTAATATCTGGTTACTCACCGGTTACGGCTGTTCATTGTGTTAGGCTGCGTGGTTGAACGTAGGGTGTAGCGGGTATATCCTAATCAATCGTGATGACTGGGATGTTGCTCAGCTACATGGTTGTATGATGCCTTCGCTGGACCACCCTGGTGAATCGCCGACGGGTCGCCGGTTGTCGTGGAATAGCTTCGGGGTTCTTCCTTGGCACTGGAACCGTTGGTTCAGGGACAGAGTGGTCCAGTACGGCAGGTATTGCGGTTCTGGTTTCGGCGATAATGATCGTAGGTCCTACGTATGACACGTTACCGACTATGACCGGTTTTGAAGGAGGCTGTATCGCACGCGCTCGTTGAACTACTTTTGCAATGGTACGGTTTTTGCCCCTTGGTAAACGACAGTTATTAATGGGTTCACTGAGGGCGATCAAACCGGTTGCGATTTGCTCGGGTGTGAGCGTGTCTTTGAGGGAATTCACCAGGCTCATTATCAGTGTTTGAGCAACGATTGAGTGCACTTGACAGATCTGATATTTGCGGCCTCCGCGTCATCTGGCCATGAATATTCTATGATGATAGAAGAAGGAGGTATGAAATGGAGGAACTAGGACGACGTTTGTTCAATTTAACGAGTTATAGACCTACAAGCTGGATCTGTCTCCGACCAACCACCTCATACTATACCACTAATCGTGCATGTGTTCCGCAAGGGTTCTGCACACGTTGATCAGTGCGGTATGTGTGGCCAAATCGAAACGGGGTTAACCTGATGGTTGTATGAAATTAATAAAACGTCAATGAGTTCCTCCAGGGGCCATACAACGCCAAGACAGTAGGCGTGCATCAATTCCGCAAGGGACCTGCACTACCGAACCGACTCAACACGTAGTTTCCCTGGGTTATACTCACTGAGGTATTTACTTGATACTAAGGATGACGGTTCAATCCCCGTCGAATGTGGGAGGATAGGTGTAGTTTGTAAAATATAATCATTTTATTATATATATATATATATATATATATATATAAAGTTAAAAATAAAAACACATACATTGTTTAGAAGGTTTTCTTCCTTTCTTTTTTTATAACAGTCTATCTCAAGATTTGATTCACTCTTTCATCACATAATTTATGGCTCGCTTGCCTTCGTCTTTTCGAAATACAATGACAATTTATCTCGCAGAAAGATTTATCTTTGAACTCGGAGATCGGTGTCGATTGATCGTTGGCTCTTTCCTTTAGACTTTGGGGCTCGCTGATTTTCAGACCACGTGGAAAATGGGAGATTTGGGTGAGTTGGCTGGCCTAGCCGGTCCAGGAAATTAGATATGATGGTTCTCGTTGCTGAGTGTGGAAGCGTCCTTCTCACTCGACGTCCCCAGAGAGAAAGAGACCGAAATCCCGGTCAATGCCGGCAAGCAGCAAAGAGTGCGAGTGGAGGAGGAATCAATCGATAGATCACGAGATCTATCGATTCGCACGCACCGCTCGCAATTACGGCGCGAAGATACAATTCTTATATCTTACAAGTTCGAATCACTCACGGTTTAATTATTTGATGATGAATTTATTTTGACACTTGGTATTGAATAATGGAACTATTCCGAACGTTAATACACAATTTTTAGAATCACTCACTGAGTGTCGCGTAGGACTGATGCCTGATGACTTGATCAGTTGATAGACTGGAAAAGACCAAGGAAAGACTGATGAAAGACTGAACCAAGCTGTTCTGCTTTGCTGGCTTAAATATCATTCTACTGTGCATCTTTGACTCGTAGAGGGAGTAATAATTCTCTCACGGTACTTCAAGGCGGCTGCAAGGTTATCTTGGTAGTTTTGGTTACATAGGAGCCCTTATCGGTGCCGACTATATCAATGGTATTAGATCGGCCGACAACAAAGTTCCTCACCGTGGATGTTATGGAATCATACAGGCATAACTTAATTCTAAGCGGGGGTACTAGGGAATGATCAATGGTAGAGGTAGATACGGGCGAACCCCCTTAATTCGCTCCCAACAGTGGCCATCCACTGAACCACAATTATTTCTTAGCACAGTGGTTTGGCACCCCCTGGATTCGAACAGCCAGGGGTTGTAGATGAAGGATAGTTCTATTGCCAACCTTTTCCGACTTTTGGTTTTCGAGTTAATTCAGCGAGTATCGATTGAGAAGAGTGTGCTTCAACTATTTGCATCTGCCTTCCTCTCATTGCACTCCCTACAGACAATTTCGTATATGTATGTAATATGTTAGCTCTATGTCTTGTAACGGTATTTTTCTCCCGTTCACATATATTTTTATTTTTCGTGGGGTTTTGGGCTCGACACATAACTAATTAATGTAGACTTCAAGGTGGTTGACAGTGATGCTTTATTTAAGACAAATAATTCATAGCCAAACATCACTCTTTTAATTACATTCATTTAAATTTTCGAGGATCTTCCTTTACACTCGGTATGCAACCGATTATTTCCGCAATTTATTATCTTATTTGTGATGCGCGATTTCTCGGTATTACTCGGGAGTCTGTTATGGTTCGTAGCACAGTTTCACTATACCTATGTTCAATACGCCGCTATATCCGTACCGCACCGCTCGCTATCTTTCCTCGCACTCACTCCTTTGGTCAAGCGTCTCAGCTCTCTTTATGATTCTTTCGCTCTGACTCTAATGGTGCTACCTTCTCGCTCGGTGTTACACGGTATTATCGGATATTTGTCGCACCAAGATTTCGCTTTCTGGTTATGATACTTCGCATTTTCTCTTTTTATAGGGTGTAGGAACCCTATTCAGAATTCTTTTGCTCTCACACTTCTTTCACTCATTCACTCGTACTTATTTATCCTATGTGTTAATGCTACTTATTCTTATTGAATTACAATTATCCTATCTTCTATATTTCTTAATTCTATCTTTTCGGTCTCGAAAATTAGGGAATTCCCTCGATTTTATTTGTTATTATTTCTACTTATTTTACCCGAAATTCTTGGTATTCCTCGTTGTTCACACACATACCACCACACGGCCCAGACTCTCTTTGGACAGAGTGTAGCAACTCTGTTTACAATTCTTTGTTCTCTCTCACACTTCTCTCACTTTTCACTCTTTCTCGCTTTCTCTCGCAGGAAAAGCGATTCCGATGCTTCCTACAGGTTTAAAATCCGCTCTCTTTAATTTATTTTATCATACCCGATGCACTGAATTTTCGGCGGACATTTATTCCATTACTCCTATACGATGATTCTTAACTATTTCTAGTACTGGTTCGCTTGCTAACAACCGACAAATGAATTTTCTGAGTCTCTTTTCCTTTACTTCTAAGACTATCGTTTTTAAGACTTATGCACTTTGTATTACTTTTTGTTGGGTTCGCGTCCGAATAAGAGAGCCTTCCTTCCGGTGCAGGCGCTTTTATAGCCGTCTCCCCACCCTAGTTCCTCCTACGTCATTTTAGACTTCGATTTTTAAATTTGTCCCGTTTCGCTCGATTATGTGATTCCGTTGTCACGCCCCCCCTGGCTCTCCCTCGTCGCCGAGCAAGGCCAGCTGGTCGCTGACCTGCTGTTTTCGGTGACGAGCGAATTCCAGAGGCGTGACGTCACCAGTTTTTATGCTAGGTCCGGGTTCGTCGGCCTAGTGTTCGCTGTACTTGACGCTTCAACGATATAATATTGGCTCTCATAGCCGTTCGATAATATAATAATGTGCCGCGCATGTAACTAAAGGGTGATTTTTTAAGAGCTTGAGAACTTTTTTTTAAAAAAAAACGCATAAAATTTGCAAAATCTCATCGGTTCTTTATTTGAAACGTTAGATTGGTCCATGACATTTACTTTTTGAAGATAATTTCATTTAAATGTTGACCGCGGCTGCGTCTTAGGTGGTCCATTCGGAAAGTCCAATTTTGGGCAACTTTTTCGAGCATTTCGGCCGGAATAGCCCGAATTTCTTCGGAAATGTTGTCTTCCAAAACTGGAATAGTTGCTGGCTTATTTCTGTAGACTTTAGACTTGACGTAGCCCCACAAAAAATAGTCTAAAGGCGTCAAATCGCATGATCTTGGTGGCCAACTTACCGGGCCATTTCTTGAGATGAATTGTTCTCCGAAGTTTTCGCTCAAAATGGCCATAGAATCGCGAGCTGTGTGGCATGTAGCGCCATCTTGTTGAAACCACATGTCAACTAAGTTCAGTTCTTCCATTTTTGGCAACAAAAAGTTTGTTAGCATCGAACGATAGCGATCGCCATTCACCGTAACGTTGCGTCCAACAGCATCTTTGAAAAAATACGGTCCAATGATTCCACCAGCGTACAAACCACACCAAACAGTGCATTTTTCGGGATGCATGGGCAGTTCTTGAACGGCTTCTGGTTGCTCTTCACTCCAAATGCAACAATTTTGCCTATTTACGTAGCCATTCAACCAGAAATGAGCCTCATCGCTGAACAAAATTTGTCGATAAAAAAGCGGATTTTCTGCCAACTTTTCTAGGGCCCATTCACTGAAAATTCGACGTTGTGGCAGATCGTTCGGCTTCAGTTGTTGCAGGAGCTGTATTTTATACGGTTTTACACCAAGATCTTTGCGTAAAATCTTCCATGTCGTCGAATAACACAAACCCAATTGCTGCGAACGGCGACGAATCGACATTTCACGGTCTTCAGCAACACTCTCAGAAACAGACGCAATATTCTCTTCTGTACGCACTGTACGCATTCGTGTGGTTGGTTTAATGTCCAATAAAGTAAACTGAGTGCGAAACTTGGTCACAATCGCATTAATTGTTTGCTCACTTGGTCGATTATGTAGACCATAAATCGGACGTAAATCGCGAAACACTTTTCGAACCGAACACTGATTTTTGTAATAAAATTCAATTATTTGCAAGCGTTGCTCGTTAGTAAGTCTATTCATTATGAAATGTCAAAGCATACTGAGCATCTTTCTCTTTGACACCTTGTCTGAAATCCCGCGTGATCTGTCAAATACTAATGCATGAAAATCCTAACCTCAAAAAAATCACCCTTTATGTTACATTATCCCCCTGAGACTCTTTCTGGGCAGAGTTGCGCTCGCAACTCTCTCAGAAAGATCTCCTGCATGCTCAAACCGACTCCTTCGAAAGCTCTATTCCTTTATATCTTTTTCTTTATATATCTATTTTTTTTTTTATTTTATTTTTTTTTTATTTATTTTTCTTTTTTTATTTCCCGCCCCTTCTGTTTTCTGGCTCCTTCTAGGTCCTCATGCTTATAATCAACTTATTCTACCTTGCTCATCTTATATGCTAATACTTATGTCTACCTTAGCCTATAGAAAATGTACTCAAATGACTCAACTCAACGCCAGAATGTATTTTTTTTTGTTTTTTATTTAATAACCGTCGCTTTCGTTTTCTTTGTCCGCGTCATCGTCCGTCTCGTTGTAGTCAGTGGTTATCATTACATTTTTATTTGTGTATTGGCCAGATGCCGCACTGCTGATTTCCCACTCTTCCGGCTCCTCTCCGCTCTCCTCACTCTCTTCTGCCATGGCCGCGAGTTCCTGCAGAAGCTCCTCCATTCTTCCTGACGGTGCAGCCGTATTAGTTGTCGGTGCTCTGATGTTGTTGGCCCTTGCGTCTTGTCCTCGTCTCCTCCTCTCAGTCCGGAAATGTTTGCCGTGTCTTCCGCCGTCCCGTCCGAAATGGTATGACGGATTCTCCTCGACCCATTTAGCCTCCTTGCTACCGATCAGCTCCTGGCCGACGTCATAACCCCGATGACCTCTAGATCCATGCAGCTCCGTCCAAACGACTTCCACCACTGGATCTATTTCTACGACGTATACCACCTGTCGCGTTGTCAGTTGTATAAACAACTCTCTGGCTCGTTCTGTCCAATGACCCCTAGTCGGTGCGAGAGTGTTCATCCCTGCTGCCACCGCAAAATACGGTTCGCCGAGGTACATCCTGGGAACCGTGTACAGCTCCTCAAGTGTCACCTCGATTCTCCTCGCCAAGTCCCCTAGCCATATTCGGTACTTGCCGTCTTCTTTCCCGGTCACCGTGCCTCTGAAGAATAAGTTCTCCTCCGTTTCGTCCTCGTCCTCCAAAAGATAGAGCACGGCACGTCCTTCATATGCCTCCTCCTCTAGCAACTTGTGCACCTCCGGGTGTTGTCTGCTGGTTCTGTTGACTAGCCCCAGCCACTCCCGTCGCCGCTCTTCGTCCTTCTTTAGCCACATATAAAATCGCGTGGGATGTTTCACATCGATGATTTCGGCTGAATACGGCTCCTCCGGCACCAGATACTCCACGGCGTATTCAATAAAACGACTCATTTTCTTTCTTCGCTCAGTTTTCTTTTTTCTTCTTCGCAAGTTATTAACCCGTTCCCCTGCTTGCGTCCTCTTTTATATTCCTCCCGATGCCCTCGTTATGATTATGAGTTTTGGTGTCTCGCCGGTGGCCTATTTCTCCTTTGGCCGTTCGCTTCGACCAATTAGATGGCCTACCCGACACCTCTCCTCTTCCATCTGCCCTGCTTCGCTAGAATTTGAAGCATTCTTCCTAGAACGGTCGTTCGGCGTGACGTCAGGATTCCCATCGCGCGATTTACTGTAGCAGGTTCGATAGCCTTGTATTACCGTGTTGGTGTAGCTTCTGTGTGGCTCCGCTGTACCTCGTTGTTTTCATTTCGAGTACTCGACCTTCCTGTTGTCTCACTTCTTTCCTTGCTAGTCGTAGCCGTCGTACTCTCTTCTTCTTTCTCTGTCCTGTCTGTCTCTGTCTGATACTTCTTAAACATACTGGCGTGGAATTTGCCTCTCTCTATCTTATTCCCTAAATCTACAAGTAAATAAGTTGCTAAACCTACGCATTTCTTAATTCTATATGGCCCCTCGTACAGAGGCATAAATTTCGACGTTACTTGTTTCAGCGGGTCTGAAACGTTCAACGCTTTTACTAAAACTAAATCGCCTATCTCATAATTTGTTAATCGATGTGTAGCATTAAATCTCTCCGCCCGACGCCGGCCTTTCGTCGCTATCCTTTCTTTCACAATCTCAATTTTCATCTCGTAGGTTATTTTATCCTCTTCCTCTCGCACTATGCCCATCTGTTTATTCCAAACTCGTTGAGGTTTCTTCCCGCACTGCAGTTCCATTGGTGTATACTCGGTTGTCTCGTGGTAACTCTCGTTAATGCAATCTTCTATGACTCTCACCCATTTAAACCAGCCTGCATGGTTGTTCGTGAGGAAAACTCGGAAAAACCTTCCAAGTTCCCGATTTACACGCTCGACGATATTTCCTTGGGGATGACGTATCGATGAAAATACAGCCGTGATACCCTCGTCCTTGAGCTTCTGTAACCAGTTTTTCGCAGTAAACTGAGTCCCGTGATCAAATTGTATCCTCCGCGGCTTTCCATACTTCGGAATATAATCCTCAAATATTCGTTTAATTACTGTTGCGGTGTTCGCCTTTTTCATGGGGTAAAGAATGACAAACTTGCTGAAAGCGTCCAAGGTCACCAAAATGTGCTTCACTCCTCCTACTGATGTAGGCAACGGTCCATAGAAATCTATGGAGACTAAATCCCCCGGTCTCTCTGGTACTATGGTTTGCATCGCGGCGAAGCTCGCCTGGACGGCAATCTTATTCCTCTGACATACGCCACACGTCGCTAGAATCCTCCTAGCAGCTTTTGCGAGATGCGGATACGTAAAATCTTCCTCCAGCATCCGTACACATTTTCCGGCCCCGAGATGGCCATACATGGCGTGGCACGCCTTAATTATATCTCCAACCATGCTCTTTGGTATTATAACCCGCCAAATTCCGGTCTTTGATTTCTTTTGTAAAATTCCTTTTTCTAACCGAAATTTTTGCTCCTCTTCCCCTTGCTTCTCTTCGCCCAGAAAATCCATAATAATTTTTAAGTCTTCTTGCTCCCTCTGGATCTCTTTAATGTTCTTCAAGTTTTGAGCTAGCTCACGTGACATCCTTTCAGCCAACAACCCTGCCACCACTACCACTCCTCCGCTGTCGGTTGAATGCAGGTTTTCGTCCTCTTTCACACGGCTTAACGCATCCGCCACCACATTAGTTTTTCCCGAGACATGCTCGACTTGTATGTCATAATCCTGGATGGATAATGCCCATCGCATTAGCCTTTTAGCCGTAAATCTACACGTCTTTAAGAAAATTAAAGCTTTGTGGTCTGTTTTGATGTGTATCTGAGCCCCCCTTAAATACGTCCTAAATTTTTGTAACGCCCACACGATTGCCAGTAATTCTTTTTCCGTGGTCATATAAGCGATCTCTGCTCCTTTCAGGGTCCTACTTGCAAAAGTCACCACTCTTACTTCTCCGTTCACATCCTCTTGAGCGAGAATTGCTCCGAGCGCGTATCCACTCGCATCCGTGGTGAGCGTGTATGGCTTCCGCGTATCTGGAAATTTCAGTACGACCTCTTTGCAGAATAAATTTTTAACGTTTTTAAATGCTTCCTCCATGGCCTCGTCCCATCTCCAACGAACCCCTTTTTTCAGAAGATTTACTAACGGCGTAGTCTCGTGCGCATGTCGATTCGTGAATTTTGTATAGAAATTGATTAATCCCAAGAAACCTCTTAATTGTTTAATGGTGTGAGGTCGAGGATATTCGTGAATTGCCCTTATTTTCTCTGGGTCCGGTTTCAAACCCTCCGTCGTGAGGATATGTCCGAGAAAGGTCACTTCCTTCCGGAAAAAATGTGACTTACTGAATTTTAATGTCATCCTGTGCTGTTGAAATCTCTCAAATAGTTCTTTTAGGTGATCCAGATGCTCTTCATGCGACGTCGACATCACTAATAAATCATCGACGAAATTAATGACGAAATCCAGACCCTGCAGGACCACGTCAAGAGCCCTTATTAAACTAGCTGTACTGGTCTTTAAACCGAATGGCGTAACTGTAAATTCGTAACATTTCCCGTTATGTTGAAACGCTGTGTATTTCCGCGATTCCGGGTGGAGGGGAATTTGCCAAAAACTGCTAGTTAAATCTAGCGTGGACATCACAGATTTTCCCCCACACCGTTGGAAAATCTCCTCGATTGGTGGAGCGTTATTATAATCATTAATTAAATAATTATTCAATTCCCGTGCATCCAGACAGAGGCGGACGGAATTATCGCTCTTCGTGACCGGCATAAGGGGATTTATATAGACACTTTCCGATTTTTGTATAATCCCTATGTCGAGCATTCTCTCAATCTCCCTCTGTACCCTCTCTCGTTGTAGCAATGAGACCGGATATGAACGGTGGAAGTACGGCTTTGGATCCTTCAGTAATAGCCGGTGCTCATATGCAATCATTTTTCCTGGTACCTTGTCAAAAATCTCTCTTCTTTCTCCCACAATCCTTTTAAATCCTTGTCTTATCTTAAATCCTAGATCCTGGCATTCCTCCATCTTGTCCTCGAACTCCTCTTCTGTCAAGCTAATATTCTCTCCGTCCTCAGGATTATTCTTCATGTCGACCGTGGTACCCATCTTATTTATCTCAAACGAATGCACACTTTTCGGATTTATATGTCGCCAAATTCCATCCTTTAATTCCGCAACTACCTTATCGTCAACTGCTAAAACTTTATTTTGAGAGTCTATTGATATCTTCAACACCAGCATCCCGTCTATACCAATTAATACAGGCCTAACTAATTTTGGCACCACCAGCATTTGTAAAGTTCCAGTCGATCCGTAGGCCTTTGCCTCGACCATAATCTGCTTCTTGATGCGTTCGGTTTCCCCACCAAATGCTCCGACCACCTGCGTTGATGTTACTGGCAGAACAGGGCAATTTTTAAAAATTTCTTCATTTTTTCGAAAAAATTCCCCTGAGACACACGATACCTCACTTCCACTATCGATGAGACTCAGCTCTGAGATTCCAGCAATCCCCACTGGTATCTCCGGACACCTCGGATGAGTCTCGTCGTACCACTTCCTCGGGCTACTCTCCACCTCTTCGTATAAATACTCGCGTGGATTTTCCATGAGCGTTGAACACCTCGCCTGCTTTTCTTCTTCCTCGTCGACCACCCTCGGTGCTGGCCCTCTGATATCTGGTACTATCTGAATTCTGGCAACGTTTTCAGGCCACATATTTTCTTTATCATCACATGAGCCTTTACCGTCTTCCTGAACTCGGCTTTCCACGGACTCAGCCTGCCCTCGCCGTTCGGTGACCTCCTCTATCACCTTCTGCACCGCCTGTTCGTTACTCCTGCATCGTTCTTCTTTTCTTTGTAGGTTCTTCACTTTTTTCTTCTCTCTTTTCCTCGCGTTCATCTTCTGTCTAATGCTTTTTCTTTCATCCTTCAGCGTTGCGCTCCGTCCCTCTAGGTTGTTGTTTATCTTTCTCTTTTCCTCGGGCGCAACGCTTATGCGTTTCCCGAATTGCTGTTTCCCGCTCTCGAGCATTCCGGTACCGGTTCTCTCGGGATCGTGTGTGCTACAAACGGTCCCTGTGCACCACGATTTATATTATTTACTTGGCCATTCGGCCGCTGCTCCTGTCTCTGCATCTCAGGTCCAGTTGATCTGTTATTCTCCGGCCTCGGAACATCCTCTGACCGGTTTCCTTGCCAAGCAGGTCGCGACGGTTGCCATGGCCCGTTGTTTTGCCATGGTAGTCTATCCCCCCGACCACTTTGACGTCCTGGCGACCCGGGACCATCATTTCCGCCATTGTTCGGTGCATGTTCCCGATTTTCCTGTCGAAAATACGGGCGCGCCGTCTGCTCGCGTGCCGCTCCTCTATAAAAATTTCTCTGCAGATCCGGTGCCGCGTACCCCCCTGTACGACCTATCACTCTTCTGTAATTTAACGGGCCTGCCACGTCCGTGCTTTCTAGAAGCTCCAAAAATTCATCAATGTCGCAAATTTGGCGAACTCTCACGGCACTGCGCACCTCCTCGTCGAAATGCTTCGCGAGTCGACGTATGATATCTTCGTCGCTTAATTTCTCGCTTAAATCTTGAGCATTGCCGATAACGCGTGTCGCATATTCGGCTCGTGTCAACGCCTGACCCTCCGTATAAAAAGATCCGAATTCCAAATTTTTCTTGACCTTGTCCTGTATGTCGCGAGCCCAATATCTGGCCCGAAATTTTTCTTCAAAGGTCTGAAGGTTGTGTACAGCGCCCTCCACCACGAGCCACCAATCGTTCGCCACTCCTTTCAATGCAGTCCCGATCGCGTGCCGAATTTCAGTATCCTCAATCCCTCCAGCGAGGCAAAATTCTCGAAATTCCTTTAAGAATCGCATTGGTCTCTCCTTTCCGTCACCATTATATGTGGGTGGTTTTTGAGCTGTCGTATACAGACGAGTGACGTTCGAACCTCCACCAATAGTTTGGCCGAAACTCATAGATGTATTAGTTCTCCGTGTTGCCTCTTCCAATTTTTCAATTCTCTTATTTTGGTTTTCGGTCCTCTCTTGTGCCGCACGAATATCCGCCATCATCTCTTGTGTCCTTCTTTCAAGTTTTTCGACCGTCACCTTCTGACCAGCGACTTTTTGTTGTATATATTCATTTGTGACGTTTTGATTTTCGAGGATGCTTTCCCTTGCCTCTTTAATCTTCTTATCCGTTCGACACTCGACTGCTGAAATCTCTCCTTCCAAAGCCTACTTCGTTGCTTCCCTCAACACCGATATCTTGCTCGAACACTCGTCTCTTATTTCTTGCTGTATTTTCATCACCTCAGCGAATTTGCCATCCATCTTCTCCTCCATCTTTTGAAAAAGCTGCACGATCTGGCCTACCTCCACTGGGTTCGGGACGACTGTCGTGGTCCTGTCCGTAGGTCTCGGTGTGCTGCCGCTCTCACTGTTTCTCCGGTTATCTCCGGTCTCATCAGATACGTTTTCGTTTTCTTCGCTTGGCATAATTTCTGAGATTCGTTGTATGTCCCTTCTATCCCTGAGCCGACGACCCTCCAATAGGTGATCAGCTGTCGTTGATTCCCATAGATAAGTTTTACCATCCTCAGCACTCTCCTCCTGCCGATGCTGTTCCTCCAAACTCTCCATCATTCGCAATTCCTCAATTTCAGTTGAAAGATTTGCTTTTTCACCGGTATTCATCTTTTAATCTCACCAAGTTTATTTATTCTGATACGCGTCCTACCTCGCCACCGCAGTCCTTCTTAGCTGTGTCGAGCCCCACGTTGGGCGCCAAATGTAACGGTATTTTCCTCCCGTTCACATATATTTTTATTTTTCGTGGGGTTTTGGGCTCGACACATAACTAATTAATGTAGACTTCAAGGTGGTTGACAGTGATGCTTTATTTAAGACAAATAATTCATAGCCAAACATCACTCTTTTAATTACATTCATTTAAATTTTCGAGGATCTTCCTTTACACTCGGTATGCAACCGATTATTTCCGCAATTTATTATCTTATTTGTGATGCGCGATTTCTCGGTATTACTCGGGAGTCTGTTATGGTTCGTAGCACAGTTTCACTATACCTATGTTCAATACGCCGCTATATCCGTACCGCACCGCTCGCTATCTTTCCTCGCACTCACTCCTTTGGTCAAGCGTCTCAGCTCTCTTTATGATTCTTTCGCTCTGACTCTAATGGTGCTACCTTCTCGCTCGGTGTTACACGGTATTATCGGATATTTGTCGCACCAAGATTTCGCTTTCTGGTTATGATACTTCGCATTTTCTCTTTTTATAGGGTGTAGGAACCCTATTCAGAATTCTTTTGCTCTCACACTTCTTTCACTCATTCACTCGTACTTATTTATCCTATGTGTTAATGCTACTTATTCTTATTGAATTACAATTATCCTATCTTCTATATTTCTTAATTCTATCTTTTCGGTCTCGAAAATTAGGGAATTCCCTCGATTTTATTTGTTATTATTTCTACTTATTTTACCCGAAATTCTTGGTATTCCTCGTTGTTCACACACATACCACCACACGGCCCAGACTCTCTTTGGACAGAGTGTAGCAACTCTGTTTACAATTCTTTGTTCTCTCTCACACTTCTCTCACTTTTCACTCTTTCTCGCTTTCTCTCGCAGGAAAAGCGATTCCGATGCTTCCTACAGGTTTAAAATCCGCTCTCTTTAATTTATTTTATCATACCCGATGCACTGAATTTTCGGCGGACATTTATTCCATTACTCCTATACGATGATTCTTAACTATTTCTAGTACTGGTTCGCTTGCTAACAACCGACAAATGAATTTTCTGAGTCTCTTTTCCTTTACTTCTAAGACTATCGTTTTTAAGACTTATGCACTTTGTATTACTTTTTGTTGGGTTCGCGTCCGAATAAGAGAGCCTTCCTTCCGGTGCAGGCGCTTTTATAGCCGTCTCCCCACCCTAGTTCCTCCTACGTCATTTTAGACTTCGATTTTTAAATTTGTCCCGTTTCGCTCGATTATGTGATTCCGTTGTCACGCCCCCCCTGGCTCTCCCTCGTCGCCGAGCAAGGCCAGCTGGTCGCTGACCTGCTGTTTTCGGTGACGAGCGAATTCCAGAGGCGTGACGTCACCAGTTTTTATGCTAGGTCCGGGTTCGTCGGCCTAGTGTTCGCTGTACTTGACGCTTCAACGATATAATATTGGCTCTCATAGCCGTTCGATAATATAATATCGTGCCGCGCATGTAACTATGTTACAGTCTGCGTACCTAAATGTAAATGTCTATGAACGCTTACATTGTAAAATTCATTATTATATTATTGTTATTATTGTTATTTAATTAATTTGAGTAGTAAAGTAAAATCATAATTAATAGTATTTATTCGTTATAGGTAACTGAAATAGTATTTATATTATGGTAAGCAGAGCAGTATACGGGCGCCGCAGTGACCCAACGCATTTATAAAAATAATATATTCATATGAGGACGCTGGACATAACATACAGCTGCACTATTTCAGCGCGTTGTTCCGGTGTAAAACGATTCATGGTTAAAATTGTAATGAATTGACGTTTCAAAAACATGTCGACTTAAATCAATCGGTTGATAAATATCAAAGTTATTCAATGTTCACATACCGACATAAAAGATGACGCAGCCTGTATGTATAGTCAATATCTTTTTGGAAAAATCCGCTTTGCTAATGTCAAAAAGACGTATATCCATTTTTTATTATAATATTCAGGGTATCCGATTTATCTGAAGACATAGAAATATGTCGAAAACTACGCATCGGATCAAAAAAAGTTCTCAATAAAATTTGTTCGCTTGGAAGAGCGTCATCCAATGAAGAAACCCCCTGGGGTGGGGGTGGGGGCAACTTTGAAATCGTAAATGGGAACCCCCATTTTTTATTCCAGAATCGGATTCCTCATAATAAATACGTAACTTTTATCTCAAACATTTTTTTTTCGATTCGTGGTAGATGGCGCTGTAATCGCAAGAAACCTGATTTTAGCGAATATATCGAGAAATTACAAATCGGATCAAAAAAAGAAAAAACAAATGTTTAATTTTTCAAAAAGCTATTCAGTGATACAAAACTTGATCCACCCTCCCTCCACCCCTACCCCATTGTGGTGAAAATGGAAGTTGCTTCAAAATCGTGATTAGAAAACCCTATGGGAACAAAAAACTACTACGTCCACGTCGTTGTTCCTGGGTAACGCTGAAAGTAGTTGTTAACTTATTGATAAACGAATACATGCTTTCGATTGCAACGCCATGTGTGAGAAAATTTAATATCAACAGTAAAGTCAAATCAATGGATTTTGTCATAGAAAACCAGGAAAAAATAGGGTTTTCCAATACGATTTTGAAGCAACTTCGATTTTCACCACAATGGGGTAGGGATGGGGGGAGGGTGGATCGAGTTTCATATCGCTGAATAGCTTTTTGAAAAATTAAACATGAGTTTTTTCTTTTTTCGATCCGATGTTTAATTTCTCGAGATATTTGCAAAAATCAGATTTCTTGCGATTGCAGCGCCATCTATCACGAATCGAAAAAAAATATTTCAGATAAAAGTTACTTATTTTTTATGGGGAATCCGAATCTGCAATAAAAAATAGGGGTTCCCATGTACGATTTCAAAGTTGCCCCCACCCCCACCCCAGAGGCTAGGGGTGAGGGGTCGACTTTGGTATCATTGGATAACCCCCTTCTAGGCGAATAAATTTTATTCAGAACTTTTTTTGATCCGATGAGTAGTTTTCAAAATATTTCAATGTCCTCGGATAAATCGGCCACCCTATATATTGTCTATATATATATAATAAAATGTATAGTTATATATATATGGACTATATACAATAAAAAATGGATATACGTTTTTTTGACATAAGCAAAGCGGATTTTTCCAAAAAGATAATGCCAAAAGGACTTATCGATAAAAAATTTTTTTTATAGCTCCGGGAGACTAATAATTATATTTATTAGTCCAAATAAGCTGACTATTGTCTGTCTCTCTCATACATATGGCGAGAGATGCGACGCGCCGGAAACATTCTCTCATACTTTCGTCGGTTCTAATACTTAATCTATTGTTGATGGATAAAGTGCTTCGCGGACTTTTTTATTCGAAATTTTTTGCTTTACAAGTGTAGCAGTACAACATTTCAATACGACTAACGGTTTTCGAGGCGTGAGTAAAAAACTGATGTGTGTTCGCACTAGTGTTCGTTCTGGACACTTAGATGTCGTAACTAGTATGCATGTACAGAACTGCATTCTCACTTTGGCAAGAGTGTTGGTATGGCGGGGCCAATACATATACATATTGGCGTCGTAGCGACCACGCTTGCACGTCACCGTGGTGCCTTTATCCTTTGACGCATATAAGTAGTATGTGTACACCTTTGCTCCATCCCACTCCTATCCCTACTCCTTCCTCCACCACGCGGATACCCCCACCACCCCACTTTTCCACCGTCGCGCTACCCACTCTGATTAACCAGTGTCGGTAACGTGGAGATGGTAAAGTGAGGTGGTGTGGGTACTCTGGTGAACAAGAAAGACTAGAGATAAGAGCAGGATCGAGCAAAGGTGTACACATACTTGAAAAAGGAAAAAAATTAGGTACTTACCTCTGTTGTTGTTGACGTCCACCTTCCTTCGACGGCGATTTCAAACTCCTGTCTCTCACTATCTCACTCACACAAACACACACACACACGCTCGCGCGCGCGTCGACACTTTCATAACCGAGCATCGTCTGCTTCAGGAAGCTCGGGGTTCTCGAAGCCCTCATCCACGTCACCGCCATCGTACCCGATGTCTATTTCGGCACTGAGGACTCCGAAAACCCGCTAGCCTCGTAACGAGGATACATTGCGAAAAATACGTTTTTGACTGCGCGATCACGAAGTTGAAGACAGACTGGATGCTCAGGATGCTGCTGGTTGGTATCACGGGGTTTGAAGATAGCAAACCGCCGTCTGAATCATAACTAAGGTGTCCAGCGCTCTGAATGCAGTGACAGCGGTTTTGCACGTGCGTACCGCTTTGCACTGTGCTCCTCGCGAAGCGCTTGCTCTGCAGTAAAAGGCGCGGAATATGATACCGTACCGCAAGGGACCTCGATTATAATTTATATATAATTATAAAATAAGAGGCACAGTAAGACGATGTATTTGTTTTTAATTGATCAATATTTTATTTAAATCACTTTACACATATTTACCGTCGTATGCAACATCCCTGCAAACACGGTAATCTTCGCTCGGAGACTCCTCCGCCGTTAAATTTATTTTTATCACTGTCTGATCGTCGAGAGGCAGAAGCATTGTAATATTCACGCACTAATCTGTCGTTTTTCATTACATTATCGCTAAAGAGATTATTAAATCGCGACATGGTGAAGCCGCACGACATAAGATGTATGAATACGATGCAAAATTGTCCACACACATCCGACGTATTACTCTGTAGCTGCTTGAGGCCGTACCGATAGAACTTGCAGTTTCTTCGTAGTCGTGCGAGATGTTGCGGTATAACCGGTGGTAGCCCGTAGCTATCAAAGTACATTCCTTTTCCATGATGGTTAACGTACATGGCGATCCAATGCTCTCCAGGTCCGTCGTGGTTATCCGTGTTAACTACGAGTCCAGCAGGTAACGACCATACACGAAGAATTCTGTCAGCCGGGTATACGCCAACGGTTGAAAGTGGTAGATACTGCAGACTCTCGTAGATTTGTCTAGTGTTCATGCTGAACACATAGTCAATGATTAAATGATGACCGATACGCTTTCAAAGACGTATATATATGCAAAATTTATTTCACAGCATCGTCGATCGTGTCACGATTACATGATGAAGATTTCTCCTCTTTCTTATTCTCTTCCTCTTCGTCTGCTGACCAAACATCCATGTATGATTCTCCTTTAGACGGGTGCTCGCGAAGCCAATTTTTTATTTGGAAAGCCTGGCGCATTGCACAATGCGAAGACGCTGTATCGTTTATCATAGCGTGTCTGAAGCATTTTCGCAAAGATTTCGGCATAAATGTGTACGATGGGGTGCCCTCCTCATCCTCCAGGTTGGAAATTTCACGACTCGTGATATCGCAAAGAAGTATAGCCTTCTCGTGACCGCGAGTATAGATACATCTTGATTTTCGCGAAATTTCACGCAAGTTAGCGTATACCTGTTTACAACTCACATCGCCCTCGTACCATTCCAGACCGTGAAAATATTTCGAGAGAAAATTATTCTGGCTTCTCGAATGCTGTGGTAATTCGGCAAAGTGATACGGCGGTGCGACGATCCAATGAGCAGAGTACGGTCTATCCACTGCTACCACGGCAATTTCTTTCGGAATAAATTCCGAGTCTTTACCACGCATTCCCTGTATATCCACGACGATATCCATTTTCACGTCTAATCCGTACAGATGCTCGAGTTCGACTGATTAGTTACTCACAGACACGCTTCTACGTCTCTTAACACTAAATAATTTTATGCCGACATCAGCACATTTTTCGCTTATCCGGTAAAATCCACCATTACTTGCCGAGAGGCATCAATTTCAAGGACATTATCATATTCCGCGTAGACTACACAATTTATCGTTGAAGCAAGCGCATCCTCAAATCGTACCTCTATTCTCACACTACCGTGCTTTATTAAATTCCAATGTGTATTGCTGTTCGCCGAAAGATCGGGTGTCAAATCAAAAGCAAACAGACAGTATCCATCGTGATAATTATCGCGATCGATCGAATTACCGTCGCTCAAGAAATGTATTCCAGTTCCCGAAAACAACGTTTGAAAAGCATCCACATATAGATGACTTTTCGTGAAATCAGGTTGTAACGGTTTCGAAGGTATTTGAGCACCATCTACATACAACGAGAGATAATTTATCTTGTAATTTTGGAAATTGAATGGATTCATACTGAAGTCGCCGTTAAACGCTTTGTTATCGACAAAACCGATAATTATACGTTTCGGCAATTGACCTAACACGATATTATCGATAGTCTCTCCATGAACACCAGAGTGTATTGAAACGGCTTTTACCTCGACTCTCGTGAGAGGATATTTAGCCGTAGATTTTGCCAGAGTTCTAGCATGCGAGAGCAGCACACCAGGAGCTATTTTTGTTCTACGAACGAGAAGCGATGCCTCGAGAATCTTTAAGCCGCATTGACCATTCTTTGTATCCCCCACAAGACAAAATGAATCTCTAGACCGCACCAACCGTAGTCGCATCTCGACGCCGTTTAATAGGAACCGCTCCTGATTGAATATATCGCAATGCAGGTGACCGGGCAAGTCTACAGTTTTTTCGACATTTAAAAATTGTTTTCTCTTCACAAGACCCGTATTTTCGGATGTTATATCATCCATTTTTCCAGGGGTATCGTCGTACCAGAGAACACTCGTGAGATGCGAATTTTTTGCTGCTGGACCGTAATTCAAAAATGTTTCTATGTACGCTCGATAAGCGTAGGCATTATTTGGAGGTGAAACTAATTTTGATTCAGGTATACATCCACCTGATTAAACATAGAATGCAAGAGATTGTTTACAGGGCCGGCACTTACTTTCGATGCTGTACCCGCGGCATTTTCCGCAGTAGGAGATGTTATTTTCACTCTCAGACTAAGCATAGTATGCGCGAGATCGATATAGTCATCACCCTGTCCAGGAATAACAAGTTCAATCGGTGAATCATCTGTTAGCAAAGATATTGGTTTGTAATACACCCAATTGGAGCCTCCGATAGTAGTTTGCGTCGGTGGGAGTGAAAATAATTCAAGTTCCGATTTAAGACACTCGCACGAGTGCGCATGTAGAAAAGCCATCTTGTTTCAGCTATCCAAAAATATCTGCAGCTGTGTCGTTGACGAGTCTTCTTCTTCTTCTTATTGTTCTTATTATTCTTCTTCTTCTTTATTACTTTTCTCTTTATTACACTTTTATTTTTACGAGAGATACGTCGTGGTTTACGTTCGTCCTATGAATGAAGAGTTCGCGAAATTTTGCGCTTTTTATAACCAGACCCCCGCATGAGAGTGTCAATTTTTTCAGAGGCTTTGCGTTTGAGATTACTGCCTGATTCTCTCGCTGTCTCGCGAATAACATCTTTCACAGCTATATTTCTATCGAGGATATCACCGGCTACGTTTACACCAGCGCGCAATGCCTCTTTACCAACTGCTTTAGCGCCCTTCTTTAAAAGTGGTAACACTCGACGAAACATAGCGATGTAATCAATCGTGGGACCTTTTGAAATGTAGTGTCACAGTCAACGTTCCCTGCTCGAATGGTATAGGATCCCCAAATTCGTCTCTTATATCGATCTCAATAGTGTGTAAATTATTGCGCAAGAGAGGTATATATCGTGGCGTTGAAAACGATTTAATTTTCATCGAACCATACTGAGAGTCATCAGTATCAATAGGGACAACTCGTAAGAGGGGTGTTTGTACATCGCCTGTAATATAGCTCTCGCAGATATCTGTGTATAGAAACATGCTACCTGGTATAGCACCGGTGAGAGATGCTGACCTCGACCCTGTGTATTCGCAATGCGGCTCTATCATTACAGACCTACAAGCCTCTTCCGAGAATCCTAAGAGCCTCGCGATAGCGGGTGATACGCGAAAGTCATGATATCGTAGATCGTCGCATACGCGGGCCACTTCGATCTGCCCGCTCGGAAGCGATTTAAAGCGCAAATGACCGGCCACGTGAGGTAGCTTATTTATACTCTCCAAAAGAGCGTCTATAGAGCGATATACACCAGGTGGAACTTGGTCTCTATCAGAGCGTCTCCGTGTTAAAAGATTTAAACTCGATAAATCATAATCACCATTCTCAAAAGTTACGAGATTTCCTACAGTAGGAACACGTAAAAGAGTCATCGGATAAGCAATTTCCACAAGAGAAACAGACCATTCTCCGTGCAAACGTGTCCGACGCGGTAGTTTTGCAATAAATTTTGTCGTCGTATTATTCGGAAAATACTGCATACTACTGTTGCTCGGTAGTACGACAAAAAAAGAGCTATCCTTGGAGTTCATATTTATCAGGGACGGTGATTCCGTGCGTTCTTCCTCTTTGTCCTCTTCTTCTTCTCTTTCGTCTTCTCAGATGACGGAGGTACTCGTACTCGCGATAATTCTGCCTCGTAGAAAATACCGTCGATAGTCTTGTTATTCAGATCGTGTAAAATATACACGAATGGTTGTCGATTCACTGATATTCGTTGAATCTTGAATAATTCGTTACTCCAACCACGCTCATATCCTTTCACGAAAGCTGCTTTAGCTGTACTGATACGTACCAAGTCACCGAGCGTATACTTTTTTATTACTCAGAGTGACAGTCCGGGTATTCAGAGTACGGTGATAAAATCGAATTTCGCGAGGGTTTACCGCAAGCAGCAGACTACTCGAATGATACAAGACCTAAACTTGTGGTCATTGACGATCTAATGCGCAAGGCATCCAACAATACTGTGATCGATCTTTTCACTAAGGGTAGCCATCATAAAAATCTTAGTGTCATTTTCATCACCCAAAATCTCTTCCATCAGGGTCACGGGCAGCGCGATATCTCCTTTAAACGCTAATTATATCGTTGTCTTCAAAAATCCGCGAGATCTCGCGCAAGTTCAGCACCTAGTCCGTCAGGTATGTCCCGAGAATCCGCGATTTTTGCAGGAGGTATATTTCCATGCAGCGGCTGCATCGCACGGCTATCTATTATTCGACTTGAAACAATCGACGCCTGATAATTGTCGATTTCGAGCAATTATATTTCCCGATGACCAATATCATTACGTTTACGTGCCTTAAAAAGCAATAAAAGTTCGCGATGGGACGCGCGATGTACCAGTAATGTGCTTGTAATGGCGGTGCGCGGACCTCTCAATAAAAAGCAAATTATTATATTGCAAGTGTTGTGTCATCTGAAGCAAGAGCAACGACGTGCAATTTTGCGCAAAGCAGATGTAGTGCTCGTACGCTGTATATGCGAGTGTGCTCTAAACGTTTTACAGGGAAACGTGAGTCTGAACAACGTGTAAAGGAATCATCTTCGGAGGCACGCGACAATTCTCCGACGGCTAGCCGCCAAAAGGGGAAATTGGAGTGGTAAGAGGAAGATCATCGTCAAGCACTGTGTCGGATTTCTCAAGTTGCTTCTTGTGCCTGTCTTGGCCTACACGAGCCATGGAATATGCCAGAAAGATGGTACTTATACCTCATGATAACATAACTGGACTCGCCACTACTGCTGCTACTACTACTACTACTACTAGTGCAGACCCGTTGCCCTCCGTACAGACTACCGGTACGCCATCATCGCGCCTCGACTCTGAGCTGAGTGAAATTCTAAACTCTCACTCGCATAAGAGCGAGAGAGACAAATGAATAGCGTACCAGTAGGTTTTCCAGCGTTATCTTCATATGGTCGAGTACGATAATGCAGTACCGAATATTTCATCAAAACGAAAAATAGCAATACTCGATAGTCACGAGAATAAATCCGACGACGTTTTAATAAACAAAGTTAAATCTCGACTCAATGACACACTTATTACCGATAGCGTACCAAAAAAATTTTAATCCAAAGCAATATCGTTGCTTCGCAATTTGCATCGTAGCGCCGTTGGTAAAAAAATGACATGGGATCGTAATGGTGTTGTTTCCATAGACGGTAGAAGAATTTCAAATTCCAATATTGTTGATCTTGTTAACGATGCTATGCGAGCTAGAAAACGCGAGAAATCCATCGGACGATCTCACTTTGCCAAACTCCTGCGATCGATACAGATGCCACGCGAATTTATCGGCAATCCCGAGTTACTACACGAGCCCACACCTACATCATCCTCGACACCGCAGCGGCGTCTTATTTTACCACGCGAAAGCGATAGTAGCAGCAGCAACAGCAGCAACAGTAGCAACAACAACGAGGCCGAGACCGCACACTCAAACAGAGATTTAATGCTCACGGCTGAAAACGACATCATCGAGGGGGACGAGGAAGATGAAGAAGAGGACGAACAATTGCAAAACATCGCGCAAGTAGAATATCGATCTCGCGCACCGTTAGAAAAGAAAAAGAAATAGAATCCATTTAACTGGTCATCGTTAAAATTATGAAAATTCGTCAAAAAATTTAATATGACACCACTCATCCTGCGTCCTATTCTCGAGCAAAAAATTTGGCTCTGGTGGATCGAAGAGGAGCGCGAAAAAATATTTTACCATGGCTCGAGACACAGGATTCATATAACATGCATCGTCTTGTGCGACGACGATTTCCCCGTCGTATGTACAACGTGAGTAATATAGACGATGTATGGGAGGCTGATTTAGCTGATCTTCGCTCGATAGCCACGTACAACGATGGGTACGCATATCTACTTGTTGTTATCGACGTGTTGAGCAAATACGCGTGGGTCGAGGCCTTGCGTGACAAAACGAGTGCAAGTGTGGCCCGAGGTCTCACACGCATACTCGCACGCAGTAACAATCGTCGCCCGCAGCAATTGCAAACTGATCGAGGCAAAGAATTTATCGGCACTCCGTTTCAGCAAATTCTCAAGAAAAAGAATATCGATTTTCGTGCTGCTCGTAACCCTGACATAAAAGCCTCGATTGCCGAACGCTTTAATCGAACAATAAAAGAGCGAATGTGGCGCTACTTTACATACACGCGAAATAAGCGTTACATCGATGTTTTACAAAATTTTTTATATGCTTATAATCACGCTAGACACAGCGGAACGCGTATTCCCCCGAGCGAAGTATCCCTCGAAAACGCCTCTATAGCCCGAGACAATTTAGCACGGCGTTACGAGCGTAATGCGAAAAAAATTAAAAAGCCTAAATACAGCGTCGGTGACTTGGTACGTATCAGTACAGCTAAAGCAGCTTTCGTGAAAGGATATGAGCGTGGTTGGAGTAACGAATTATTCAAGATTCAACGAATATCAGTGAATCGACAACCATTCGTGTATATTTTACACGATCTGAATAACAAGACTATCGACGGTATTTTCTACGAGGCAGAATTATCGCGAGTACGAGTACCTCCGTCATCTGAGAAGACGAAAGAGAAGAAGAAGAGGACAAAGAGGAAGAACGCACGGAATCACCGTCCCTGATAAATATGAACTCCAAGGATAGCTCTTTTTTTGTCGTACTACCGAGCAACAGTAGTATGCAGTATTTTCCGAATAATACGACGACAAAATTTATTGCAAAACTACCGCGTCGGACACGTTTGCACGGAGAATGGTCTGTTTCTCTTGTGGAAATTGCTTATCCGATGACTCTTTTACGTGTTCCTACTGTAGGAAATCTCGTAACTTTTGAGAATGGTGATTATGATTTATCGAGTTTAAATCTTTTAACACGGAGACGCTCTGATAGAGACCAAGTTCCACCTGGTGTATATCGCTCTATAGACGCTCTTTTGGAGAGTATAAATAAGCTACCTCACGTGGCCGGTCATTTGCGCTTTAAATCGCTTCCGAGCGGGCAGATCGAAGTGGCCCGCGTATGCGACGATCTACGATATCATGACTTTCGCGTATCACCCGCTATCGCGAGGCTCTTAGGATTCTCGGAAGAGGCTTGTAGGTCTGTAATGATAGAGCCGCATTGCGAATACACAGGGTCGAGGTCAGCATCTCTCACCGGTGCTATACCAGGTAGCATGTTTCTATACACAGATATCTGCGAGAGCTATATTACAGGCGATGTACAAACACCCCTCTTACGAGTTGTCCCTATTGATACTGATGACTCTCAGTATGGTTCGATGAAAATTAAATCGTTTTCAACGCCACGATATATACCTCTCTTGCGCAATAATTTACACACTATTGAGATCGATATAAGAGACGAATTTGGGGATCCTATACCATTCGAGCAGGGAACGTTGACTGTGACACTACATTTCAAAAGGTCCCACGATTGATTACATCGCTATGTTTCGTCGAGTGTTACCACTTTTAAAGAAGGGCGCTAAAGCAGTTGGTAAAGAGGCATTGCGCGCTGGTGTAAACGTAGCCGGTGATATCCTCGATAGAAATATAGCTGTGAAAGATGTTATTCGCGAGACAGCGAGAGAATCAGGCAGTAATCTCAAACGCAAAGCCTCTGAAAAAATTGACACTCTCATGCGGGGGTCTGGTTATAAAAAGCGCAAAATTTCGCGAACTCTTCATTCATAGGACGAACGTAAACCACGACGTATCTCTCGTAAAAATAAAAGTGTAATAAAGAGAAAAGTAATAAAGAAGAAGAAGAATAATAAGAACAATAAGAAGAAGAAGAAGACTCGTCAACGACACAGCTGCAGATATTTTTGGATAGCTGAAACAAGATGGCTTTTCTACATGCGCACTCGTGCGAGTGTCTTAAATCGGAACTTGAATTATTTTCACTCCCACCGACGCAAACTACTATCGGAGGCTCCAATTGGGTGTATTACAAACCAATATCTTTGCTAACAGATGATTCACCGATTGAACTTGTTATTCCTGGACAGGGTGATGACTATATCGATCTCGCGCATACTATGCTTAGTCTGAGAGTGAAAATAACATCTCCTACTGCGGAAAATGCCGCGGGTACAGCATCGAAAGTAAGTGCCGGCCCTGTAAACAATCTCTTGCATTCTATGTTTAATCAGGTGGATGTATACCTGAATCAAAATTAGTTTCACCTCCAAATAATGCCTACGCTCATCGAGCGTACATAGAAACACTTTTGAATTACGGTCCAGCAGCAAAAAATTCGCATCTCACGAGTGTTCTCTGGTACGACGATACCCCTGGAAAAATGGATGATATAACATCCGAAAATACGGGTCTTGTGAAGAGAAAACAATTTTTAAATGTCGAAAAAACTGTAGACTTGCCCGGTCACCTGCATTGCGATATATTCAATCAGGAGCGGTTCCTATTAAACGGCGTCGAGATGCGACTACGGTTGGTGCGGTCTAGAGATTCATTTTGTCTTGTGGGGGATACAAAGAATGGTCAATGCGGCTTAAAGATTCTCGAGGCATCGCTTCTCGTTCGTAGAACAAAAATAGCTCCTGGTGTGCTGCTCTCGCATGCTAGAACTCTGGCAAAATCTACGGCTAAATATCCTCTCACGAGAGTCGAGGTAAAAGCCGTTTCAATACACTCTGGTGTTCATGGAGAGACTATCGATAATATCGTGTTAGGTCAATTGCCGAAACGTATAATTATCGGTTTTGTCGATAACAAAGCGTTTAACGGCGACTTCAGTATGAATCCATTCAATTTCCAAAATTACAAGATAAATTATCTCTCGTTGTATGTAGATGGTGCTCAAATACCTTCGAAACCGTTACAACCTGATTTCACGAAAAATCATCTATATGTGGATGCTTTTCAAACGTTGTTTTCGGGAACTGGAATACATTTCTTGAGCGACGGTAATTCGATCGATCGCGATAATTATCACGATGGATACTGTCTGTTTGCTTTTGATTTGACACCCGATCTTTCGGCGAACAGCAATACACATTGGAATTTAATAAAGCACGGTAGTGTGAGAATAGAGGTACGATTTGAGGATGCGCTTGCTTCAACGATAAATTGTGTAGTCTACGCGGAATATGATAATGTCCTTGAAATTGATGCCTCTCGGCAAGTAATGGTGGATTTTACCGGATAAGCGAAAAATGTGCTGATGTCGGCATAAAATTATTTAGTGTTAAGAGACGTAGAAGCGTGTCTGTGAGTAACTAATCAGTCGAACTCGAGCATCTGTACGGATTAGACGTGAAAATGGATATCGTCGTGGATATACAGGGAATGCGTGGTAAAGACTCGGAATTTATTCCGAAAGAAATTGCCGTGGTAGCAGTGGATAGACCGTACTCTGCTCATTGGATCGTCGCACCGCCGTATCACTTTGCCGAATTACCACAGCATTCGAGAAGCCAGAATAATTTTCTCTCGAAATATTTTCACGGTTTGGAATGGTACGAGGGCGATGTGAGTTGTAAACAGGTATACGCTAACTTGCGTGAAATTTCGCGAAAATCAAGATGTATCTATACTCGCGGTCACGAGAAGGCTATACTTCTTTGCGATATCACGAGTCGTGAAATTTCCAACCTGGAGGATGAGGAGGGCACCCCATCGTACACATTTATGCCGAAATCTTTGCGAAAATGCTTCAGACACGCTATGATAAACGATACAGCGTCTTCGCATTGTGCAATGCGCCAGGCTTTCCAAATAAAAAATTGGCTTCGCGAGCACCCGTCTAAAGGAGAATCATACATGGATGTTTGGTCAGCAGACGAAGAGGAAGAGAATAAGAAAGAGGAGAAATCTTCATCATGTAGTCGTGACACGATCGACGATGCTGTGAAATAAATTTTGCATATATATACGTCTTTGAAAGCGTATCGGTCATCATTTAATCATTGACTATGTGTTCAGCATGAACACTAGACAAATCTACGAGAGTCTGCAGTATCTACCACTTTCAACCGTTGGCGTATACCCGGCTGACAGAATTCTTCGTGTATGGTCGTTACCTGCCGGACTCGTAGTTAACACGGATAACCACGACGGACCTGGAGAGCATTGGATCGCCATGTACGTTAACCATCATGGAAAAGGAATGTACTTTGATAGCTACGGGCTACCACCGGTTATACCGCAACATCTCGCACGACTACGAAGAAACTGCAAGTTCTATCGGTACGGCCTCAAGCAGCTACAGAGTAATACGTCGGATGTGTGTGGACAATTTTGCATCGTATTCATACATCTTATGTCGTGCGGCTTCACCATGTCGCGATTTAATAATCTCTTTAGCGATAATGTAATGAAAAACGACAGATTAGTGCGTGAATATTACAATGCTTCTGCCTCTCGACGATCAGACAGTGATAAAAATAAATTTAACGGCGGAGGAGTCTCCGAGCGAAGATTACCGTGTTTGCAGGGATGTTGCATACGACGGTAAATATGTGTAAAGTGATTTAAATAAAATATTGATCAATTAAAAACAAATACATCGTCTTACTGTGCCTCTTATTTTATAATTATATATAAATTATAATCGAGGTCCCTTGCGGTACGGTATCATATTCCGCGCCTTTTACTGCAGAGCAAGCGCTTCGCGAGGAGCACAGTGCAAAGCGGTACGCACGTGCAAAACCGCTGTCGCTGCATTCAGAGCGCTGGACACCTCAGTTATGATTCAGAGGGCGGTTTGCTATCTTCAAACCCCGTGATCCCAACCAGCAGCATCCTGAGCATTCAGTCTGTCTTCAACTTCGTGATCGCGCAGTCAAAAACGTATTTTTCGCAATGTATCCTCGTTACGAGGCTAGCGGGTTTTCGGAGTCCTCAGTGCCGAAATAGACATCGGGTACGATGGCGGCGACGTGGACGAGGGCTTCGAGAACCCCGAGCTTCCTGAAGCAGACGATGCTCGGTTATGAAAGTGTCGACGCGCGCGCGAGCGTGTGTGTGTGTGTTTGTGTGAGTGAGATAGTGAGAGACAGGGGTTTAAAATCGCCGTCGAAGGAAGGTGGACGTCAACAACAACAGAGGTAAGTATCTAATTTTTTTCCTTTTTTCAAGTATGTGTACACCTTTGCTCCGTCCTGCTCTTATCTCTAGTCTTTCTTGTTTACCAGAGTACCCACACCACCTCACTTTACCATCTCCACGTTACCAACACTGGTTAAGCAGAGTGGGTAGCGCGACGGTGGAAAAGTGGGATGGTGGGGGTAGCCGCGTGGTGGGGGAAGGAGTGGGGATAGGAGTGGGATGGAGCAAAGGTGTACACATACTACTCATATATCAGCCAAAGTCACAGTACATGTACGCGCGCATTCGGTTGTCAGTGTATATTGGATTGATATATTGCGGTGGATATTTCGTTTAATGTAAAAAACAAACAATATAAGTGAATAAAATATAATATATAAACAAATACGTTTATATGTTAATGTAAAAATAAAAAACTATAAAAATAATAAATCAGCAACACCGATGTCCGTGCAACGAAAATTGATCTCGAAAAATTACAAGTGCTTCCGGGATTCGCCGAACAAGGTAATATTTCCATAGAAGAGTAGTAAATGGTTTAAGAATAATAAATAGTAGTAAATTAGGTTTGTAAATAGGTTAACATAGGTTAGTAAATAGATTAAAGAATAATAAATGGCGAATGCGATTTAAGGATAACAAATAATAAATGAATAATATATTAAAGATGTACGATATTCGATACAAAGTTATTGAAATTACGAAGTTAACGCACTATAAGAAAAAAAGCATCAATTTCGTTCCTTGTAGCTGGATATCGTATGATAAACAGCTCGATCACCTCGTGACAAAATTTATGCCACCACCGTACCTTGAAGAAAATGTAGCACTACTGCATGCATTAATCGAATGTGCAGCTCCTCCGCCGGATAGTTGGCCTTCTTATCTCGCCATACGCGCGGTGAGGCAAGTAAGTTATCGCTTTTATGCACAACATTTTTTTGTAAATTTAAAAATGTCTCTGTAGCATAGTATATGTGAGTTTGAATGCCGGAACTGTTGGGGGCACCTTCCCTACTATCGTTGCGCCACCTGTATACGACGTAGAGCCCGAGCTTTTGTTTTTCGCCATCTTCGTCCTGGCTATCCATCGTGCACATGCCTTCTTAAACTGCGAGTCTCAATATACAGGGTGCGCCATCTCAATCTGGTCGATGGAAGTATTGAATAACTCTGACAGATTTTAACCGACCAGCGTCGTACAACACGTTTCGTATAGGTTATTTCAGTACAATTTCAACCATGTATCGCTATACGCCGAAAGAACGCGCCGAAATAGTTTCGCTTTACATTGAAAATAATCGTTCAGTTGTGTCAACTCAGCGTGCGTATCGTAAAAAATATCGCGGACGTTCTGCGCCCAAAAGCGAAGGATTTTAAAGCAAGATCTTCACATGTTTCCGTACAAAGTGCAGTTGACTCAAAGATTATTGGAAACTGACAAGCCGCGACGCTTGGCTTACGCTAATAACGTTAGTCGAATGAAGGAAGCTGAGCCGGATTTTTGGGAGCGAATTCTGATGACCGACGAGGCTCATTTCACCCTCTCTGGCGCTGTCAACAAACAAAACTGTCGCATGTGGGGCACCGATAATCCTCATATTATTCACGAAACTCCATTGCACGATGAGAAAGTGACAGTTTGGGCCGGTGTTTGCTCAAAAACCACCATTGGACCATTTTTCTTCAGAGCTGGTGAAACTGTCAATGGGGATCGATATCGGTGGATGTTGGCACACTTTGTTTTACCACAAATGCGTGAAAAAGGTCTTAAGGAATTTTGGTTCCAACAAGATGGTGCGACATGTCACACTGCGCGCTCAACAATGGACTATTTGCGTCGGAAGTTCCCAGGACGTGTAATATCAAAGAAAGGTGATATTGACTGGCCACCAAGATCGCCGGATTTGACTGCACCGGACTTCTTCTTGTGGGGATTTTTGAAAAGTAAAGTCTATGCCAACAAGCCGAAGACCATAGAGGAGCTAAAAAACAACATTCGAGCCGAAATCGCAGCGATATCGCCCGAGACGCTGGCAAATACAATGGAAAATGCCGAAAAAAGAGCTCATTTTTGTCTCAGTAATAAAGGCGGACATTTGATCGATGTGGTTTTTGGAAACTAATCAAAATAAATTGTAATGAATCAAATTTAATAAAAAAATACGACTTTGTGAAATCTGTTGAAAATTCTCTAAGTTATTCAATACTTCCATCGACCAGATTGAGATGGCGCACCCTGTATAATAATAAAACTATCAGTTATTAATATGGCTGATAACAAATAGGTCTCATTTATTGACCCTAAAAACATTACAGTGGCGACAAGGATAAAAGTGATATCGAGTAATAAAGGATTGCTCGTATATTTTTCGATTGTGTAAGGTGTGCGGGACAATGAGTGAGACGGAGATATTGCAAAAGGAACTGGGAGCTCGAGAAAGCCAAGGCTGAATTGGCGGAGAAGACAAAACAGCTGACTGCAAACCGAAATCAGCTAGCGATGGATATGCAGGCACTCGCTACGCAAAGGGCGCAAGTACAAACAGGCGGTGGAGCACAGGGATCGCATAGTGCGAATCTTGACAATCATCTTAGAGACCAATTTGTCTGGGGCCTGCGTAATGTGTCGATCCAAAAGTGTTTGCTCGGGGAGCTGGGTTTATATTCATACCAGCGAGCAATAGAGTTGACTCACTCGTTAGAGTCAGTATCGCGGGACATTGCCGAAATCGGGGCATCGCAGAGGAGCCAAGCAGAATCGATCAACTTCATGGAATCGAAAAACCAGACTCGACCGTCCAAGAGCCAGGGAGTCAACAACAAGAATCGTCGCTGTTATTGCTGTGGTAGAGGAAATCATCAAGCTATTGTATGTAGATTTAAGCAGCATAAATGTAATACATGTAATAAGGTGGATCACCTAGCGCGGGTCTGTAAAGTAAACAAGAATGCTCAGAGTGAATCGACAAAAAGTAGTAAACAGAGTCAGGCAAGAGACAGACATCATTATATGGGGGACAATAATAATATTAATGAGAATTTTGACAACCTCTCCCATTTACAAGGGGGGGGGGAGAGCGAGAGTAAAGAGCATCCGAGTAGTATTGCCCCGTTGACAGTGAAATTGAAAATTGAAGAGTTGGAAATTGAATGTGAAGTCGACACACGGTCAGATGTAGCGCTAATATCGCAAAAAGTTTTACAGATGTAGCCAAAATTGAAATTGACCGAGTTAAAAGAGACTAATTGTCGTTTTAGATCGCATCCGCATCATTCAATTATACCGCTGGGGATGTTAAAAGTCGAGGTTAAATACAGGAAGGCGAGAGAGAAATTGGACTTGTTCGTCCTGCCGGGCGATGACCCTAAGCTTATCGGTCGTACTTGGATCAGGGCACTTAGAGTGTCAGTAGCTGAATTACTAGAGGGAAAGGAAGAACCAAGTATCGGCTGACTGAGTAATCAAGGTCAAGGGGACATGAATGCGATGATCGGCGAGTTCAATACGGTTTTTTCCGAAAAACTCGGAAAGTATGAGTAGAAAAGTTTGATTGCACATTAAGGAGAACGCCACACCGGTTTCTTGTAAGGCTCGACCCATACCGTATGCGATGCGTGAAAAACTAGAGGTCGAATTGAAACAACTGGTAGAAATGGGAGTTCTGGAACCGGTGGAGAGTAGTGACTGGGCAACTTCGATCGTACCGGTACTAAAATGTAATGGTCAAATTCGTTTATGTGGGGATTACAAAATTACGGTGAACCCTCACATAAAGATAGATCGATATCCAATACCGCGGGTTCAAGATCTGCTATCATCTCTAAACAGGGGCAAAATCTTTACCAAAATCGATCTGTCGCAAGCATACCAACAGGTGGAGTTGGACGAGGAGTCGAAACCATTAGTTACGATATCCACTCATAAGGGGCTATTTGCGTATAATCGATTATGTTTCGGTATTGCATCTGCACCTGGACTATTTCAAAGGGAGATGGAGCAGATATTAAACGGATTAGAGGGAGTTATCTGTTTTTTCGACGATATTCTGATCTCCGGTCCAGCGTATGCAATACACAACGAGTGTTGAGTAGATTGCGAGACTGTGGACTGACAGTAAAAAAAGATAAATGTAAGTGTGGGAAAGACAGTGTAGAATTTTTATCTCTGGGTTATGTTCTAGATAGTCACGGAACTCATGTATCAAGAGAGAAAATAAAAGCGGTTATTGACGCGCCACCGCCCACTGACTTGACTCAATTGAGGGCGTTTTTCGGAATGATGAACTATTATGCGAAATTCATAAAAAGCTATACGAATATTGTTAACCCACTTTATGAATTATTACAGAAGAACGCCACTTGGAAATGGAATAGCACATGTGACGCGGCGTTTCGGACAGCAAAACGGAGCCTAATTAATTCGAAAGTTTTGGCTCATTATGACTCAGCAATGCCAATTAAAATCTGTGATGCGTCTCCATGTGGCCTGGGCGCAGTGTTATCGCATGTATATCCGGACGGATCCGAGAGACTGGTGTCTTTTGCGTCACGCACGCTGTTGAAAGCTGAAAACGCATATTCGCAATTAGATAAAGAGGCATTAGGCCTAATTTTTGGGGTAAAAAAGTTTCACCGATACGTCTACGGTCGTCGCTTTGTCTTGGGGACGGATCACAAGCCATTGGTGTATATTTTTGGCTCAAAACAGGGCTTACCACAAATGTCGGCGAATCGATTAAGTATATAAAAAAGGTCGACAATGCTCGAGCAGATGGTTTGTCTCGAATTCCACTAGTCTGCGGTGATTCGAACGAGGATTTGACACAAAAAGAATATACGTATCTGAATTTAGTCTCAAGCGAAGTTAAATGAGTTGATGCAGAAATGGTTAGAAGAGAAACGGGTTTGGATTCAGTTTCGAGTCAAGTCAGAAAGTTTTGTATGAATGGGTGGCGTTTGTTTTTCGCCATCTTCGTCCTGGCTATCCGGTTTGGATTCAGTTTCGAGTCAAGTCAGAAAGTTTTGTATGAATGGGTGGCGTTTGTTTTTCGCCATCTTCGTCCTGGCTATCCTGGCTATCATGCACATGCCTTCTCAAACTGCGAGTCTCAATATAATAAAACTATCAGTTATTAATATTGTTCATAATAAATAGTTCTCATTTATTGAACCTAAAAACATTACAGTCTCTATTTACTTTAATTGTGAAGAAAATTACAACGAAGCTGGCAAGAAGCTACAATTGTTAGAGAAGCGAGAGTACGTATATTCCACCGACGAGGACCGTACTGCAAAGGACAAAGCAGCAGTTGCGAGCAGTGTTTATAAACAAAAGCGCAAGGACGCGCTTGACGACGATGATGTACTGTGGGACGTGCCTCAATTGCGACTTATAGACAAAAATTCATGTATGTAGTGTTTATTACAGGATACGCGTCAGCGATTATCGCCATCTACAGCTAAGTTATTGCATCAAAACAAGTCAGTAGCGTTCGCCGAGAGACGTAGCCAGTGTGACCTCGCCCGCCAAAGAAACATGTAACCTGTCCGTCATAATAAATTATACAATACCCGGTAATTGAATACTGCGTGCATTTATTAATACATTACATAAGTATTGGGTTGTTCGGAAAGTAATTTTGTTCGAGAATTCAGTAGATGGAGAGAAGTGGACTGTAAATAGTTGTAGGTGAATTAATAAGCAGTACACGGATGTCAATTATAATCGCATTTATTGCTCCACCTGTCAAATGCGAAGGACACGAATATACACAAATAAGAGAAGTAATATATAGAAAATAATATAGAAATAAGCGTAGAAAGGAGAAAATAAATGAGGCGTTCAGAAAAGAGAAAGTAAATAAGGCGTTCTTATTACCACGATTATATTAATCGTGTGTAATTGCTGACACGTGCTGTCGCGATCGGGCCTCGCGGTGAAGCTGATGCCGGGTGCACGACACGATGAGCCAAATGATGATGTACTGGTGTGCCGACGTCAATATATCACTGCTGAAATGATGGCTGGGTTGTGGAGACTATGGGTCGGCTGAGCTGGTCGTTGAGTCTGATTTTAATGCACTTTTCAATTGTAAGGATGCACAGAACTTTGATAGGCACGCACGAACACGGTGGCGAAGAGAGCTGTCCAAGAGCAAAACGCAAGATGGCTGCGTTATACGAAGCAGCCGTAGTCTAGTCAAGCAGTCGTAGAGCGCTTGCGCGCGGCGACCTGTTGCTTGGCACGCTGACCTAGTGTTGGATTTACAGCTCCTGCGTGGTGCTGCCGCTGAGTGGCAACAGCAAGCAGTTGCTCATGCTAGTCTGCAGTGTGCAGTTTCGCTACGCTTAGCAGAATGTTCAAGCATTCTCAAACAAATTTCGTTTTTTTTTATAAAAATGAAAGACGATTTTCTTATAGTGAATTAATATTTCATTCAATCCAATATTGTCCATTCTGATCCAATACCTTTTGCCATCTTTCTGGCAGTAGCATGACTCCGCGCTCATAAAATGTTTGTTCTTTGCTGGCAAAAAACCGATCCAAGTGACTTTTAACCTCCTCACTTCAATTAAACGTTTTACCGTCTAAAAAAATTTGTAGAGACCAGAACAGATGATAATCTGAAGGTGCCAGGTCTAGAAAGTATGGTGGGTGTGGCAGTATATCCCATCCAAGCTCTAACATTTTTTTCCGAGTGGTCAAACTTGTATGTGGTCTCGCATTATATTGTTGGAACATTATACCTTTGCTATTGACCAATTCTGGCCTTTTTTCTTTAAGTGAATCATTCAATTTGTCTAACTGATGACAGTACACTTCAGAATTGATCGTTCTGTTGCTCGGTAGAAGCTCAAAATGAACGATTCCTTTGAAATCCAACCTAACAGATAGCATAACCTTTTTTTGATGAATATTGGCTTTCGAAATGCTTTGAGCCGGTTCATCTTTTCTACTCCAGGGTCTTTTGCGCTTAACATTGTTGTAGACAATCCATTCCTCGTCCCCAGTGACGATACGCTTCAAAAATGGATCATTTTCTTGGCGTCTGAGAAGCAAATCACAAGTGTCAATGCGACGGCACACATTTTTTTCCGTAAGAAGATGAGGAACCCATATGTCTAGCTTTGAGGTTAAACCTAGCCGTTTCAAATGATCATGAACGGTCGATAAATAAATTTAATCTCTCAGCGATCTCACGAGTTGTTATTCGCCGGTTTGCATCAATTAATGCCTTTATTGTGTCTTCATCAGCTTCAAATGACCTTCCAGAACGTGGTGCATCTTCGAGATCCAAATTGCCGGATCGAAATTTTGCAAACCAGTTTTGGCACTGGTGCTCACTGAACACATCTTCCCCATACACATCGGATAATTTTTTTCTTGCTTGAACAGAATTTTTACGTTTTCTATAGTAAAAAAGTAAAGCATTCCGAAAATGCTGTTTTTCACTTTCCATATTTAAAAGGGTATCAACCAAAAACTACTGTGCAGAATCAATTGAATTTTTTCACAAGCAAGCCTTGCTATATCAGCTGTCAAAATACATATGATTATGCGGCTTAAGTATGAAGTTGGTTGTGAAAAAATACAATTAAGTCCTCTGTTGGGTAAAAACGAAATTACTTTCTGAACGACCCAATTTGATACGAAAGTCATGATTGAAGGATGATTTTATCGTAGCATGGTTACGCTTCATTTTTCGCTGTCGATAGTTTAAAAAAAACTGCGCCATGCATGTGAAGAATGTTGATAGGTATTGCCTATAGTATCATGAAATCACAGTTTTTACTTTGTATCGCAAACTCGAATAGAATGTAAGAAATTTTATCGATTAATATTATTTACTGTGTTTATAGGTGCTTCTTCGTGCAAAATAACGGAAAAATCGAGAAAAGGACAAACTACAAGTACAGGAATGACAGGAGAATTTAAAGAGAGAGAGAATATCAATGAATCAGTGTTAGTCGTTATCTTCGATGAGATGGTCAATGCGATGGAGCCTAATAAACTCGTAACAACGGAAGGTGAGGTGTAACTGTAGATTTTAATTCGGCCATGAAAAATCTAATTATTATTATATCGCGTGACTAATAATGTAAGGACCTAACTATCTAGTTACGACCCCGTAGCATTCTGAATGTCATAAGAACGTATCGAATTAAAAAAATATATTTGTATAACTTTCATTTCATTTGTAACTTTCATTTCATTTTTTTATGCATGGTTTTTCTTCTTTTGACTGATAAGTATAATTATTAGTATCCCGGCGATATTAAGAAAAAAAATCGATACGTCCTGATAGCATTAGCAGAGCTGATAAAAAAAATGCCGAAACGTTGTATATAATTATATCAATCGTACTTATCAGTCAAAATAAGAATTATCATGCATGGAAAACATAAAATGAAAGTTATAAATGAAATGAAAGCTATGAAAAAAAATGATACGTTCTTATGGCATTGAAAAATCACTTTTTGGCACTTAGACCTTTTTGCTTTTAGTGAGTGGATATGACATACTCCACGATTTATCATTATGATGTTACAGATATCATAGATGCGATAAGGAAAGGGTTTCGTTCGCAAAGTTTGCAGTTGACAAGAATATCCACGCAGCTGAAGGAACTGAAGAATATTCTCAGTGATAACAGGGTCACCCAAATTTCTGAGCGTATAAATATATGCGAAAAATACGACATTGAACTTCCGTTGCGACTACTTGAGCATTTCGAGCACTTCGATGAGAAGTTAAAAGACGATATCTTACTTTAAAAAACTCGATAATTTCGGAACAGCTTACTTAAATTGGATAAAACTGTAGTGCTTTGAAAAGGTCTGAAGAAGGGCTATAAGAATATGCAATAAAAAATTTGGGGTTCCATTTAAAAAATTTAAGGTGACCTTGTCCTGACCTTGATGACACCACCCAAGGTCAAATTGTTAAGATCGATAAATAGATCTTTTTCAACCCTACAACTTTTGTCTGAAATATTTTTTCATAAAGTGTATATTTTTCGAAATTTTCAGGGGTTCCGGGGTTTTTTCTTCACCCTGTATAGAACAAAAACCCACAGCTTTTTTCGAATCAATATATATATAGAAATAATTGCCAGGCGCTTCCAAGTGTTATGCCGGTACCGAGTAATTGGATTATTCGGTAGTCGGTATAATATTAAAAGTTATTATTTTTTTGGGATCGTTTGCCGATAAGGAGATGGTTCTCGAGTAAAAGATGGAAACGCGAATTTATATAAAAGGAAGTATTTATTATAAGCAACGGTAACTTTCCGTTGCCTATTTATATATCAAAGTAAGAAGTACAATAATGCGTTGTTTCGAGTATTAAACGAGGAACCAACCGTTCTCTTTTCAATCTAATTTAATACTGTCTTTTCGTAAAGCAGTTGCTAACTGTCTTCACGAAAATCCCTTAATTCGCAATTTTAGCGTTAGCCTTTCGCCCGAACGCCAAGCGAGTCGCTCATGCTGCGTCAGCGTTCTTGGGGTCGTTCATACGATCGGGCATTGGACTTCGTTTCTTGTCTTGAACGAATTCCAATGTTTCTTTACTATGGAATATTCCCGAATATACTAAATACGGAGTGGAATATTCCGCGGCACAACACAAGGAAGCCTTAAAATAGCCCTATGGGGCAGCCTGATTAGGGCTAGACCTAGCACCCTGATTAGAACCATATGTAGCAGTCTGATCTCGACCATACGTGGCAGTCTGATCAGGACCAAACCTAGCAGCCTGATCAGGACCATGTGTGGCAGCCTCATCAGGACCATACGTAGCAGCCTGATCAGGACCATACGTGACACACCGTTACCGATTGAGACAGGGTGCTGTCGGACTGCCCTAACAGCGCCGTATTAGGGCAGTCAGGAAGCCTGACAGCGCCCTCAACACGGCCCTCATGAAATTTCTACCCGGGAACCTCCGTGTAACGTACAACTCTCACATATCTAACGTTATCAGACCTCTCTGGACGTAACATAACTTTTTTCTTAAATGCCCTATCCCATTGATAATAAAATATGTAAACATTTTATTGAAAACAAAACACAAACGATTCTTCACAAAAAAATTATAAAAGAATGCAATAGATGAAAAAGTAATGGGTAATGCGTTGTGCAAAAAGTAATAAGGTTTTAATATGTATTTTTTAACTCTGTATCGAGATGTTAGAGCGTCTCTCGATCGCTCATAATTTTCGAAATGAATTCAATATTCATGGCATTTTTAAATAAATTTTTGCAGAAAATACTGTTTTTGTTTCGAATAGAATATGCAGATCATTTACTGACAATAGGCTAGGGCATTTAAAACAATATGCGATATATAAATGAAACAGCTTACTTGTCGTTTCGATTGGCTCTCAATGTCGTGCTTGGAGTTTATTGTGCTTTCACTTCAGATCGCATATGAGTAATCAAATGGTGTTTTCAGTTCGCTACACCTCGCTATACATGAGAACAAGAGAGACTCCACTCCGTCTATCTCTGTTTCTCTTCTTCTGCTGCGATAGATACGACGAATGTAGCCCCATGTAGCAAACCGAAATCGATATAAAATAACAGGCAACACAACACCACGCAATACAAAACAGAGGCTATGTAATTAAATAATGATATACAAATAAAAAATATGTGAAAAATTCACGCATAGCGCGTGCGTTCGGACTGATGAATATATTATAAAATATCAAATTATTTATGAAACAAATTAACAAATAGAAAAAGGTGAAAAGTTATAGAAAGATTGCACTCATTTTTCTGATATGATGAACATCGAGATAACAATTGGTGTACAAATTTATTAATTTTTGTGTTTTTAAACAAACACATTATCTTCGCCACTATTTATTTCGATATATTGATACTATATTCAAAATCAACGATCTTAAGAACTTGCAGGTACTCATTTTCATTAAAATCAAATTCTTCTTCGTTTATTTTCTGGGCAGCGACGTTGTCCCCTCCATTTTTGATTATCGTCTAGTTTAATATCGTAGAATTAATCTCGTAGGGGACTATTACTTTGGAATCAAGCATAAGTTTTTAACAACCTACACCTATTCCGAACTGCCCTCAATCTTAGATATATCTATACACATATATCTATACAGCATATTCCAGAATTGCCCTCAATATTAGATTGAGGGCAATTCGGGAATATCGTTAATTGCGAAGACCACTCTTATAGTCTACTACAGTCAACTTTCGTTGGAAACGTTTACTGTATAAAAAATGAATTAATTCCAAACCGAAGTGTGAGATTATCAACGACTGTGGAGTCGCTGTCAAGCACGGGCAGTTCGACACTACTCAATCGATAACATTTACTTGAAATTAGCATGAAATCACATAGGGGCAATTAGAAATGAAAACTCTGGATCTAAAGCAATAATAAGAATTGAAGTTTTATGTTTTAACCATATGGTTAGCAGCAAAAGCCTATAGATTTATCCGAGATGAGGTTATGTTCAACTTTTTAAATCAGTTATTGGTTCTTATCTCGAAATCTTATGTCGCGAATCGTCATTCTCATTGTAAAAATAAGCTTTGTGTTCGTTCAGTGTTAAATGAGTACGGTTAAATGCGTATTTCATATTTTTTACACGATCTATTGTGACTAATTTTCCCAATGCGAGTTTTCCAAAGTTCAAAGTTGGCTGTGTCTTTACGAAAAATCGGTAAAACTGCATCCAGAACAAGTGAATCCATATAAACAACGATTTATGCTTTTCGAAATGGTCAATTTCTGAATCACATTAGGAAGAATCTGCACAGTCCATATTCTTCAAATTTTGGAGTCATATCTTAATAAATTAGTTATATCTTAATATAAAATTTCAGAACATAAAGTTTTCCTTAAGTATCAAAGCTGGAACCTAAAAAATTGTATGAAAATCGATTAACATGTTCCTCAGAATCAGACAAAAACAAATGAACATAATAATCGACCATAATCGTTTTACTTATTAGTTTGTACACATAAATAAAACGAACAGCCGAACGATCGAGATATACAAGATGGGTGAATTGTAATATAGTCATGGCCGGAATCTCACAGAAATATTGACGGGATAATTACTTTTTACTTGTGTTTATATGTATTTAGTATGAAATATTTATTTTTCGATAATATATTATAACTAGCATATTACCCGTGCTTCGCCACGGGTATCTTTAAATGCAATTTCTAAATAGGTCAAAACAATGCCGCACATCCGTACTTAACGCTTACTTTTGCCTATAACGACTCTACAACGCGTTCTTGGCTTAAAAAGTAATATGATTTAATGTAATTTTTTTTTTTTTAGTGAGGAAAAATCCTTCGTGGACACCCCGGGTCCTCCGTAAGAGGACACCCGGGGTAGTTCCGGACTCCTACCGGCTAAAAAACCTCACTTTAACTTCTGTAACATGTCGTATCACTGAAGGACTTCTTTGTAGACCACATTGGTAGTTCTTCCCTGAAGTGGTAGAATCACCAGGCTGCTTAGTGAGCTCACTCTGCAGCAGGCCACATAAAACTGTCCATGTGAGAAACACTCCTCCCTTAAGTCAAGTCCCGCCGACTTCAGCGACTGCCCCTGGGACTTGTTGATGGTCATAGCAAAGCAGACCTTGAGGGGGAACTGCAGACTCTTGAACTCGAAGGGGTACTCTGATGGTATGAGTGGTATGCGTGGTACAAATACCGACTCCCCCCGAGCACAACCAGTGAACACTGTGGCCTCAATAACGTTTCTATAAAGGGCCGTCACTCACAGCCTGGTGCCGTTGCAAAGTTTAGGCGGGTTGAGATTTCGCAGCAACATCACTGGAGCCCCCACTTTGAGGAGAAGCTTGTGGGGTGGGAATCCAGGAGGGTTGAGGAAATTGAGAAACTCCACGGGGCAATGGACCGCGTCATCCATTTGCATTACTGAATCCACAGACCTATATTCCATTTCTGCCTCTTTGAACGAATTAAGTAGAATGTCATTAATGATGGCAGCGTTATCATTCTTGGGGGTCAGAATGGCACGCTCGCACAGCCAGTCCATAGACTTCTCCTTGATATCAGCTATATCTGGGTATATTCTGGTTGTAAGGTCTGTTAGGGTCATCACTACTGCGCCCAGGCCTATAGGGATCGTCACCTTTCCCTCGGACTCATGACATTCTCCATCCCCTATTTTCAGTAGAAGTTCGGAAAATTCTCCAGCGGGGAAATCACCTCTCAAGTGGACCCTCATGTTCTTCCTGAGAGAAAATTTGCAGATAAAGGGCCATAAATATGACGCCTTGATGCACGCCTTAATCTCGTCAGCTCGAGTTCCCCTTGGCACTCCTGGGAAAGTCTGCCGAAAGTCTCCAGCCAGCAACACAGCGACTCCCCCCATCACTCCATCGTTGCCTCTGATGTCTTTGAGGGTTAAGCTCAGTGCCTCAAAACCCCGCTTGTGCGCCATGGTGCTCTCATGCCAAACAATGAACTTACAATCTCGCAGCACTTTGGCTATATTGCTTTGTTTTGAGATGTTGCACAGAGGTGTTTCTGCATCAATGAGATTGAGGGGCAGCTTGAAGGCAGCGTGGGCCGTCTTGCCTCCCTCTAATAGCGTAGCAGCGATGCCAGAGGATGCGACAGCCAAAGCGATGCCACGATCACTCCTTACCTTCGCCAGGAGCAAGTTGATGAGGAAAGTCTTCCCAGTACCACCAGGAGCATCCAAGAAAAAAACCTGCCCAGCACCTGACTCAACGCTGCTAAGGATCTGTCGATAGACAGCGAGCTGCTCATCCGTTAGTAAACCCTCGTTATTCGATACCACTTGTGCCAAGGCGTTTGTATCGTAGCTGGTCTCCCTCAGATAGTCCTTATTTCCCAAAACTCCTCCAGACCTTGTTGGTTGAGGCAAGCCCTACTGAGGCAAACGCTGTCCTCCCAAAGCTAACACTGCGTCCTCAATCAGCACCAGGCATCTGTTGTACACCTGCTCCATCATCTGCTGCGCACTATCTTGCAACTCTCTTTCCACCTGCCGCGTGATATCTTCTGAAAAGCTGTCTTTGTACTTCTCCCAAAGACTAAGAGGATCAGAGAGTTGACAAAAAACCAACATCACTGTGAAGAGCTCTCGGAGCTTAAACGGAGAATCACATAGGGCAGCTTCCTCCAAAGTAATATCCCAGTGATTGTCATCCTCCAGCAAACCAAATGCTTTGCATGTAGACTGGAATATAGGATGAAGGACACCATTCACAATCTTCAACTTTGAAAAAGACGTTGGGCCTCGAATTTCATGTAGCAACATTCGGTGTTACTTGGGTGAATGGTGTACACCCTTCCCAGCGCATTGCCTCTCTTCACTCCTGACCAGCCATCGACATCGTTCCCTCGCTTCCTTCTCGCAAACTTGCTATTCTCCCATATAAAGTAAGAAGGGACCTTAGAGTACAGGAGGGTTTTTGCAAAATCGTCATTTTTGCATAACTCGAAGAAAGCCAAGAGTGTTGTCTGAGGAGGGTTGCTAAGCTTCTCGGCCAAGTTGTCAGAGGTGAAGTACACACGCTGACCATGCTCGAGGTGAACAGCCAGATACAAAATAGTGGGATACCTCTCATGAATAGGGAACGCTAATATCCTCTAAACCGCCTCCGAGCTACTAATGTGCCGCCCACTCGCATACATCTTTACTTCATCCTTCTCATTCTCCAGAGCAAAAGACGCCTGGTCACTACTCTTGTTCACGTACTTGCAAATGTATTTAATGGACTTAACAGAGTTACATAATTCTACATTGATGTGAGCATCGAAAGTGCGTGACAAGACAGGGTTGTAGGGCACCGCCCAGCGGTTGTCCGGTTTTATCCTATTGATTTCTACAGTGAAGCCACCATCAGCTGGAGACCTCCTACGATACTGCGGATATATATCGTCTCCTGTCTGAGTGTTCTCGAGAAGTGTCCGGGGATACTTCTTGCTGCAACTACCTCCTTTCATGCAAGGCAAATTGTAGTTCAAGCTGCCGCAGGGCCCATGAATCATATTGGCCTTGACAATGTTATGGAGGAGAGGATCTTGCTCAAGATCAGGTATTTCAGCACAGATGACTTTGTCGATCATGTCAGAGAAGATGCACTGCTCTAGCCACAGCAATATGTCAATGTGAGGCAGACCCCGTTTTTGCCACTTGACAGAGTACATAAAACACCATACTCCACCAAACAGACTGCCCTTGTTCAAAAGAGATATCATCTTCTTCACCTTGAGATGGAATACCCTGTCTATGATGTCATGACAATCGTGAGACTTTTGCCCAGGTAGCAGTACATTCGTGATATCCTTCCACCTGGGATTACAGGTAAAAGTGATGAACAGATCAGGACGGCCGTAATGGCGAACATATGTCATGGCGTCTCGAGTCCGCTCATGCATATAGCGAGGTCCCCCAGTGAATGATGAAGGAAGCACCACCATTTGACCCAGCTGAGCAGCGTCAGCATCCTGTCTACTCACAGCGTCTTTCAGGTGAATATAGCTGTCTGCCCTCAGCTGCGCCTGATTGTTCCTGATGTAATTCTACCTCTCAGTCTCTATTTTGGCATACATGTCAACCAAAAATTGACTGAAAAGCGAGCGGAAGTACAAAATATGGTTGACCTCCACTTGCCTGACCATAATACGATAAGAGTAAAAACTCACTGCGGAGACTGTCTTATTGAGGAGCAACTTGGTCTTAGAATCGCGCTGAGGCAAGGCAATAGAGTACCCATCGTCGCCACGGCAAAACAGAAGCGGATACTGCAAGGCGTCGTATGACCGATGAATTTCACTGATGCGCTGCGATGTGTTGTTATGGCTCTGCAGCACAATGTCTCGATGCTCGAATTGCTGACCAACAATCACCAGAGCTACCTCATTTGCTGTTGGTGCACTGAAGCGACCTCCATGAGCGTCAGCTGGCTTTCTATCTGCATGGATAACGACTTCGAACTTCTCGCAGGTTGGAACTACCTTGTCCATGGCAGTCTTCAGATCCTTTATATAGCTATTGATGTCGTGTAGCATCCTCTGCAGTTGTTTAACCAATCCCTGTTTGACGTCAGAAAATTTGCTACACCTCAGCGCACTTCCCTTTCGTCGTCGCCCACATAATAGATTTGCAGAAATTGGGCTTCCTGTTGAGGTGCTGGCAGCAGACTTCCTATCAAATAATACACCTGCCCCTGAACTTTAAAAGTCGGTATAAAGCCATCTCGTAGAACCTACTTAGCCCCAAATGATGTCATGTTGAAGCAGCCATTATACTTCCGAATACGGTTCATGAAGTGGATGTGCTCAGGGTGGATATCCATTATCAGGCTGTAAAGAGGCTCGGACAGAGGTTCGAAGGGCGGAAGCTGCACCTTGCCAGCGCTGCAGCACATGCCGCGGGGCTCTTCCTTCCACTTCGAAGCATTGCAATATATGCATTTGTGGCTCATAGTACCCAGATCTACAGTGCTGTCTACCTCATAAGCCACGTCAGGATCATATGCCATGCCTGAGCGAGCCTTGACTTTCCATGGAAGTGCTCGCCTTTCTACTCGTCTTCCAGGATTGCTTTGCTCATATCGAAATTCCGCCGCTCTGTGCACCTCGGGGTGATTTTTCTGGTACCTGGCCACCGCATCACGGTTCACCTCGGGGTGATTTTTCTGGTACCTGGCCACCGCATCACGGTTCACCTCAGGGTGATTTTCCTGGTACCTGGCCACCGCATCACGGTTCACCTCGGGGTGATCTTTCTGGTACCTGGCCACCGCAGCACGGTTCACCGCAGGATTATTCTGAGCATATTTCCTTGCCGCATCCTTAAGTTGCTTCCTCCTTTTAACATCGGAATATCTGGCACGACGTTTGCCAGGAGCCTTCTTGAGAACAGGAAGAGGTGATGGCTGTGAGAAGTGTGAATAGGAGTCGAGCTGGAAAAGCTGGGAAAGAGGTAAAGGCTATGAGAAATGTAAATAGGGGTCGAGCTGGGAAAGAGGTAGTAAGGTAAACACTTCTTCAGGTTCACGTGGCAGGTACACATCGAAATGGCTCCTAGAAGGGTCCTGCGAAAAACGTAACCTCCTCACGGGATGACCTTCAGCACCAACACTTTCATAAAGCTCGCCATTGCGGTAAACTTTGAAAACAAACTCGAACAATTGGCCAGCCGCCACAAGTTCGCATAAACCACCATAAGTAAAGGGTCGGGACATGTGAGCGAGGTACTCATCGGAGCTGGTTTAGTTATCCCCCTCGCTGTTGTGGGACATGATGGAGAACTCCTCCCAGGTGTCCACCACGTGCCTGACGATTAGCTCACGCACCTCCCTAGCCATTAGCTGATTATAATATATAAGATATGAGAGGGACCGGAACAGGCAAGCTTCGTCTCCCGTGGTGGGGACAATAGTGTGAGGCACCATCTCCCCATTAATATTTAAAAATTCAATTGCCATACTAACTTAAAACAATAAAGAGAAAGGACAAAACTTATATAATAACTATAACTTATAAATATATTTCTCTCGCGTCTCTTGCGTTTCTCACGTTCTTGGCGTCTCTCGCGTTACTCTCTCTCTCGCGCGTCTCTCTCTCACATATCTGACGTTGAAACAAATAATAACCGAAATTTTACAAAGCTTATAGTACCGGAACCGGAACCATACCGTTATGCGTTTCGGATAATAACCTCAATATACGTAAAATATACGCCATGTATATACATCAAATCCATGTACATACGACGTACGTAGATGAATATACATTTACGAATATTCAAAGAATATCGTGTGAACATACGTAGTATGCATATGCATTTCGGATAGTAGCCTCAATATACGTAGAATATACGCCCTTGCAACTTACGCGTTTACAATGAAATGTTGCGAACGACGAAGTGTCATATACGATTAAACTATTTATTATGTATATGAAGATATACATATAATGTTCTGCTAATATACATATGTATATTGTATGAATATCCACTGAACATACAGCGCGTTGCATTCGCATATCCCTACGATATGCAATGTACGTCGTTCGTGTATCACTGTATGTATATAGGATATGTCATATCCGCGGATGTATATATGCAATGTATATAGACTGCATGTCAAAATGCTATCTGGGACAGCACAGAAAGAAATACAATATGTAAAAAATTCACATATTATTTCTCAAATATCGTAAAAATAACAGTGTTATTCAAAAAACTTTAAGTCCAATTAACATTCGTAAAAACGACACAAAACGAAATACGATATGCAAAAGAGTCACATATCATTTCGGAAATATTGCAAAAGTAATAATTATAACAATAATATTTGAAACAGCGGAACACAGGACGTAATGCGAAAAGCCAAAAAGTTACATTTCATTACGCAAAAAATAAAAATGTAACAGACGACAATATCAATAGTGCACAAATTAAAACGATACACACATATATTAGTGTGCACATGTTTTTACTTACAACATATCTTCTTCAAATATATCCCTTGGAAACACTATTTTCCTTAAAATGATTATTTCTCTCGCTTGCTCGCTCTTTTGCTCGTACGCTCTGTTGCTCGTTTGGTCAGCAATTGCCGTTTGACAGATTAATGCTGTCGACACGAATGTAGCCACAACGGACAAAAACATATCACCGTAAAAAAGAGACTTCTGTCGATTCGATACACTCGAAATCGAGATGTCACACACTTGTTAATAAATAAAATATTTATCGAAGACGACAGCATTTCGGCAATAGTGCGCCTTAAGCCCATTTCTACGAAATGAACATTCATATAATGACTTTTAGATCTCTTGTTTTTCTTCTTTATATATTTATACAGCCTTATGCATATTTACTTGATTTTTGAATTTTTTAACTGAATCTGGATTTGACCCTTTAAGAGCTGATTAGGGCAAAATGCTGAATTACGCTTTGCAGTATATAGTAAGCGTAAACAACATTCGTGAGTAAAAACTAATGCAGTATCTCATCGGGGTTAAGAAAAATTGAAAAAACGAAAAACAACATATTTAACCCTTTATTTCTGCTTGGGAGGGGAATCTTAAGAAATCCCTTCTTAGCGAGCGTCTACGACACAAAGGGAATATATCCCTAGAATTTCAAGTTTCTAGGCCCAGGGGTTTGGGCTGGGCGTTGATGAGTGAGTGAGTGAGTCAGTCAGGACTTTTCTTTATATATAAAGGGTGGTTAAATTTTAAGGGCCGATGTTGAATGTGAACCACACCTAAACGTCAAGTTTTTTTCTGCATTTCATTTGACATTTCTCAATTTCAGACTAACTCAATTTGAACCATGGAAAGATACACAATCGAGCAACGCGTTAAAGTTATTCAGGCTTATTATGAAAATGGGCGTTCAAATCAAAATGCATATCGTGCACTTCGTGATTTTTTTGGTCAATTTAATCGTCCAAATGTGCGTACAATCGGAAAAATCGTGCAAAAATTTGAGCAAACCGGGTCTGTAGGAGATATTAAAACACCAGTGCATGCTCGTACAGCTCGTACTGCAGAAAATATTGCTGCTGTTCGCGATAGTGTGGCTGAAGAGCCGTCCACCTCAACTCGTCGTCGTGCCCAACAATTGCACCTCTCACGCTCGTCGTTGATGAACATTATGCATAAAGACTTGCATTTACACGCTTATAAGGTGCAATTGACTCAAGAACTAAAGCCTCTTGACCATTCCAAACGTCGTCAATGGTCAGAATGGTGGCAAGAAATGGCAACAGTGGATGATCAATTTTCGAAGAAAATCATCTTCAGTGATGAGGCACATTTTCACCTCAGTGGATTTGTCAATAAGCAGAATTGCCGCATTTGGGCGAATCATAATCCAAGAGTGATTGTCGAAAAACCAATGCACCCACAAAGAGTGACTGTTTGGTGCGGTTTATGGGCTGGCGGCATCATCGGGCCGTATTTTTTCCAAAATGAGGCCGGTCAGGCAGTTACTGTAAATGGTGTTCGCTATCGTGAGATGATAACGAACTTTTTATGGCCCGAATTGGAAGATATGGATGTGGGCGATATGTGGTTTCAACAGGACGGTGCCACTTGCCACACAGCTAACAAAACAATGGCTCTTTTGCGCGACAAATTCAATGGCCGTGTTATCTCACGTGGTGGCGATGTCAATTGGCCGCCAAGATCATGTGATTTGACACCGTTGGACTTCTTTCTTTGGGGTTATCTGAAAGAAAAGGTGTACGTCGATAAGCCAGCAACAATTCAAGAGCTAAAGGATGAGATAATTCGGCACATTAACGGCATAGAACCTCAATTATGCCTAAGCGTCATCGAAAATTTGGACCATCGGATGGAGGTGTGCCGCCGAGGTCGCGGCGGCCATTTGGCCGATATTTTGTTCCATACATAATTGAACCATACCATATTATCATAATAAAAAGAATTGACAATAATTTCCTAAATAATTTGTGTTTTATTCAAAATCAACATCGGCCCTTAAAATTTAACCACCCTTTATATAGATATAAAACTCACGGAAGTCAATTATTTTTCTGATGGCAGTAATATGACCGAAATCAAACTGAAATGTAATTGTTATTTTTTATTATATAAGCCCTGTAAAATATCATAAAAATTAATAATATTTGTGCATTAATTGACACCACAAAATAATGTATCGAATATTTATAGAGAACAAGAGAAGTAAAATAATACTATTCTGAAGCATTGGTATCGAAACTCTTTCAAGCTTGTATATGGTCAATGACTGGTCACCTAACTTAGTACTCGATACGCGAGTCCCTCGTCGTTGTCACTCTCGCGGAGCAACGCTTCTTCGTATACACGTAAACATTTCTTTCTCTCATCCTCTCGGCGACTCTGTACTGTGTGTGTCGCGGGGACGACGCCTTGTTCGAATGTATTCTTACCGATCACGATTGGAACCTCGAGAGAAGGTAGCCCGAGCCTTCCCGCTTTTTATTCTACACACGCGTAGATACTTTCGCGATAGAGGTATAGCCAAGGAGACGCATTCTTCGTGTATTTTACGAGTTATATAGCTGCATACAGGTACCTAATACGAAGCAGCTGTTGTATATGGCGTAGCTGGCAGTAGGAGCAAAACGCGAACTCGTTGTTAACTAACCTATCTATACACTCAGCTGTAACTTCTCTATGCATTTGAATGCCACACCAAAGCGAGCAGTGCTGAGCATAATTAGAATATACTATTTATAACAGATTGCTTCGATTATTATAACATTTTTGATAAATGTTATAATAATTACATCATCCTATATCTTTTTTAAATCCATGTCAATCTCCAAAAATGCATATTCCATATCGGTTCTATAATGGTTTACTTGTAAACAGTCTTGATGTAATTACTTCCGTAGAATCATTATGTGCAATCACTCCTGTATGATCGTTTCATAAGTTCCTAGCCTTTGTCCATCGATTTTCATTAGAAAACCTTTTTTCATGTCTGCCACACTCCTCTAGTGCCCACGAACGCCAAATACTCCGTAATTTCGCATGCTCAAAACTTCTGATAGAACCGTATAGAGACGTTAAATAATTTATACGATATTTAATGCGGTTTGTGTAACGTCTATCCGTCGATCCAAATAGCTAGTTAAAAATGTTTCCGAATTTATGTAGTATACTGACATATTCGAGGTTATCCGGACAATCGTATCGTATATAAACTCACTTTAATTAGAAGACGAATTGATGGTTTTGCTTCCCCGAATTCTTTATCATCCTTTTGGACCGTCTTCCACAAAGCTATTTCTATGAGGAGCCCAAAATTTATCGACAGACTACCTCGCAGGTAATTAATTACTCGCAATTATATTAATTGTCTGCTGTCAATTTTGTGAGATAAACGTGGTGCAGTCAGCGCTGCAGAGCACGGCACAAGATGAGAAATTTTGAGGATGCACAAATGAGAAAAATATATTCCCAGTAAATTCCCAGCAAGTTTAGTGGAGAGAAAGAACTGTGAATGAGTGAGAGCACATGCAATTATATTAATTGTGTGCGAAAGGTTTGATGTGAAACGTGATGCAGCCCGCGCTGCGCAGCACGCCACGCGGTGAGATTTTATGAGGCTGCACCGATGATAAGTACTCTCCTCACCAACATTGAATCTAGATAAATTATGAAGGTGTACTCTTACCGTTTATTTGAGTCCTGGTGAGCACGAAAATTATGAGTAGATCCAGTGAGATGGTGAAAAGGTCCGAGGTATGTACAGAAGGATTTGCTGTCCAAGCGGGTGTCATAGAAGTGTCCAAAATCTCAAGATAGCTGCGTTTTCCAAAAGCGTCGTTGTGCGAGACAGCCGATGTGCGATGCTGAAGTCAAGCAAGAGACAGTCTCTCGCTTAAACAGCATGCCTGCGAGGCACTGCCTCGGCTATCTTCGATATAGCCGAGCGCATCATACTACCCAGCAGCAACAGGTCGACGCATGGTGAATATCGATCGCCGTGCGTCAGCTGATTTTTCAACATTATCAAAGGTGGAAAATAATTAGTACGCCATTCGGGAAGTAACATGGAAGGTTTTACTTTGTATCCATGTTTTTTTCTAGACTGTTCGAAGTTTCCAAATGAGAGCAAAGTTTTACCGGATGCACTGTAGATCAAGCAGGTAAAACTCGTTTTCTATAAGACGTTATCAGCGCTCGTTTTACTGGCCTGAACTGTAGCAAGAATGTATCTGAGCTACGCCGTACCACCTACCACATTAAATCCGAATTGTCCTCGTACATTGAATATTCGACAACACATTACAATATGCATAATCAAAAGAGTGTCAGGCTATTGGTGCTTACGCCTATTTAACAATACATATTCATTTCATTCAGTCCCGGTCATAGTAGCGCTTACACCTTTCTCACAGCAACCAACTATTTGGCTGTTACGCCCCTTTGTTATTAGCACATCGGTATTATGCATAAAACATGACGAGATTTGGCGCTGATAAAAACTTATCAGGAACGAATCATTAGTTACCGGCATCTTATATATCGTGTAGAGAAGGAACCGAAATCGCTTCGGACCAAACCGTATGCGAGATCGATGCCGTCTAAGTCTACTTTATCGTAGTGTGCATTATAGGGTGCTGAAAAGAAAATTCGTTTAACTTTTGTCGACGAAGCGTAGGTTTTGCCGGCAATGACTGCATAAGTTTTGTTATTCGAGCACACAGCCCATAGCGGACGAAGATCTGCATATTTCCATGCGTACTAGAACATATTCGATCGGCAACCGGAAAGTCCCGAGTTTGAACCCCGGCCAGACACCCCGAAATTTTTTTCGAATATTCTTCATATATTCCACTTTTTCCAAATTATATAATATATTTTCTTAATATGTACTCGATTGGTATAGAGCTTACGCTCCTCTCGCAGTATCCGACTTACATGCGGTTACATCCTATTAGCATTAGATTATCGACATTATATATAAAATTGCGAGCGTATAAAATATATATAGCAGATAGATAGCAGTATTTTTCCACCGCAAATTTCTCCGCCAGAATTGATCTTTCGGATAAAAGACTAAAACGATGAAATATGGAATTGTCAAATGCGGGTCATCGTTCTTCTCTTTTATCTGAAAAATCAATCGTGAATAAGAAATTTGAATTACAATTTATATTATCGACCAAGGGGTAGCACATCATCATAAAAGGAGGCAAAATACCCCTCTCGGACCCTCACACGATTTCAATGGCGCTATCTCTCACGCACTCGAGTGATCAACGTTCATGACTAGTCTTGCCTTAAGGGGAGGCTCAAGTCACTTGATCTACAGGGTGCGCCATATTTTATGTCGGTATGTAAACATTGAATAACTCTGACATTTATCAACCGATTGACTTGAGTAGACATGTTTTTGAAACGTCAATTCATTACAATTTTAAGCATGAATCGTTTCACACTGAAAAAACGCGCCGAAATAGTGACGCTGTACATTGAAAATAGTCGTTGAGTTGTGTTAACTCAACGTGCATATCGTCGAGGCCCATTTTGCACTCTCTGGCGCCGTTAACAAACGAAATTGCCGCAGTTGTGGAACGGAGAATCCACACGAGATCCATGAAACACCATTGCATGACCAAAAAGAGACTGTTTGGGCCGGCGTTTACGCCAAAACCATCATTGGGCCATTTTTCTTCAGAGAAGACGAAACAGTCGATGGAAATCGATACCGGTGGATGTTGGCTCATTATGTCTGCCCACAAATGTGTGTAAAACGTCTGGACGGTTACTGGTTTCAACAAGACGGTGCGCCATGCCACACTGCAAGTCAAACAATGCAGTTTCTGCAACGAAAATTCCTTGGACGTGTGATGTCAAAAAATGGCGACATTGACTGGCCACCCAGATCTCCAGATTTGACCCCTCCAGACTTCTTTTTGTGGGGTTATTTGAAAAGCAAAGTGTACGCCACCAAGCCTTAAACCATTGACGAGCTCAAGGCAAACATTCGTGCTGATATCATCGCTATACCGCCCAAGATACTCGAAAAAGTGATGGAAAACGCAGCAAAAAGGGCACATTTTGCTTTGACCAATAAAGGCGGCCACTTGATTGATGTTGTATTTAAATCTAGTCCAAATAAATTGTAAAGGATCAAATTAAATAAAAATGCCTCATATATAGAAATCGGTTGTTTTTTTTTTTAAGTTATTCAATGTTTACATACCGACATAAAAGATGGCGCACCCTGTATAGTCCAAAATTCTGCACGTGCGTGTATTTGAGATTCCAAAACAACTAGGATATAACGTTTTTTTCAGCATTTCTGGTTAAATCAATCATCCGACTTCCAACGAGAAACAAATCTATTGCGAAGCTTCCATATAAAATAAGGGACGCAAACTTTTATAATCTTTGATTAAGAAAGATACGATTGATTTTCATAATGATTTCCAATGAAAGTAAAATTATTCAGACGCGTAAGCGTCTCAACGTCGAGTATAAAATAAAACATTGAGAAATTTAATTGACCTCTGTATTATACTCAAAGATACTGTACTGAAGAACAATACTGTAATTTCAACTGAAATTAAAAATTATACGGGATGAACCATTACTACATATTTTCAGAAATAGTTTGCAAAATATTTCTTATTTTCTTTTGGAAATACTGTTTTTGTATAGCTAACAGGGTCTTCATTAATTGAAATCTTTTTTTGATGCCTTAATGTAGTTTATTTTGCAAAAATTGTCTAAGTACTTTTTATTTTGTATTTTCAATATTATGTTTCTCAACAGTGAAACGTACTTAAGTAATAATAATAATAATTTTCAAAAATAATTTATCTCATTTCCATAATGTAATGAACACTGTTCGTAATGTTTATTATGATGGAGTTACTTTTTTAATAAACATGAAAAAAAAATGTTCCCAAACCATATAAATATTAGTAATCCGATAGCGTTTCTAGAGGTCGTGTCGAGTCTCAAATATCGCAAAAGAAGGAATAGGCTGGTCACAAGAACGGTCGACTCAAGAAGGAGAGTGCAGCGTTGTGCGAGATTGGTAATTGTATACTGACCAAGAGTGTCACCCCAAGAAAAGATTAAGAGACAGAATACAGAGGATACTACACATATGTCGATATCAATTGTACACGACGGGCATCGTACTAACAATGAATAGCGAGATTTTTAATTCCCACCGATATATTCTCTACGAGCATATTAATTGGTTACACTGTTACGCTATTTAGTTTATATTATTCGCTGATAATATGTTGAATAATGCATAACGTGCGTACGCAACCGTAAATTTACAAGTGCTCTTACCCCTGATTATTGCAAGAGCATTAGTTCGCGCGCGAATATACGCGTGATGTGGCATGCGATTATTGAGAACTTTGGTACGAAGTTATACGCCGCATCTAACATGTTGCATATATACATAACTATTCACGTAGAAAAGATACTCATCAAGCACAAGTTAACAAAGTCTAATTAGGTGTAGATTAAATCTTCACGCGGGTCTTAATTTAATTGCTTTATTCATTGGTTTCCATTTATTAAATGTTTTATTTATTAAATATTTATTATTAAATTATTTTTTTAATGTTGCATCAGAGGCTGAAGGGCAGAGTCGCTGACTGAAAGAAATTTTAATATCTGATCCTGAAATCTACATTATTTGCTATTTATAGGTCTCCGGAACAGGAATGATAATAGGGAACAGTCCCTAGAATATTTCTGTATTTTCGGAGACAAAACTTAGGACGCGGCACAAATATATTGTCTGCAAAGAGTCAGTTCACTGTCTAGCTCCAAGTGTTTATAATAAAAAAAGAATTATCTACGTATGGGACTACGTATTCCCAGTGAGCATTTAGGAGGGAAAAGGGTCTGAGATACAAAAAAAAACCATATTTTTGTGATTTTTTTTCAGAGTACCTTATTTATTAATATTTTTTTAATTTGTTACATTATTAAGCATCATTCTAAGAATATTCTCCTAATTTTCATTAAAAAATATTTAAGAATAAACCAGTGGTAGTGGTGAGAATCGAGTCGCCTCAAAAAAAATTTTCCATGCGGTAGTCAGAATAACTCATGATTGCTTCATCTGAAATTAAAAAACCAAAAAGATTTCTTTAGTACATAAGTTCATCTTGGATTTGAATGAAGGAATTAACAAAATATTCATTTTTTAATTTTTAGTAAAGGTGCAATCAAAAAACTCTGATTTTTGCCAAAAATTGCTCTTTGTTTTCAATTAAAAAATAAGTTGTAAATGAAAAAAAAAATTCTTCGTTCAGAACCGAGTATTTAATATGTAAACGGAGTGTGCAAAGTTTAGGCGAAATCGGTCCAAAGATTTTCGAGAAATTTTGACTACCGACCTAAAAAAAAAGTTTTGAGAAAAACGCGATTAAAGTTTGATACATGAATAAAATAGAGAAATTTTTTTTTTTAAACTTACATAGAATCGTCGATTCCAGCTCCATAAAGCAACTCGCCTGCAGCTGCTGCATTATCCAAAGCATCCTTTTGCTCCATCCTACGACGAATTCTCTCCTCTTGAGTAGCAGCCTGGGTTTTGCGATTTGCTTTCGATATGCGGTTCTCGTCTTCCCTCCGTGTATACTCATGGGCTATTTGGCAAGGCTTCACATCTAAGCTATTTAAAAATAGCAACACAGCCAAATTCCCTTCGAGATCTAAGCCTAATAAGGGCATTACAAAAATAAATCGTCGATTTATTTCATACGATTGTCTTATTTTCTTGCCTGAATCAATGTACGTTGGATCACACTTTTCCCATTTCACTTCAATTTTAAAACCAAGTCCTTGTTTTCGGCATGTACCAAAATTCACTTTGCCATTACAAATCTTATTATCAATAATTTTCGAACACGTCACCAAATTAGAAATCGCAGTAAACACTAACATGAAGTCTATTATTTTATACTGAACAGCACTCTCTGGTACATTGATTTCGTCATCAATTTTCAGTTTTTTTGCGGATGAGCTAGTGAAAGTCTTTTCTATACTTTCGGATTGCTTAGGATTAAATTGCTGTTTTCTTTTTTTTTGGTATATCACTCCGAATACCTTTCTTTTGGTCATCTTTTGCAACTTTATCCATTTTATAAATAATAAAATAAACTTGTAGTTCAAATGTATATCCGTACAGCAAGACGAACGATGCCAAACTAACTCGGTTTAGTCTTCACAAAGACCCTTCAATGTCATATCAGGTATATTTTAAAAAATAGAACAACAAAGGAGTCTTCATGCCTATAGAAATTAGAAAGAGAGAAAAAGAAAAGAGCAGCTGCTATAAACCAGTTGCCGCGCCGAGGGTTACGGCAGACTTATGACGGTCAAGGGAGACCTAGCGCCCGGAGACTCAATTGTCTATAACTGGAAAAGTTTTGCTCCTAATGACTTCAAATTTTCTGACGATATTTCTTATAAGTTGTAGTATCAGAAAAAAAAAACAAAAAAAAACCAATTTTCCGACCCTTTTCCCCCCTTAAGAGCAAGCGAGTTATTATATGTACCCCCTGATGCCCAGGGCATGCCCCTGATGCCGTGGGTATGAAAACAAGGAAAGCTTCAGGCACTGCGTTATTTAGTTCTGTAGGATCTAGTCCTTTCCGCAAATGTTGACCGTGAATTCCGTGAATAATCTAAGAGACAACTTCATCTCCCTCACAGTCATCATATCTCTCAAGCTATTACTCACGCACTCACATATCATGTGGTACATGTTTCACTCTCTCGTAAGGGGTGAATGGCAGTTCTTTGTAAATCCTGTTTCTATAATTTTTTAATCTAATCATATCTCTCAAGGTATTACTCACACACTCACATATCATGTGGTACATATTTCACTCCCTCGTAAGGGGTGAATGGCAGTTCCTTGTAAATCCCGTTTTTATCATTTTTTAATCTATGCAATATGCCAGCTAAATGAATTTCAAGCAAGTTACCAATATTGCTTGTGATGCAATTATGAAATGCTATGATAATATTATTTGTTAAGAAAAATTCCCCACTTAAACCGTCGGTCTTGGTCTCCAATTTTGACTGAGTAAATTATTGTTAATCGAATTATGTCAATTCGGCCACCCTCAATACCACCCCTTTCGATTTGATCGAAAATATCTCGTTATGTTGTTCTTCACTGGAAACAAGATCGTGTACAAGCATTTTTCGAAAAAGCCATTTGAATTAGTATTACTCTATTATTAAAAAAAAAGTGGTTTTAAACTAATATTTTAGGACTGCATTGAGCAATAGAACTTGTCAGCCGCTCATTTTAAAACTAATAAATCCGATTATTATAAACTGAGTCGAAAAAAGTTCTTTGTTTTTTGATTGTATTGTTTAAATTTTTCAAAATAGCAAAACACATTATCTTCAATTTTCTTGATTATTTGATATTATTTACTGATGTTTGATGCTATTAATAAAGTTCTGAGAAGATATTTTGCGATTTAAGGCGAAGAATTTTTTTGTTGTAATCATAAGATTTCATAGATATCTTTAATTTTATGGTTACTATGTTTTTCGTATACCTAAGTTAGTTTGGAACAAATAAATTGTACAAAAATTGTGCCTATGATTATTAATTTTAAAGATGTATTAAAATTACATTACATCTGAAAATAAATGGCTGTAGGATCTGTATTTACGAAAAAAATAGGAAGGGGTTGAAAACGACTATTAAGTTTTTTACCCAAAAAATTATTGTAAAATATAAATTTTCAAGAAATCTGTTTTTTTACTACCAGAATTTTTTTTTCAGTAATCTTAGTTAATTTAAGGTAAAAGAAAACTCATATTTCTGATTTTACAGCGAATCGTTTTTGAGATATAATTTTTGTACAATCCGACTTTTCTTAATTTACAAAATATATGTCTTGGAAATTACTAATTATAGATCAATTTTCTATAGGACCTTTGTTTTCTATAAAATGTATTAAAAGATACAAGAAAAATAGCCATGAAACTAAACCATGTGTGAAAATGTCTATTTACAAATATATTTTTTTGCCTTTAATCGAAAAATAATGCAGAAAATCAACGATGGGATGTTGTTTCATTAAAAATATAATAGATTCTAAAAAGTTTGCAAAGTAGAACCTTGCACATTGCTTCCTCGTTACTTTCCACCTTTCATAAAGTCACATATATGAGAAAAAAGTGAATCGATTTTGGCTTCCTCATAGAACAAGCTTTGTGGAAGGTGGAAAATAATGATGAAGCATCAAAGGTTTTAATTTTCAGGCTTCGTTAAACACTCTAATCTGCTCGGAAGCTCTTATTTGTTCGGAATTCGTCGAAGTTAGCGAATCGATCATTGAAAAAAAAAAATGTAAAAACTTTTGATACCCTTTGTCAATCTTTAGAAGACTGCATGATATACGACGTTTTGACATTCAAAACATACATTCTATTCAGTTTTCTGTTTTGAGTCTTAATATTGTTTTACCTTCACCAAAAATCACACCACCGGGTGCAATAACTCGAATTACTACCAATTCATATCCATTCACGGCAAGCCGCATACTCCTTCAAATGATCTCTATTGTGTCCATTCCCGTAACTGTACCATTTCTCTCTTCCGCTGGCTTGCACGTGGTGTGCGGATCACAATTCTTTGAGTTCGATTACTTCTAATAATTCAGTTCATTCAAGCGACACAAGTCCTTTTCCATCTTTCGAACACTAAAGTCATCCACTCTTCCAAAGCGTTTAACCTAAATGCTATTGGTAATTATGAAATTCGAACGACTATAAAATGAGTTACCCGTTAGCAACTTAAGGGAATATCCTAGTGTAAACATTTCAAAAAATCAAAAATGGTTTTTTTTCTTTAAAAAATACTTGGAAGTGTATAGAATAATATGCAAAAGGTCCCATGTAGATATTCGAAGTACTTTTTGAGTTATACCGTTTATTACGAAGGAAGAATTTGACGCGCAGGTAGACGACCGAAACTGTCCTGGTTAGAACGTCGGGCAGCGAGATCCCGTCCTTCTATAGAATATCTGCGAATAACGGTTAGGTTTTTGAATATGAATATAGAAATGAGTCACCCAAAATAGTTTTGTCGTCTGAATAGTATATATAAGTGTAGTATAGCGTCTCGGCTGTCATACAGTCAGTTTGCTCTTTACTGTGCCACAGTACACATCTTTTCATAGAATCCCAAATTGCTTACAATGTATCGAACGTTCCGTGATAAGAAGAGTGGGCGGTCAAGTTCTAGACGGCCTTGTCGAAGCAAAAAAAGACCAGCGATACCCAGCCGACATTCATTCGAGCGAGAAACTGAATCAACATGTACCTCCGCGAAAACATTAAAAACACGTTCGGTGGAAGTGCCAATAAGTGCAGGTCATGGATATCGCTTCATAAACTTTGTGTCACTTTTTTCAATGCTAAGTGGAATGGCTAAATGCAAAGAGTGCGATGGAAATCTAACGTTTAGTGAATCAAGTATTAGTGGACTTGGTTTCAAGTTGGTCGTCAATTGTAATAACTGCGAACCACGTTATATCAACTCTTGCCCGTTGATAAAAAATGCCTACAAAATCAACAGACGTATTGTTTTCGCTATGAGAGTTCTTGGTGTTGGTTATGAAGGTCTCACACATTTTGCGGTGTAATGGACCTCTCTAAAGTTTTCAACAAAAACGTCTATGACAGTATTATTGAGAATATGCTTTGTGCGTCAAAAGCAGTCGTAAATTCTCTTTTTTCCGAGGCCGCTGCTGAAGAGAAACAGTTGACCGCAATTGCAGAAAATGTAGCCGAACCGGGCCTCATAGTTTCGGGAGATGGAACGTGGAGGAAACGAGGGTTCTCGTCGTTACAAGGGGTCACGACTTTGATCGGCCATTACACGGGAAAAGTTATTGATCTTATTGTAAAAAGTTGCTTCTGTAGACAGTGCGAGTATTGGAAACAGAAAGTGGACACTGAGGAATATGAGGAATGGAAGAAATCCCATGAAGAGGAATGCAGTGCAAATCACGATGGAAGCTCGGGAAAAATGAAGGTGGATATAGCTGTAGAGATGTTTGCGAGATCGGAACAATTGCACGGCGTGAAATATTCCTCATATATAGGCGATGGTGACAGTAAGACTTTCAAAGGCATTGTCGAATCACAACCTTATGGTGAACATTATACAATAACAAAAAAAGAATGCGTCGGACACGTACACAGAAGGATGGAAGCACGACTCCGTAAATTGAAGAAGGACACGAAAGGACTCGGTGGAAGAGGCAAGCTCACAGCGAAGTTGATTGATGAGCTAAGTGTTTATTACGGATTAGCAATGCGAAGAAACAAAAATTCGATCGAGGATATGAAGAGAGAAATCTGGGCAACACTGCAACATAAATCGTCGACCGATAAAAAACCACAGCACGATAACTGTCTGCCTGGCGAAGACAGCTGGTGCACCTGGCAGAAAGCAAAAGCGCTAAACAATTTGCACGAGTATACTCATAAACCAGCTCTCCCTGATGTCGTGCTGAAAGCAATTACTCCAATATACGAAGATCTAAGTAACGACAACTTGTTATCGCGTTGCGTTGGAGGATTCACTCAAAACAATAATGAAAGCCTCAACTCTCTCATATGGTCGTTTGCTCCAAAACGGGTATTTAGTGGCTCAAAGACAGTTCAAATCGCATCCTACATTGCAGCAGGCATTTTCAATGAAGGCTACGGCTGTGTTCTTCAAATCATGCACATCATGAATTTGGTAATTGGACCAAATGCCGTTGCAATGAGCGAAACCGTTGACAACAGGCGAATTTCAGACAGTGAGGGTCGAACGTTCGAGGCCTCAAAACAAGGCCGTATCCAACGAAGAACGATGCGATCGGCCCTTGAAGAAGCTTTTTAATTGATTGATTTCACAAAAAAACTAGTGCTCAAACTTTAAACGCGTTTTTCTCGACATTACGTTTTTCAAAACGGTGTACACGATATCTCAGGCTGTGATTGATGAATCAACTTGAAATTTGGTACACATGTTCAGAGGAATACACGTTTCGACGTGACGGACGATTTTGCCAATACGTTTTTTTTTTGTGCAATATATATTAATAATCAGAACACGCATATATTGCTCTGAAAATTGCGACAAAGTTCAGGAATTTTTTTCTCGTAACCTAAGATGAAAAAAGAAAAACCTCTCCGTCACGTCATAGCTGATACCATGTAGTTAATGAGGAAATTTTTTTTTCTGTTTCAAGTCAGCCATTTTTGAAAAATCATGTACACCGACCGATTGCGCACGGAAAACATTAACCGATGCGTAGAAGAATAATGTGTGAAAATTTAAATATTTTTTGATAAATATTTTTATACTTACTCCTTAAGTTGTAAATAAAAACGCATTCAAAAATTAAAAATATTGCATTTGTAGTTTTTCCGAAATTAATTCCCAAAAATTTGCCTGTTTGGACGTTGGTTACACTAGGTAATCCCCTTAAGCAAAAATTGCCGCAAACAGATGAGAGTCGCGACCCGACGCGTGTGCAAACTTCGAAGAAGATCAATCGATCCATTCTCGAGATATTGGAAAATCACAAGTCACCATGAAATTTGATAGATCAATTTTAACTACTCCATCCCAGTATACCCGAGTAGAAAAATGTTCCGGCTGCCATATGTTTTATCAGGCCAACATCCGGTATGAGGCCTGTTCAGGCTGGCCGGACTATTGCCTGATGTGCACCAGTTCAGGTACCAATAAGGCAGGCAACATCAGATTTGCCGGAGTTCCACCGAAACTGGGCCACTTTCGGATTTAATAAAGCACGCCAGATATAATATCTTTGATGCCGCCGAATCAGGCCCCGAGAAGAAGTCTATTAGATTTACCGGATCACTAAAACTTGTATCATTTCAGTTCAGGGCCAAATCAGGAAAAGATCGGGTATCTATAATATTTTGATATATATTTTTCGAACAGGTTTTATTAGCAACTTTGTAGAGATCCTAGCAGTATTCGTAACAGTTTTTCGACGTACCATTTTAAGAAAGTGTGCAATTCTTAATGCAAAAGAGAAATAACATACATTTTTTCTTCTATGTCGTTTCGTGGATACTGATCATCACAAGCTTCAAATCGATCGGTGACAACGACCGCGTTTTTAAAATCGTCGTTTTTTTTACTTGCCACATTTTTAATGTTTCCGAATCACAAGGTATATGTGAACATCGATTTGATTACGCGCAAAATTTTACCATTCACTTTGACGGCGTTTGACTCTGGTAATTTATATATTTCGTTTATCTCCAAAATCATTCCATCACGTAAAAGAACCGCGTTGTTAGGAGCTCTGCTTGAAATAATGAATGATTTATATTTAACTTTCTTGATTCTTACAAGGAGAGGCCGCCTACTCGTCATCACGGATTTCGCTTAATTTATAGCATATGTAGGGCTTGGCTAGAAATGAAAGTACCCAAAGTGGAAACTCCAGATGGCCAAGCGTTTAGAAAATAAAATTTTTGACGCGGCTCTGGCACAGTAAAAGCCATTTATGCTAATATAATTGCCAAGCAGCGGTTGGTGTAGTGGTAAGAGCTCGGACTCCTAATGCGATGGTCGCAGGTTCGATTCCCCGTGCGGAAACTTTTTTTTCTAGCTCTTTCCCAATTTTTATAATTTTCATGTCGCAATTAAGCGAAGTGATAAATAATTTATTTTATTTATTTATTTATACGCAAAAGGCATAGATAAAGAAAAAAAGATAACATATTCATCAAGCCCACATCAGGCGCTTTATCCGGGCCGGATTTACGTGCGCATTACACCACGGATCATGGCCATATCGATGTGCCATATCCGGGCCGGAGTTAATTCTCCGGCGCTCCAAGTATGGGCCGGATTCTGACCTGATTAAATTTCTACTCGGGAGACATATTTCCTTACAAATATTTATTAATACTGTAATATTGGTCATTTTCAAGGATTGCAAACTGTTCAGAATTCCTGTGGTGACTTTCGATTACAAACTTTCGACCGACTGGGTTGAAGCGGCCATTTTTCCCTTGTGTTGATTCCCAACAGCTACTCCAATTTTCAAAGTTCATCGTACACACTTACATTACTTAACATTTTTGCACCAATAGAAAATAATTATTAAATCAATAACAGTACATGGCAATCGTACATAATTAATTATCTATTGTAACAGGTAATACAAACTACAGCAATAAAAATATTCCCATTTATATTCTTCGCAAGTTTGAAAACGTTTAATTTCGGCCAAGCGCTCATTTGTGTAATTGTCGTTGTACTATTATTGTTATCAATCAAAATTATCCATGAATCAAATTTATCAATGATAAAGTCGATTCAACGCATCTTTTATCATAGAATATATTCTTATTTCAGGCAAATGAAGCGTATCGTTCCAATCGAGTTTCAATACAACGTAAGATTATACTTTTCTTTCTTCGGAAACTTCAGTCGTTGCAAAGAAAATTGCGTGATCCTTAGAATCAGCTATCCCCTTTACGCACTACCCACGGTGACTCAATCGTAGTATCTATGCACTTTAAAATGATGTGGAACAGAAATCCTACATCATGTATAGTCATACATATTCCACAATATGGAATATGTTGTTATGATTGAATTTAGTCTCCTAATCTAAATAATGACTGCACGGTTTAAAATGAACAAAATTACATTAGGAAACTATATGTAATTTATGTATTTCACATCGTTTTGCAAGAATAAATACACCTATATATACTTTCGTAAATGTACTTGCCTCCAATTTTTGTACAAATTTTTGAGTGTTTTTCAGGTGATTTCAAATACTCTGCAATACTCGCAAAATGACGGCTTGATCAGGCCCCTTATTCTTCTCCACTACATGTGATCATTATATTACCTTAATCTCATTGCTTCCTGTACACCCATTGTTGGATCTCAGTCCACTACTTTCTTTAATTCTTTATAGGTTAAAATATGTTCTAAATCTTCTTTTTCCGTTCCACACAACCTACACTTAACATCTCTGTACCCCTTATCCCCTGCTCGTCCCGCATCAATGTCAGCTTGAAAGTACGGATTGTAAGGCAACCGTTAAATTAAATCATTTTTGTACGAACAGCTATATTAAATGCAGATTAATGCCAGATACTGGAGAAAAATAATAAGATGAATAGAGTCTTAAAGTTTCAAAGTTAAAAGTCTCGCGAAACCGTCGAGAAAAGCAAACGAACTGCATAGTCTACGAGAAGATTGGGATATTGCAAATAGAGTTTACTGACCTACTGAAGCAGCTGATCGGTGTCGTCATTATAAACGAATGTCCGGGTTCTAGGAATTAGAAGCGTTGAATTGTAGCGAAAAGTAGGCAAACGAACATAGGCCAGTGCGAGAGTGAGAAAGTTCGTTCACCGTAATCAAATGAGGGAGGCAGCTAGAAAGCAAAGCGGCGCGGCAGCCTGAGCCTCGTAAGTACGCATCGGGAGGCGCAAGGCTTTACACGGACAACGGCACTCAAGGGCGGACGTCCATCCCGAAGAGTCGCTCAACCATTATACAGATAAAATTATTCGCGTAGCTGAGTAATGCTCGACATTTCGAGACGGACTCGATTATAACAGCACCGTGATGCCCGGGAGATTAAAGACTGCAAATATGATGAGTCATGATGTATTTGAAACCCATTAGCTCGCACAATATAACTCTTTAAAATTTGAATAAAATATGTTTTGCCGTCACAGAAGTGTATGTTAATTTCCGCCCTTCCCGAGACGGAATTCCAGGCCCTCTAGACTAAATAATTTAATGTTAATTATAAAATACCGTGCGCAAACTGTCTTAATTTGCTACACAAAGATACGATTTTTGTGGAAGTAACATGCGCTTCACTGTTTGAACATAGGAATTGCCGTTCGTGCGCAGTCTGTACTACATAGTAATACTTTGTTGCAGTAATACTATGCAATTTATGTAGTAATAATATAGTAAAAATATTTAAAATGTTAGTAATAACATGTTATTCTGTTTGTCTTGTTCGGAGACATGCCCAAGTACACGAGCCACTTGGACGTCACTTGCGTGACCGAAAATCAAAAGTTTTGTTATAGCCCGTGATCGTGGGAATTCAACAAGAGTGAGAATTTCTCGAGGCGTGAGGTGCAAATTCGCCGAGTGGATCGTGTTCGTTCCGAAGGTCCGTCACGCAGCCACGCTGTTCCTTAACACAATTATTCCGTCAATAAGTCTGGTACGAAACAGTCGAAGTCTCGATGCAAACATTGCACTGAGTAGCTGGTAAAAATATTTTTTTTTATAAATTAAAGTTGTTTGCACTTAGAGGGGCCTGCAAATGTCCTTCATGATCCACTGCAAAAATGATGAACTCTTTGAAGATGGGTGTTGCGATTCAAAGTCACATCACCTCCCTAGAATAAGAATGTAACTTAAATAAACAAAATATTATTTTTATTGCACGGTTGATAGGTCGGCAATTTATATAGTTGATGACGATACCAATTGACATATGATACTTACTGCTAATCATAAACTTGTTTTTGTAACAATGTTGATTAAAGCTATACGTCGTGTACATATTACATTACTCAATGTTTTACAAGCAGAGAGTTCGTCTGTCAAACTAAACAATGAACGAAGAGCCAGAGTACTGAACTTCAGGGTCAGGATTTCGATTCGCTTTCAGCCGAATGTTCGTTAGACACAATCACGCGACGTCCCAGAACCTAGTTTTTTTTTAAAGCATCTACAATAACAGTTTATCACATCCATACAGGCCGTGCTTTGCATAGAAACTTACCTACTTATACGTATACAAATAACTCAGAGCAATTGCGCGAAAACGCGATCGTGAAAACCATCGAGATCCACGAATTCGATAAATATCAACAGCATATTTATATATCAGCAAAGTGCTTAGAACGCGTGTGCACATTTAACGAAATCCCGTTTCTAAAGTTACGCAAAATCGAGTTCGCGGCTACAACTTTTACGAGTCTGCGACGTTACGTCAGTCTACTATGGTATGGCATATTAGCAGTTATAGTAGTGGCAATGTACTAAACTACGATAATATTGTTGCATATAATAAACGGGCTATCGAAAAATAGACTATTAATAAGCAAGAATTGACACGCTTGATACAAGATGATCAAGAAATAGCGCGCCACGCTTGGATCTTGTAAAAAATACATAATTATCGAGTGAAGTGAATTTTATTTTCAATCAATGTAAATGTGATTGACTCAACTGTAGTCAGCTTGATCGAATAGCACTCATTCTTATATTTTGGTTATTATGGTAAGAGGACACGGCATCAAGGGCGGCTTGTAGTAGCATTTGTTCAAAAACTTGCTATTTACTACGTAATCAATTGTAGCACATTGCAGCATTTTTAACATGGTCTTTCATAAAGAAGCGACTGAATATCCTACGAGTATCTATATATTCATGTAAGTGTATTAATACATTAAAGGCGCTGTGCTACACCAACTGATTGCGGTAGTTGAGAGGGAACAACAGAGACGTGTAGCACATCACTTTACATTTTTATTACATATACTCGCATCGAAACAGTATTTTGTTATTTCGACATAAATTTTACACTTCGAATTGACAAAGAGATTCCATACTATAAACTAATCTTTATGTAGTATATGCTATCAACGAAAATAGCATCTCGAAACTGACACCTGAGTTGATAAAACAAATTATTCCAAAGGTTCAACTCCGCCTTAACTTTCTGGAAAAATGAAATGCAACATATGGCCATCATGACAAAAGTGTTAGTATAATTGGTGTTTAATGTATCTCAATTTGAATTGGCATCGGTGGCACATAATTCAGTTTTGTAAAGTGCTATTGAATTTCTTGTATGATAGCCTGCAGTGGAGTCGTCAAGCGATACAGAACTCACTGTCAGCTCTGTCAACGAAACAACCCCTTCGAATCCAAAGGACACCTATGCTTTAACGAGACAAGACGTTTTTTCGGCTAAGACTAAGTTTGCGATGAGAACAAAAAAAATCGACATGAAGGCAAACCTCAACAAAACGATCCAGGGTCAATTAATCATTGACTCCTATAAAAAAACGAAGAGTTTATCGAGAAAATGTCAAAACCTTGCTGTTGACACTATATTGTCCGCAGTTCTGACGGAGAAGCCTCGGTCATTTTACTGTCTATTAATTTGGTTTTTTCGAATGTTTTTTTTTGAATCTCCAATGGATGTGTTTAATATTTCCGTAATACGACTAAAAAGTGAACTCCTAAATGTTTTCTTGACAAACGCGGATTTCGAGAAACTAGTAGAGAGGATTGTGTACACTTTCCCTACAGAGGTCTACAACTACATTCCACCTATTCTCAAGAAAGATTCACGCATGCAGAAGTCAATAGTATCTAGGAGAAAGATCGTCGACAAATACCGAAATACAATTCGCGAGGCTAAAAACCTGACCAATCTTGCACCGCCATGCGACATTACTGCCGATACCGCCTCCCATGAAAGTGCTAGTAAAAAAATTATGACCTTTCAATTACACAGTCCGTCTGTGTGAATATCGTGTGCAAAAGTGTGATACGAAATTCGAGTAATTGCCGTGAAAAGCCTGTAATACCTCGAAGTTGTCTATAGTCGATAATATTATCGTCGTTTTGATATATTGAGGCAAGATGTTTCCATGTCCATTCTGCAATACAACATCCTTTATGGAAAACATGTTTGGAAGTCATATGAATTTAAGACACAAATCGTTAATGAATTCAACTTGTTACTGTCCATACGATAAATGTAGCCGTAGCTTCAATAATTGTTATTCGTACACAACGCATGTTAGCTTAAAACATTGCATATCTGTTGAGGACGTAAAGTCTGCTGAAAGCAAATAAATTGCCCACGTCCTTATCAACGTCAACGATTCAAAAACTCCAAGCACATCGGTGCCCTGTTCGACGATACAACTCTCCGTGCATGGACCTTCTGTATAAATTCAACCCTGTCCCAGCGTTGAAGTTTTAGCACAGACAGTAGATCATAGCGTTACATCTTTCATCGCCGAACTTTACTTTGAACCGTCTCTACCTAAATCTGTATCCGATCTGATTAATAAAATGAACAACTTATATAGTTTGACATTCATTCCGAAGCTGAGACAAAAGTTAAACTCTCCTGGTAGTAAAGAATCTCCGTCAGAGCTGAATACGATGTTCGATTTACCGCAGCAAGCTTTCGATGTTTTCAAAACGGAATACCAGACTATGGAATACTTCGAAAGCATGAACACCCTAATAAAACCTTAGTCGATCGCAATTGATGCCTCACTAAAGTCTCGTTTCATTCGCGGTGAAAGTCAAATTCTTGTATCGAATTCTCAGATTAAAATTAAATCAATGAAAGCCGTTCTTAAGTCATGTCTTGCATTGCCAAATGTTTTGACCAGTACCTTATTTAATGTAGAGCAACATCAAACTAGGGAGATAATGATGTCAGCCATACAAAGGAAAATGTGGAAAAAGATAGAAGATCGTTTTGACAGAAAGAAAGTACTATCGTTAGCATTAGATTACAATGATTTTGAAATCATTAATCCACTCGATTCCCACAAAAATGAACACAAGCTTCGTGCTACCTACTTTTCCCGTGGTTGCCTTCCATCCGAGTACAGTAGCATGCTAGAGAACATTTTTTTAGCTCAATGACATAATACGGCAGATCACCAAACTGTTGAAAATCGTCGAATTTTTTGTAATCTTATCGCCCAGATTACAGACCTCGAAAAGAATGGTGTGACCATCAATACGGACGGGCAACAGCGAACTGTATATTTTGCCTTATTGGCAATAGTTGGCGACAACCTTGGGATCAATTCTATCTATGGTTTTACAACCAGTTTCAATTAAGTAAATTCGTGTAGAGCTTGTTTGGTCGAGAAAGTCGAGGCGCAAGAACAGGTCAAAGAGGATCCTCGAATGCTACGAACGGTTGAAAATTACGCAGAAGACGTTGCAAGCTGCACTAGAGATGTGAATCGTGAATGTGTTTTTACCGACATCCCCAGCTTTCACGTAATTAAAAACCTTAGTTTCGATATCATGCATGACATCTTTGAAGGCATATGCCTTTGAAGGCATATGCCTTCGATACGAGGTCGGCAAAATTTTGTATGTCTTGATCAATAACGATAAGCTATTTTCCCTCGAGGTCTTAAATACGAGAATACAGTATTTTGATTCCGGTAAGAAAGTTGATAAGAATCTTTCCGTTTCGGTACCTAGGGATGCTCTGAAAATACAAATTCTCATCACCTCAGCATCGGAAATGTCATTGGCCCGGTCATTCACCATTGAGGCAACGCAGCGACTCATAACTTCAATATTAGAGCATCATACTCGTACTTAACGCTTTTCTCGGAGTCACTAAAACCCAAACATCACTTTTTAGTTCACTAACCAAGAATAATGAGAAGACTTGGTCCATTGAGCTAACTATCTTGCATGCGATTCGAAGCTAAGCACAAACAATTGAAAAATAATGCTAAAGTTGTAACCTCTTGTAAAAATCCTGCTTACACGCTGTCTCTAAAGCATCAACTCAATTTGTCTTATCGATTACTAAACAAAGAAGGGTACTCCATGAAAAGTAGAGTTATTGTCGCAATTACGTGAAATTCCAAAACGGTCTCCCGAAGCTCATTGACCACGTTTGTATAAGTACACCATGGGTAAAAATCAATGGTACAGCTTATCACAAGGACATGACTTTAATAGCAGACTCAAGCCACGATGACTTGACGTTTGGCAAGATTAGATGCATAGTTATTGACGAATCACGTAAGTTATCTTTTTTATATCTATGATAGCGCACATTGGGTATTGCTCGACAGCATCATGCCTTTGAAGTAACCGAAGCCGTTGAATGGAGATTAGATATGGGGGAAATATCAGGTGTACAAGTATTCAATGCGGATTTCAGACAACAGATGGCGCACGAATGCAGTTTGTGCTATAAAGATTTGACACGGCGCCATTTTGTTGTGTCATGAACAAGTGTCAGACGCGCACGAGTGATAAATTGGACAAGTGTGTGCATAGTGTTGTGTTGTTGTGTTCAATATGTCGAAATTTATACCGAACCAAGAGCATTTGCGGACAGCATTAATTTTTAGTTTTCATTTGAAGAAAACTGCTGCTGAATCATACCGATTACTTCCAGAAGCTTATGGTGAATATGCTTCATCGCAAGATACGTGTGATCGATGGTTTCGGTGTTTCAAAAGTGGTGACTTCGATGTTACAGACAAGGAACGTGGAAAGCCGCCAAAAAAATACGAAGAGTGGAATTGTAAGCATTGTTGGACGAAGATGATTCGCAAACACAAAAACAACTCGCCGAGCAATTGGGCGTTAGTCAACAAACTGTTTCCAATCGGCTACGAGAGATGGGAAAGATTCAGAAGACCGGTAGATGGGTACCACATGAGTTGAACGACAGGTAAATGGAAAAACGCAAAAACACATGTGACATTTTGCTCGCTCGGTACAAAAGAAAGACGTTTTTGCATCGTATAGTTACAGGGGGTAGAAAAGTGGACTTCTTTTGGGAATCCCAAGCGTAAAAAATCATGGGTAGACCCAGGCGCACCACCCACATCGACCGCAAGACCGAATCGCTTTGGCAGAAAGACAATGCTCTGTGTTTGGTGGGACCAGAGGGGCGTGGTCTATTCTGAGCTATTAAAACCTGGGAAATCGGTTAATACTAAACGTTACTAACAACAATTGTCCGATTTGAACCGTTTGCTGCTTGAAAAAAGGCCAGAATACCGAAAGAGGCAATACAAAATCATTTTTTTCATGACAATACTCCATCACATACGGCAAAACCGGTTCGCGACACGTTGGAAGCACTCAACTGGGAAGTTCTACCCCATGCGGCTTACTCACCAGACTTGGCTCCTTCCGATTACCACTTGTTTACATCGATGGGTCACACACTTGCTGAGCAGCGCTTTGGTTCGTATGAAGATGTGAAAAAATGGCTCGATGAATGGTTCGCAGCAAAAGGGAAAGATTTTTACTGGCGTGGTATTCACAAATTGCTCGAAAGATGGAAAAAATGTATAACAAGCCATGGAGCATACTTTGAATAAAGCACTCTTCATAATTCTTCCGAATTTAACATATTTTTTTAGAAAAAAAATCCGCATTCTATACTTGTACCTGGTATATCAAAAAGATGCAATTCATTATTCCCTTGTAATTTATATATAATGGCGGACGGTAAACTATACGTTCCGTGCGCATAGGTTCAACGACATAACCATCCGAACAGTGTTTACGAATCTTCTGTTAAATACGGTTTTTCAGTTTCATTTTTTATATAGTTTACGCGGTTTCTCTTTTTTATTTTCATAAAGTATTCTGAAGGATATAAGTCCTAATCCCGTTAAGCAGTTGAGTGATTTTTTTCTATGTTTTGTCGCATTCTGTCTACAAATACATCAATTCTTATTTCGCATATTTCTGTTCCCTCTGCGACTGAAGTTCGCAAAAAGTCTCTCAGAACCTTCTGGAAGTTCTGATTTTGAATTTTTTACGTTTAGATGAGTAACCATGCAACACAGGATCCTAATCGATGTAATATATTGTTTCCAGACACTTGTTATTGCGGAATCACTCCTGATGTTGTAGTTGAGCGACCTGCGAATATATTGAAAATTATGAGGCTTTTCTTCACGACAGGGAAAAATAAAACCAGACAAAAAGATGGTATATAGAGAAAGCGATTTATTGCACCCTCCTCTCTCACACTACAGAATATGACCAAAAGAAAAAATTTATAACGATATAAATAAAATACAACATAAACTGGATTGAATTTTGGATTGAGTGACCAGCACACAATTATATCAATTGTGTGCTGTCTTTCATGAGTGAAGTGTACGCAGCGCAGCCAGCACTGTGTCGCATGCTACGGAATGAGAATTTGAGGATACGCCGATGAGAAGAAAGTATTCACAGTACTTTCCCAGCAAGTTTGGTTGGGGAAAAGTACTGTGGATAATTAGCAGCATTTACTCAAGTGTTATTTGCGTGCTAATTGACATGTTAGAAGCCTGTGACACAGTCAACGCTGCAGAGCACGGCAGAGTGAGAAATTTGTAATGAAATATTCTTTATTTCTTATGTTATTGTTTATTTAATATAGGACTCGAGGGGGAAAAGATTCAATAGGAACAGGATAGAAAATTGAATGGGCGTTATATTTAATTATTCAATGATGATTAGTAATTATTCAATTGTTATCTTCTTCAGTGTCAAAGAATATTCAATCAAGTTTATAAATCTTTCATTAACATGGTAACAATTTTTTCTATCGAATACGCAACAATCTTGCACTCACAGCACGCAATAGTTATTTATGGCAATCAGTATACATGTATTGTGGTATAAAGTTGAAACTTATCTTCTTAATTTCCGGGTGTCAGGTACGTAAGCACCGTAGTTCTATAGCGTTGGGTATTGGTGGTGAAATCTCCAACGATGATTCTGATGTACATTAATTAATAATGCGACGATGTCATCGGTTGAATCTTCTTTACTTTCGTAGATTATATATACTACTGTGCTCAAAAACTAAGGTGAATTTTTTATTTAAACTTCCCGCGTTAACCGAATCGGACAAATGAAATTTTTTTTCAAGTTGGTAGGACTGTTAGTGACATCTGTGACAAATTACATGTCAATATCATCATTAGTTTTTAGTTTACGCTTGGTTTTGTGAACAAAGAAAAGTGAATTTGGCGATTTTTACGATGTCGAAATCGATTTGGAAGAATAAATAAAATAATTTTATTTTAAAACAAAATTCACCTTACATTTATAAACCAGTAGTATATGATCACTATAGCTCTCTATCGTTGGGGCTGGACGGTGAATTCGCCTATGATGATTTCAAATCCTTGCAAGTTTGATGGTTGAAATCCCGTGGCATCAGTGTGTTATGGATGGGTTATGGATTCAGTTAACAAAATATTTATTTCATATGAAATTATGTTTATTCATGCAAAACAAATTTTATTTCATTTAAACCACAGTGTATCTCAGTCACGCAGCGTATCACTTCTCAACAATACTTGCCTCATTGATTCAAATAACTAACTTTTAAGATGAAATGAATATTTTGTTTAATGAAAAACAAATGCAAATGTTTGCTGCAGCAGGTGAGCAGTTGGATTCGCAAACGATTTCGTTATTTTCACTTGATTTCGAGCGAAATGAAGTATGTGTTATTCTGTCATAAGCCAGTAGTGGCCATAATAAGATAATCGTACAGCTTCAGTTTCTTCATCTTTTTTGTGATGGCCACGGCACCTGGTTACTTCAAGTGAATAATTATTTCCTGCAATGTTGGCAGATGGTTTTTCGGAATCCTATTGAATTAAGTGAACAAGCGACATTTTTCTTCCAAACATATGTTTCGTTATTTTACAGACACGTTCATTTCAGAAGCAGTTGCTTTCATTTTTTCAAAAACCGATATGCTTAAGGCATCAAAATGCTGGTCAGATCAATCACATACATTTACCAGATCAAATAAATATTCGGTGACTACAGACTCAACTCATTTGTATTCACTCAATATCACATTGCTCGTAGCGTTTCTCATTTTGGTAACATAACTGACGGTTTATTTGAATGAAATGAATTTTTTTTAATCAACAACATTTTTTTTTTCTAGTGCATGAACTGCATAAATTGTGCTTCTTTGTTTAGTTGTTTCAAGGAATAATCCAAACCGATGGACCAATTTTTCTTTTTGATAGCTCAAACCGTAGCTACTTTTTACAACGAATTACCTGATTAAAAGATATGTTAATTTTACTTCGCAATATAACAATTTTTTTTAAAAGACTTTAATGTTCAAACAACAGCAGTTATGAAATATCTACATCACTAAAATTTTGGAATGCAGTGTCCTAGAATCTCCACACCAATTTATCTGGGTAGTCGGTGATAATGCCAGGAACGTGTGATGGAAGTTTGAGCGATCAATTAGCCATAATTTTCGAATGGGAGGTGGTTAAAGTTGACCATTGAAAACGCTGCATTTCCATTCGGTGCGCTCACATCGTGCATGTTCGAAGTCGTTACAGTAGTAAAGTAGTTATCCCACAAAAAAACTTTGTTCATAAGCCAAAAAACGTGCGCTAAGTTTGAAAAGTAATAATAATTAACAACAAAAATATAAACAATTACAACCAAAAAATTGAAATCCAATGTATTAACTAACAAGGAAGGATAGTTTGGTGTCCACCTCCGATTTTTATGAAACTCACGTATGTTGTAGAGCATCGAAAACTAAAAGACACGTATTTTTTTTTATCGGCGGAAAAACATTTCTAAGGGGTGAAATCGCCCTTCAAATGTAGGCATGTCGAGGGGTGATTATGCATTTCACCCAGAATGCGATAACCGATTTTAATGAAACAAAAACCAAAATACTCCTCATTAAAGACAATAAAAATTCCACGTGAAGTTGAAGAAAAAACATCATTTGCAGGGGTGAAACTGCATAATCACCCCTAACTTTGAAGGGCGATTTCATCCCTGAGAAATGTTTTTCCGCCGATAAAAAAAAACGTGTCTTTTAGTTTTCAATGCTCTACAACATACTTGAGTTTCACCAAAATCGGAGAGAGACACCAAACTATCCTTCCTTGTAAGTAAAACCATTCGGTCATGTACCGAGAAGCTTCTAAAAAAAACTTAACGTGCCAGCGACTAACTCCCTTATATAGTTCATAAAAATAAGTGCGAGAGAAAATAATTATTCTCCATACATATGTATTGTAACATAGTAGTTACAAGCCCTAGCCTACGCTATTCTGTCGAACGATTATAAGAGCCGAAATCACGTTCGGAAGCACCGAGTACAGCGGGCACTAGGCCATCACACCCGCACATATAAGAAAAACTAGCTACGTCAGACCTCTGGAATTCCCTCGCTGCCGAAAACAGCAGGTCAGCGAGCAGCTGGTCTCGCTTGGTAGCGAGGGAAAGACGGGTAGCGCAACAGCGGTAGCCCGAAACATTAATAGAACTCGGTAGATTTAAAAATTGACGCCGATAATGACGTAGAGGGGTACCAGATTGGGGGGCAGGCTATAAAAGAGCCTGCGCGGAGGGAAAAGCTCTCTTACGCTCTTTACTCTTCTAGCCCAGGTTACCAAGTTGGAAGCGATTAAAAAACAAAGTTGTGCATTTTTCTGGATAGCAATATTGATAGAATCGACTAAGGATGCGCTGAAAGGAGAGATTTCGGCAATTGAGAGCCGGACAGATCGAAAAATCAAAGAAGTACAGGAGAGAACACAAGAGAATCAAAATATCACAAATAATTACATACAACAACAGGTTGCGGGTCAGAGGGTGGCCGTGGAGAAACTCGAGAGAAAGACACAGGAAATGATGGCTGAGATCCATGCGGCACGAGAAATTACGGAGGACCATACAAAAAGAATTGAAGAGTTAGAAGTGACAACACGAAGAACGAGTACATCGATGAATTTCGGGCAAACCATCAGAGGGGGGCTGAATGTCACTCGATTATATACTACGGCACAGAAGCCTCCGACGTACAATGGTGATGGAAAGGAGCGGCCCATGAGATTTTTGAAAGAATTTCGACAGTTTTGTATCGTAGGTGGAATTGAAGATACCGAAATTCGACACACCATCGGGTCTGCGTTAAAAGGTGGCGCTAACGACTTGTGGCTGGGGGTGGAAGGAGACGTACACGACCTGCAGACATTCGAAGAAAAATTTCGTTCGAGATACTAAGCTCGCAACATGCAGGACAAGGTAAAGAAAAATGTAGAATTCGGATCTTTTTATATGGAAGGCCAGACGTTGACACGAGCGGAGTATGCCACTCGCGTGATCGGGAACACACGAGATCTGAGTGAAAAACTAAGTGACGAGGACATTATCCGTCGACTCGCGAAGCATTTCGATGAGGAAATGCGCAGTGCCGTAAGTGTCTGATCATCCGAAATCAGAATCCGAAATCAGGGATATAGATGAATTTCTGGAGCTGCTGGAAAACACGGACGTGGCGGGTCCTCTGAACCACAGGAGAGCAGCGCGACACACAGGTGGATACGTATTCCAGGAACAACAAAGATACTTTAATAGAGGAGATGTACGTGAGCCGACGGCGCGTCCATACCCGCGATATGAAAATCGGGAAACTCCTGCAAACAATGGCGGCAACAGAGATCCACCATCACCAGGACGCCAAAGTTGTAGGGGAGAAAGGCCACCATGGCAAAACAACGGGCCATGGCCTTCATCAAGGCCATCCTGGCAGGAAAACAGGACAGAATAGTTTCAGGTGCCGGAGAATAATAGACCTGCAGGACCTGAGTTACCGAGACAGGAGCGACAACCGAGCGACCATATAAACAATATAAATCGTGCTGTTCAAGGCCCATTTGTGGGCCTACACGATCCCTAGGCAGCAAAAACCGGGATGCTCGGGAGCAGGAAACGCGAACTCAGGAAACGCGTAGTCGTTGCGCCCGAAGAAGAACGAGAAATAAATAATAACGAAGAGGAGCGGAACGCAACGATAAAACATGGAGAAAGGAAGAGCACGAGACAATGGATGAATGCGAATAAGAGAGAGAAGAAGGAAGTAAGGAACCAGCGAAGAAAAGTGGAAGAGGATAAAAGCAGAGAACAGGCTGTGGGAGAGGGTCGAGAGGAGAACACCGAACGGCGAGGGAAGGCTGAATCTGCGGAGAACCGAGTTCAGAAAGACGATAAAGGCACGTATGATAATAAAAAATATATATGTCCTGAAATCGTTGCTAGAGTTCGGATAATACCAGATATCAGAGGGCCAGAACCAAAGAAGGTGGACGGAGGCGAAGAAATGAAGACGACAGGTATAATGTTGATGGAAAATCCACGGGAATATCTGTATGAGGAGGTAGAAAAAATGCCGAGTAAGTGGTATGATGAGAAGCATCCGCGGTGTCCGGAAATACCGGTGAAGATAGCCGGAATATTAGAATTGGGTCTAGTAGACAGTGGGAGTGAGGTGTCTTGTGTCTTGGAAGAATTTTTTCGGAAAGATGAGGAGTTAATAAAAAATTGCCCGATTCTACCGGTAACATCGACACAGGTGGTCGGAGCGTTTGGTGGGGAGACAGAACGGGTAAAAAAACAAATTATGGTGGAGGTGGAAGCGTATGGATCCAAAGGTGCTTTGCAGGTGCTGGTCGTACCAAAATTAGTGAGACCGGTGTTAATTGGAATAGACGGAATGTTGGTATTGAAGATTTCGATAGACGCCCAACAAATGATTCTCGCGGTCGGAGATAGAGTCATTGCCGAGTTGAGTGATGGGGTGTGGCGACACATAGTCCCTAGGCGTCCCACTCAATTAAACCGAATGGAATATGTGCTGCGGTGGAAATGAAAGATACTCTCGAGGGTGGAATAAATATAGGCTTGACCGAGGAGGAGTTCGAGAAGAAGATGGCGAAATGCCGAGATCTAAGGCCAGAGATAAAGCAGGAATTTAAAAGAATCATCGAAGGAAGAAGCGAAATTTTCGACAAACGACCGGGAAGAATAACGGAATATAAGCACCGACTTTTACTGAAGGATCCAAAGCCGTATTTTCACCGTTCGTATCCGATCTCACTGACGCAACGGGAGAGAGTGCAGGGAGAGATTAAGAAGATGCTTAGGATCGGAATCATACAAAAATCCGAAAGTATGTATTTACATAAATCCACACATGCCAGTCACAAAGAGCGATAATTCCGTACGCCTTTGTCTGGATGCTCGTGAGTTAAATAATTATTTAATTAATGATTACAACAATGCGCTACCGATCGAGGAGATTTTCTAACGGTGCGGGGGAAATACAGTAATGTCGATGCTAGATTTAACTAGTAGTTTCTGGCAGATACCCCTCCATCCAGAATCGCGAAAATACATAGCATTTCAACACAACGGGAAGTGTTATGAATTTACCGTTACACTATTCTGTTTGAAGACTAGCAGAGCGAATTTGATAAGAGCCCTCGACGCCGTCCTCAAGGGTCTGGATTTTGTCATTCATTTCGTCGATGATTTATTAGTCATGTCAACATCACATGAGGAACACCTCTACCATCTATAAAAATTATTTGAGAGATTTCATCAGCACGGAATGACATTGAAATTCAGTAAATCACATTTTTTCCGCAGAGAAGTGATTTTTCTCGGACATATTCTCACGACTGAAGGACTGAAACCGGACCCCGAGAAAATAAGAGCGATTCATGAATATCCGCGACCCCGTACTATAAAACAATTAAGAGGATTTCTGGCACTTATAAATTTTTACACTAAATTGACGAATCGCCACGCGCATGAAACTACACCGTTATTAATTCTTTTGAGGAAAGGTACACGTTAGAAGTGGGATGAGGCCATGAAGAATAAATTTAAGAAGGTGAAAGATTTATTTTGTGAGGAAGTGGTACTCAGGTTTCCTGATACTCGGAAACCATATACTCTCACAGCGGATGCGAGTGGATACGCGCTGGGAGCGATTCTATCGCAAGAAGATGGGGACGGAGAAGCGAAGGTGGTAACGTTTGCGAGCAGAACACTGAAGGGGGCAGAGATCGGGTATATGACCACTGAAAAAGAGTTGTTAGCGATTGTGTGGGCATTACAGAAATTCTGGACGTATTTAAAAGGACCCCAAATACATATAAAAACTGACCACAGGGCCTTACTCTTTTTGAAAACGTGTTGGTTTACGGCTGAAAGGCTGATGAAATTGGCATTATCCATACAGGACTACAGGTAAAACATGTCGCGGGAAAATCGAATGTGGTGGTCGATGCATTGAGCCGTGTAAAAGGTAACGAGGGTGCACCATCGACCTGTAACGGTATTTTATGTTACTTCACCCTAAAAGGGTTTTAGTTCGGACTCGAGCAGGGAGGAAATTAATGTAGGCTTCAATATTAGGTAAAAGTATGGTTTATTACACCTTATATAAATAAAACAGGTAAACGTGAAATTATTGGTGTGAGAATTTAACTACACTCCTTTTTCCTTAGTTTCGGTGTATTTTACAAAAAGAATTTAACCCGGGCTCACGCATGCCTATATAATCGCGTCCGCAAGAAGTAGGAGATTTATTATGAATTATTAAAGTCGTATCTGTAGTTAAATGGTAGTGTAGTATCTACACATAGAGAGAGCTTGTTATCGTTACTATATCTATATCGCCTCTGTTATTATTCCTCGGTGTTCGGAGGTACCCTATCCTATATCTATAGCGAGTGGACTGTAGTGGGGACGGAGCTCTCACTCGACCTCCTCTGGCTATGCGATCTACTCGCTGGTCCCGCCGCTGTTCTGGTGGAGGCGTCCGCGCGGTGCATCGTTGGTGCATCAGCGCATCGGAAATGCCACAGGAGCGTCCCTAGCTACTTTTTAGGGGGTTTGTTCGTCCCTTATGGATTTAATACAAGTTTTTTCATACCACACTGGTTTCTGTGAGATCTCGTTGGCTTAGGTGTTCTGCTACTTGGATGACTGGTGCCTCCGTAGTCGACTTTGAAGATGTTCGTTTGTCCTGGTCCAGAGGTATCAGGCCTGGTCCTTGGAGTTGGTGCAATTTAAGGTGCTCCTCCTTGGATTGACTAGGCGGCCCTTCTTTAGCTGGATGGCTGGTCCTCTCTTTTGGTTAGTCAACTGGTCCTCCTTTGGTCGATTAGCTGGTCTTCCTTTGGTTGGTTAGCTGGTCCTCCTTTGGTAGATTCCGGATGTTGGCGAAAGTCTGTGAACAGAATGCTCTCCGACTGTGGTATGTCGGCTCCTTTTATACCGACTTCCCCGCTCTTCTTCCACATCTGCCGGTATAGCAGGGTATTACTATATCTTCTAGTCGTCCTGTAGCCCAGGGGTCTCCAAACTACGGCCCGCGGGCCACATTCGGCCCGCGGACAGATTTTGGACTATTTCACTTTTTACCACCGGCAACAATGATAATATGGTTTTGGCCCTCGGAACTTACTGGAGTAATCAGTATGGCCCTAAGGCTGGAAAGTTTGGAGACCCCTGCTGTAGCCCATCTCCTGTAGCCCATTTGGTCCCGTTAATACTCTCTTCTGGTTTATAATACTTTGGCGTGTTGCTTGTAGATGAGTCTTCAATTTATCTTGAGACTATACTTATACTGCTTGGCAGTATAACTATATCTTGAGTAACGGTAGTTTGTTTATATGTGTGCGTGCTGTGTGGTATGGATCTCTGAGTTGGTGTGTGTGAATCTAGTTTAGGTTCGTCGGTATATTAATTATAAGACGAGTATGTCGTCTTAGACCGAAAAAGAAGGAATCGTGGTGGTCGCGGGGATGCTGGCCGAAAAAATTCCACGCGAACTTGTAAAGATACTGAAATGCATAAAGAATATTTAACGAGATCAGGAGGACCTGCGGGTCATTATGGATTTTCTCAGTGAGGAAAAGGAAGGAGAAGAACAACAAAAATTCAGACTGGAAAAAGGAATTTTACAAAAGAAATCAAAGAACGGGATTTGGCGGGTTTTCATAGCAAAGAGTATGATCCATGATATAATAAAGGCGTGCCATGCCATGTACGGACATTTAGGCGCAAGGAAATGTGTTCAGATGCTGGAGGAGGATTTCGCGTGTCCACACCTGGCAAAAATAACTCGAAGTATACTGGCTACCTATGATGTGTGTCAAAGGAACAAGATTGCGGTACAAACAAGCTACGCAGCGATGCAAAATATAATACCGGAGGAACCGGGGGATTTGGTGTCGATAGATTTCTATGGACCCCTGCCCGCATCGGTGGGTGGCGTAAAGCATATTCTGGTGACTTTGGACGCATTCGGTAAGTTCGTCGTTCTTTACCCCATGAAGAAAGCGAACACCTCCACGGTTATTAAACGAATATTTGAAGATTACATCCCGAAGTATGGAAAGCCACGTAGGATACAATTCGATCACGGGACTCAGTTTACTGCTAAGAACTGGATACAAAAGCTCAAGGACGAGGGTATTATGGCCGTATTTTCATCAATACGGCACCCCCAAGGAAATATCGTCGAACGGGTTAATCGTGAGCTTGGAAGGTTTTTCCGAGTTTTCCTAACGAGTAACCATGCAGGCTGGTTTAAGAGGGTAAAAATAATTGAAGATTGTATGAATTAGAGTCACCACGACACGATCGAATTTACACCAATGGAACTACAGTGCAAGGAAAAATCTCAACGGGAGTGGAATAAGCAGACGGAGATGATAAAATAACATATGAAATGAAGATTGAGGTGGTAAAAGAGAGAATTGAAAAGAAAGGCCGGCGTCGAGCAGAGAAGTTCGACTCAACTCACAGATAAACGAGTTATAAGGAAGGCGTTTTAGTACTGATTAAAGCATTACCAGGTCTATAAATATGAAACCGGAATTTGCCCATAAATGGCCCTAGCTGTCAATGTAGTTACCGTCAAACAGCGTCATTGGCGCCATTTCCTTACTGACATCTCTGACAAAAATTTTCAACTCACAACAATACAAGTTTCATACAACAGCATAGTTTGTAATAGCGTTAAACATGCCGAACTTTGTGCCTGGAAACTACGATTTGCGGACAGTATTGATTTTCTGTTACCATTTGAAGAAAACTGCTACAGAATCGCATCGAATGCTTGTCGAAGATTACGGTGAGCATGCTATTGGTAAATCACAGTGCTTTGAGTGATTTAAAAAATTCAAAAGTGGCGATTTTGACGTGAGGAACGAAGAACGTGGAAGACTACCGAAAAAGTTTGAAGACAGCGAATTGCAAGCATTGTTGGATGAGGATGACGCTCAAACGCAACAACAACTCGCGGATCAATTAAATGTGACACAGGAAGCCGTCTCCATACGTTTAAAAGCCATGGGAAAGATCCAGAAGATGGGAAAATGGGTTCCACATCAACTGAATGAAAGACAGCAGGAAAACCGAAAAACCACTTGCGAAATGCTGCTCGCCAGGTACAAAAGAAAGTCATTTCTCCATCGAATTGTGACTGGCGATGAAAAGTGGATATATTTTGAGAATCCTAAGCGTAAAAGATCATGGGTAACTCCAGGCGAACCATCGACATCGACTGCAAGGCCAAATCGCTATGGACGGAAGACAATGCTCTGTGTTTGGTGGGATCAGAAGGGTGTGATCTATTATGAGCTGCTAAAACCTGGTGAAACCGTTAATACTGAACGCTACCGACAACAAGTGTCGATTTGAATCAAGCTTTGCGTGAAAAACGACTAGAATATCAAAAAAGGCAGCACAAAGTGATTTTGCTTCATGATAATGCACCATGCAAAACACACAGCAAAACTGGTCAAGGAAACGATTGAGGCGTTTAGTTGGGAAATACTTTCGTATGCGGCTTACTCACCAGACTTGGCTCCGTCCGATTACTACTTATTTGCATCGATGGGACACGCACTTGCTGAGCAGCGCTTTACTTCTTACGAAAATGTACGAAAATGGCTCGATGACTGGTTTGCCTCAAAAGAGCAACAGTTTTTTTGGCGTGGCATCCACAAATTATCAGACAGGTGGGAAAAATGTATAGCTAGCGATGGGCAATACTTCGCATAAAATATTTTTTATCATTTTCATACAATAAACGTGTATTTCCTATACAAAAATTCCGGTTTCATATTTATAGACCTGGTAAATGTTTCGGACCCGTTGAAGCAGTTAACTTCGAAATTTATGCCATTGTATGAGGGACCATATAGGATTAAAAGATGCGTAGGTTTAGCAACTTATTTAGTCATAGATTTAGATAATAAGAAAGAGCGCGGCAGATTCCATGCGAGCATGTTTAAAAAAATATAAGACTGAGGAAGGAAAGAACGATCTTGGAGAAACGAAAACGATGTCGGAAACCAGCGTTTAGAAAAAAGAATATGAAATACAATGTAAGATATCTTTGAGAGAGTTGCATTCGCAACTCTCAAAGATCTCGGGGGATAATATAACATAGTTACAAGCCCTAACCTACGCTATTCTGTCGAACGATTATAAGAGCTCAAATCACGTTCGGAAGCACCGAGTACAGCGGGCACTAGGCCATCGCACTCGGACATATAAGAAAAACTAGCTACGTCAGACCTCTGGAATTCCCTCGCTGCCGAAAACAGTAGGTCAGCGAGCAGCTGGCCTCGCTTGGTAGCGAGGGAAAGACTGGTAGCGCAACAGCGGTAGCCCGAAACATTATTAGAACTCGGTAGATTTAAAAATCGACGCCGATAATGACGTAGAGGGGTACCAGATTGGGGGGCAGGCTATAAAAGAGCCTGAGCGGAGGGAAAAGCTCTCTTAAGCTCTTACTCTTCTAGCCCAGGTTACCAAGTTGGAAGCGATTAAAAAACAAAGTTGTGCATTTTTCTGGAGTTATAAAAATGTATTCATACTAGTATCGGAGTGGAATACGGGATTTTGCAAGATAAAAATAATCGTGGCAGTGAGCGTGGAACAGCGAAAACGACAGAAAAGAAAGGACAGGCGAGTTATTGAAATTATATCGAAATTCTTAGTGGCATATTGAGTCAACTGATATTGATCTAGATTTAGATAGTTTTTAAGTGAATAGAATTAATTGTATAGAGTTAATTAAATAGAATTAAGAGTCATTTTAGGCGAATAGAATTAAGTCGCATGGTATTTAAACCTGTAGGATAGCGAGAAGTGTATAAACGTGCGAGTCTAAAGGAGATAGTGATGAAGTGAAATAAGGGATAGAAAGAGCGAGGTATAGATACAATAGAGACATCGGTCTAAAGAGCGGGTGTTCGACGCGTTTAACTGTGTGTGTGCGTGTAGAGTAATTGGGTCACTACCAACTCACAAAACAATAACAAACTATCGAGTCGAGTGCACCGAGAGCCTATGTAAACGGAATAACCGAAAAGAATTATCAAAATCATCGCAGGAATCACAAAATTTAAATGAATTGTACTGGTTATCGGTACCAGAAAACAGAACGTTAACATTCTGTCTTTCATTGTTTGTATAAATAAAACTCACTCTCACCTACCTAGAAGTCTACAACTAATTATACCTGTGATCGAGCTCAAATTTTCCCTGGGAAAATAAATTTAATGATAACGATATAAATTACCGTTACAGTACATATACTGTAACGTTTCGTAGCTGCGATAAAATCAATTTTATAGCAATCACAAATTTGCTTAGCGATATTTATTAATTGAATATTCGAGAAAGAGAATTAAATCTCCCCGATGTTCAAACTGTAAATGTTCATTCATTACTCGACAGGGTCAAGAAAGACAGAAGTAAAGGAAATCGGTTTACAGATAACGATAGACATTTTACAGTTATTAGTTGAGTATTAAGCTAGGCTGGCTCAAGGATGAAGAACTCAACAACAATATAACTAAGGATAAGAAGAAACGATAGAGCCTAGGCTATGCTTTTGAGCATAGAATAGTGTGACTCTTAACAGGTGGGAGTATAGAACAGCCGAATACTCACAAATTGTAACGACGTCACTAAACTTATCCCGAGAGTTCGTTAGGACCAGCCGGTCCTGTTACATTGCGTATATTCAAGGATTTGTTATCTATAGCTTCTTTGTGGCAACGCTGGACTTTGCACAATTGCGAAACTATGATGATTTCGCCTTGAGTTTTTCAATTTGCATAACATTTTTATAATTATATCTTCCGAGTATTGATGATTTCGATTCTGCCGGTAAAATTGTCACCGGTATCTTGGTCCCCGTAGAATAGGTTTAATTCGAATGAAAACCTTGGTTTTTTAAAATACTCGGTATTGAGGCGTTATATTATTCCTTGACAACTGAATCTGTGTCAACGTAAATTAAAAATATTGGCATTACAACTCAATGAAAGCAGTCTTGGAAATTCATCTCCTACATTATATTATGTCCATCACAACGCCCAGATAAAAAGCTGTCATATGCTGTCTCCAGTTCATTGAAATCAATTATGCAAAGATTTCTCCGAAGTTTAGTAATAATAGGAGGTGGACGGTGCTCCCGTCCTTATTTTAATGGACTATATACGAGAGCAGTCGCTTACATACCAAATTTTTCTTAGAAGCTTCTCGATTCATGATCGAGTTGTTTTACTTGGGTAATATATTGAATTTCAATTTTTGTTTTTTGTAATGCCCATTACGCTTTAAACGTGGCGTACGTTTTGTCACTTTTGAAAAAAGTTTTTTTTGTGATATATCAGTTCTTCTTGAAACCCTTGCAGAAATTGTGGTGGGAATCCGACTAGATTCTCGTAATTATCCCTGGTTATTGATAGGGGTCCTACAAAACCGGATCGGACCCTAAGACCGAATTGGAACGATTGTAAACTGTATTCCAGAACGTATCCGAAATGGATATCTGATTACGTCGACGTTGGATACTACGGGATGCTGAAAAGGTTACATAGGATTGTGTTTCGTTCTTATTGAAAACATATAAACTATTGCCGGTATTGGATAGAAATGGTCTTAATATAAATAATTTAAATATTGAATTTTCAATGTAGCATATGTCAAGTATATTATAACATGTATGAGGTGAACCTGTACAAGACGTGTGTGCGAAATTGTGATGATATTACACAGAATAAATGTGAAATACAGTTTGCAATGAATTGAGTTGAATGCAAATGATTCTCGCAATTGAATTGAAGAATATAAATTAAACTGAATTTAATTTGTAGCATCAAATGAATGATAATCACGGTGTATATGATTATTTTTGCCACGTGGTGATGGTTACGCAATATTTGAGATATTACAAGTGTATCTTATAATATATGTTTGAACCAATCATGAATTATGTTAACTACGTTAACCGACAGTGTATAAGATTTACAAATTATAACCAATAATTTGAACAAAACAATAATGCAAACAATTAATGCTACACTGAATTTAGGGTGATTTGGTTTACTGAATACTACACTTTGTGATGCGGATCGAGAGCACGAGTGCTTGGTATGAATGTCCAGTCTAGAGAGATCTAAGATGGATGGAGAGATAGCGTCGCGGTGATCACGTTGTCGGCGGAAATCACTGCAACACTTATCTGCCACATGTTGATTGATGATTGGTCGAGTACGTGGTGTATGCGCGAGCGTATGATCAGAAAGACATAAAGGTGTCCAGCTGATAGATGATTGGATGGTCAATTCACTACGTGGATTTACTGACCATCTCACTAATGATTATAAAAGATACCGAGGTCAAATTGACCAATTAGTTCATGAGATGCTGCCACCTCATGACCCCACAGTCCAAACACACACAAAATATAAAGGATCGAGTGAGATTTCCGTACCACGGGTCGATCAACAATGTCCGGACGCCGAAGGTAAACAATCGATCGAACGGTACAGGAGAGACCGACTGTATACCTTCTTCATGATCACAAAGTCCAAACAGATTGGATTGGATTCATGTTGGATTCTAAAGGATTATTATCAAGATCATGCTCGTTATTCACATTCCAATAAATACGTTCGCACGAGAAATATGAGATTAAGTATATTAATGTTTATGTTTAACCGTAACGAAACTAAATATTAAATACAAAAATCTAGTAAAATTATAGAAAACAAAAGAAAATGATGAGTAATTTACCGAATGCTTCTTTTAGACAGTTTAAGTTAATGATGTTTATTGCTTGGGCGGAGGTAGTTGATATCCATCGAAGTCTTTCGAGTTAAATATTCATTTCCCGGCATATTTACACACTAAGTAACGCATTACACTTTTTACGGTAGCGTGAAGCGTGTTCGGGTAGTAAAGACTTATCAACACGACGGATTTATGCTCGCTTCCGACTTGATATTTATTTTTCCTTTCTGCGTTACGAAACGAAAAATGGTGATGCACCATTCTTCTCGCAGCAGAAGGCGAAGGATTTAGACGTTTATATAAGAACTTGAATAGAATTTGAAAAAAAAACACTAGCAATATGAATAAAATTATATATTTATGATTATTACCTTTCTTTGATCTATTTGATCGTTTAGAGAAAAAAAACGATTTTTTTCAAATATTTTCTCATGCACATTTGACTACTTGAAACAAGAATTGGATTTTATGTATTAATTCAGAGACATTCGACTTCCGGCTTCCCTCAACTTTCTTATACATTTATTTATTACTAGTATCGTATTATTTTTGTGATTTAAGTTGATTATAAGAGACTTACGTGTCTCTTGGTTCCGATGTGCAAGTAATATACGAGGTGTGTTAAAAAAATAACGGGAATTTTCGTTTTTTGGAAAGAATGTTATCTATTCGTCTACAGCAATGTTATCCCCTTCAAAATAGTCCCCATTAGATATTATATTTATGTCAGCGCTTATTCCGATCCCCGAAACACTTCTGGAACGCGTTCTTTGGGATAGCTTTTAGCTCTCTCAGCGATGCGTTTTTAATCTCATCTTTGCTTACAAAACGACGGCCCTTTAAGGTTCTCTTTATTTTTGGGAACAGAAAAAAGTCACGCGAAGCCATGTCAGGCGAATATGGAGGCTGGGGCATCGAAAAATGTTCATGCAATGAGCCAATTGATACGCCAACATCATCAGTTACTTCTCTGATTTGGCGATCATTCATAATCATTTCTTTCACTTTTTCCACGTATTCATCGGTTTGTACTGTGTTGGGATGACCAGGGCGCTCGTCATCTTCAACATCTTATCAACTCGTAAACCCTTGTTTTACTCATAGCAGACTCACCAAAAGCAATATTTAACATTTCGAAAACGAGTTATAGCTTGAAAAACGCCGATAACGTCGTCGATCGACAGAATGTTGTGACTTATAGAACAATGTGACGTATAGAACAATGTGACGTATAGAACAATGTGACGTATAGAACAATGTGACGTATAGAACAATGTGACGTATAGTGAAGAGTTTAAATTTATGAAAATTTCTTTTTAACCCTTTATAAGTCACAAGATTCTCATTTTTCGGCTCTGCCATAAGAACACGTTACCCCCGCTCTACTCTTCATAGTCCCATTCAGGGACGGTTTCGAACGTTGTGCTTTATAAAGGGTTAACTTAGCGTTGAAACGCCGAATCTCTTGATAGTGGACATGGCACGGAACGATCGAATGTCAACTGTCAGATGTCAGCTGTCAGCGTCACGGTCAGATGATCAACCACGAGCTGATGATTGACACGAGACAAATCGAATAGCATTGCCAAAGTTTTCGTATTTTTGTTACTGCAAGAAACTCGATCAGCAAGCAAATGTTGGTCCCAGTCAAACTGAATGAATTGCCGTCGTTTTACAGTAAACTGGGTAGAGCCGAAAATACTTCAGCATATGGGGCTCATATGCGCCACTTGTTACCGATTATTCAAATATAATTCCTTGAATCGAGAGTAGAATCTGATCATTGTATAATTATGACGGTTCAAAGAAAAACCTTATTTTTCGATTATATTCCTCGTCGAAATTTTTGTATCTTTTCATTAAAAATGGTTTTCGCACTAGTAACGGTCTCTGATTATTTTACTAATGCAGTGGCGTACCTAAAGGAGGGGGGCGGGGTGCGGTCCGCACCGGGCGGCACATATTTTCGGGACGGCATTTTTTATATTTAGTTTTAGTTGTAAAAAACAACTTGTTCACTTCATAAGTTTACTATTCGATTTCTACGAATTATGAATTACTATATGATTTCGAATATTTTTCCTCATCGTCAAGTCAATGTAGGGTACCTACCTGCAAATAAAAGGGTTTAATGTTCATCAATGCCATATAAAACTAAATTCTTTACCAATCCATTCCATGGAACAAAGAGATGCGCTATTACAAAACGCTGTTATGGCAGCCAAAACAATTTGTGAAGAGTTGGAGATGTCGACTGAACGTCGAGTTAGAAGGAGAAAAAATATGAGTGGGAAAATTCACGAGACGTGGGGCTATCCTTAGAACAAGAAGTACGAAAAGAAATGTTTTTATCTATGGATAGAATTATAAAGGAAATAAAAAAACGCTTTAATCAGTTGCATGTCCTTGCAAGAAAATATTTGTGTATAATACCATGTAACCTACTAAATGAAGAATTTGAATGTCAAATAAATTACTTTATTGACATTGATAAAGAACAGTTCCATATTGAAAGGAAAAAGATCCAGATTTTTATGGCTGTACCTGCATTACAAGAAGAGGCAAAATCTTGGAAAAACAGGAGAGGGAATACCCTTTTGATCCATTAAAATTTATTCAACAGTATAGAATGGAAAATTCTGTACCGAACATTATAATTTTGCTAAGAATTTTTTTAACAATTGCTATCAGTGTCGCTGCTATCAGTGTTGCGAAAGGAGCTGCTCCAAATTGAAGTTGATAAAAAAGTATCTTCGTTCTGCAATGAGTGATTACAAAATCTTGCAATATTCTCCATAGAACTAGAAATTACAGATGTATGGTAATGAATGTGAGTAAATTATATCCGGCTCGAAGGACCAAAAAATGTTATGATAATGAGTGTGAGACTAAGTTTGAGTTTGAAATTATTTTTAATCTGTCGACAGGTAGCAAGTCGATACATTCACACGTAGCATGTCGAGTGACAGATGCGAATAGTAACATTAAGGATCCTGGTGACAAGTATAAATAATTAAAAGCACTCAGTAATGAACAATAATAAATTCAATATTTATTTAAATTATATAACAGTGATTGCATAAAAAATACCTGGTGATTATAACAAATATATACTGTGATTTGTCTGGCCTGCGTGTTGATGTACTGTTGGTGAGTAGGTTCCCAGGCCTCTGAGTTGACTTGTTGATTCCGTGTGGTTGATCCTGGTGATACAGTCTGGTTGTAGAGCTCGAGTAAAGCCACACGGCAGGCTGGTGAGTGTCCGGACGCCGATGATCGGTGCGAGGCAGAATGGCGTCTCTGCTGCCAACGAGCGAACCACGCCGTTGACGGTTATGTGAGTGCTGCACTAGTCCTGTTGAGTTGCTGTGATTCGCACTGACACTGAATTTACACACGGGTGATTTGATCAAGAATGTACTACACTATAATAATGAATGCGCACAAAAGTGATTGGAACGAATGAATATCTCTGTGAGTTTACGCGGGAACATGTACTGCGAGCGACTCGAGTGAGAACAATGGCCACATCCGTCGACCACGAGGCAGAGTATCAAGAAGACGGACGTGCGTCACAGCTTGCTTGTGATTCGCTGTCAGCGATGGAAGGCGAGCCTTGTGAGTGGTCTTGCCGATGGGGCCACGCTAACAGCGTTGGCCGCTTGAGTGAGCTTCGATCGAGGATGTGAGCAGAGTGACAATATGCATGAGTGCGCGGTCGTAAAATCGATATAGCATACCTGCGAGCTATACCATATGACGCGAGGCGTCAGATGATTGTGAGTGTAGCGTGTGCATGAGTTGAGTGTGTGCTTGGTAGGCGTGAAAACTGAACATTCCGCCCGCCATCAGCAACGGTGTTGATGATTGAGTGTGATCTGTTCTTCATTCAGTTTGAGCTGGTAAGATGGCGAGCTTGGTGATTGGTCGAACGAGTGTTGTTGTTGCAGTTTTGAGTGACACTACCCTGGTCAGTCCATCCTTTCCTGGATGGAGTTGAGTGACTCTGGCGAGAGGCCATTTTGATGGTGGAGACCTCTCATCAGTGATCAGTACTAATGAACCGACCTTGATAGTGTTCGATGGATGATGCCATTTCGATGTAGACAGTTGGCGCTGGAGATATTGAGTTGACCATTTGGACCAAAAATATTGAAGCCTTTGTTGTAGTAGTTGCCATCGTGATAGTCTAGTAACGTTCAGATCTGTGAGTGTTGGCTCTGGTATGGCTGTGAGCGGCTCTCCTATGAGAAAGTGAGCTGGTGTGAGTACTGAAGTATCTTCAGGGTCTTCTGTGAGTGGTTCCAATGGTCGTGAGTTGAGCGTTGCTTCGATCTGGATGAGCAACGTGGTTAATTCCTCGAACGTGAGTGCAATGTCTCCTACTGTTCAGTTCAGGTGATATTTTACTGATTTGACTGCTGCTTCCCATTTTCCTCCCATATGTGGAGCTGCTGGTGGGTTGAACTTCCACGTAGTTCCATCGCTGGTGAGTGAGCAATGCAGTGAGAGTGATTCTGTTGTACCTTGAGTGAAGAGTTTGGTGAGTATGGCATCTGCTCCTATAAAGTTTGTGCCGCAATCACTATAGAGAGTGTTGCAGATGCCTCTGCGTCCAGTGAACCGTCTGAATGCAGCGATGAATGAGTCAGTTGAGTAGTCACTCACGGCCTCCAGATGCAAGGCCGAGGTGACGAAGCACACGAAAATGCACAGCCATCCTTTATGTTGTTTGGCGCCTCTACCTTTCCAGGTTTTGATGGTCAGCGGACCAGCGTAGTCCACACCTGAGTAGAAGAATGGTCGTGCTGGGGTGACTCTCTTGGTTGGTAATTGACCCATGAGTTGTTGTGCTCTGACGACACGTTGTCGAGCACATTTCATGCAGCTGAGTATATGCGACCGTACAGGACCTCTACCACCAATAATCCAGTACGATTGCCTTGTGTAGTTCAGGGTGAGTTGAGTGCCTCCATGCATGGTTTTGTGATGTGCATCTGCTATGATGAGTGTGGTGAAGTGAGAATGTCGTGGGAGTATTGCTGGGTGAATTGCCTCAAGTTCCAGTTGTGAGTTGGTCAATCTTCTTCCAACCCGAATGATGCCTTGAGTGTCGATATAGGCAGTCAGGCGATTGAAGGGATGAGCTGTTGGTAGTTGAGCTATGGTGATCAATTTGAGCTCTGTTGAGAAATATGCTGCTTGAGTTGCTTTGATCCAAAATACTCTTGCTCTCTCAATATCTTGTGGCGAGAGAGGGTTAAAGAGCGTTGAGTTTGGCAATTTCTTGATGAGTTGACTTACTCGAAAGCATATTGCGGTTACTCTGAGTAGTCTAGTGAGAAAAGAGTGTCTGTATATCATCTCCCAATGATATACGGCTTGATTTGTTGCCACTGTGAGTGCGAGCCCCGGTCGCTCTTCCTGATGAGTCTGTGAGTCTTGTTGATAGTGTTGAGTTGGCCATGAACATTGATCGCCTGTGAGCCACTGTGGTCCTGTCCACCACAGGAGGTGCTTCCGGAGCTGGGAGATGCTGATGCCCCTTGAAGCACAATCGGCTGGATTGTCTTTGCCAGGAACAAATTTCCATACGCTGTTTAGAGTTAGTTCTTGAATTGCTGACACTCGGTTCCTGACAAAGTCCTTCCACCGTGATGGGTGTGAGTTAATCCAGGTGAGCGTTACTGAGGAATCAGTCCACAGGAACGTTTGAGTGTTGGTGAGTTCCAAGGTTGTTTGCACATACTTCATGAGCTTTGCTAAGATCAGTGCTGCTGTGAGCTCGAGTCGAGGGATGGAGAGTCGCTTGAGTGGTGTTACTTTTGATTTCGCGCAGATGAGTGTAACCTTGGTTTCTTCCCCTGGAGTTGTTGTTTTGATATAGATAGCAGCCGCCTTTGCTATTTGAGATGCGTCGGAGAATCCGTGCAACTCCACAAGTGTTGAGCTTCTGAGTTGAATCCATCGTGGAATTGAGATTTGATCGACTTGAGTGAGCTCTTGTCTGAGCAACGTCCACTTGGTGTGTATCTGATCTGAAACTTGATCGTCCCAGCTGAGTTTCTCCAGCCATAATTCTTGTAATAATGATTTGGCCTTGATGATGAATGGTGAGAGAAACCCAAGTGGATCGTAGAGTTGTGCTGTTTCAGACAAGATGATTCTCTTTGTGAGGTTGGAACTTGAGCATGGAGGTTTGCGTGGAACTTGAATACGTCTTCACGAGGTATCCATGACAGGCCGAGTAACTTGGTACTGCTATCTTCGAATGAGAGTGAGTTTGATGGTGAGTGGTGGTCGATATGCTCGATGAATTGCTCGGTGTTGCTGTGCCATTTTGCTCGAGGGAACCCGCCCGCCATGCAGAGCTGGGTGACTTGATTTGATATTTCGATGAGTGTGTCAAGCTGATTAGCTCCTCCAAATATGTCGTCAACATATCTGCCTTTCATGAGTGGTTCAATTGCGAGCGGGAAGCAATGACCTTCGTCTTCAACTAGTTGAAGCAATAATCTGATTGCTAAGAATGGTGCTGAGCGAGTTCCATACGTCACTGTTGTTAGGTGATATGGCACCATATTAAGTTGGTCATCTCGCCATATGATTCGTTGCAAATCCCAATCGTCCGGATGGACTTTGATTTGTCTGTACATCTTTGTGATGTCTGTTGAAAAGATGAGTTTGTGCTGTCGGATCCATATGAGCACGTCTGAGATGTCACGTTGACATTTTGCTCCAACATGCTGGATGTCGTTGAGTGATACTTGCGACGTCGTTGGGCTGGATCCGTTGAAGACAACTCTCAACTTTGTTGTGATTCGATCTTCTTTCAGTACACCATGATGAGGAAGATAATATGGAGGATGAGCGTAAGTTTGTTCTGACAATCGATCTCCCGAGACCCTCAACCCTCCTGATGCTACAGCATCATGTGCCAAGGTCGTCTCGGTTTCACAATAGTCATGAACAGATTCGCTCATTTGAGTTGACTGGTGGTAGGATGGTACACCTATCATGTGACCACACTTTTCATACTCTTTCATGAATGAGTTGTATAAATTGGTGTATGAATTATTTGTTGAGAGTTTCTTCATGAGTCGTTGTAGACATCGTTGAGCAGTGAGTTTTGAGTCTCCTAGACTCGATGGTGATGATTTGAGCGGGATTCGCACGATGTATCATCCTTCTTCGTCTCGAGTGTGAGTCGTTTGAAAATGCTTTTCACACGCTTCTTCGTCTGGGGTGAGCTTGTGATCTGTTGTCGATGGTGTTTCTTCTTGAATCCAGAACTGCGTGAGAAGATGTTGAATTTCCTTGTTTGATGATTCTACTGCTATGTGGTATGAGTTGCTTGGTGTTGAATAATTCTCTGGGACTGGACCAGGAATAATCCACCCAAATATTGTTGATTGTGCAATCGGTAAGACGTCCGAGTGTTTCTTGATGCCAGGCTGGATGAGTAGCCCGTATGAATCAGCCCCGATGATGATATCTACTGGCCGTGGTGTTAAGAAGTCAGGGTCTGCCAATTGCAGTGATGAAATGTGTGGCCACTCCTGTGGTTGTGTGTGTACTGATGGCAATGTACTCGTCAACTTATTGAGTATGTGAGTTGCGATGGTAACACCACGTGATGAATGAATTGATCGTAATGTTAATGTGATGGTACCTCTTGTTTGTGTTGATCTCGTGTTTCCAATGCCAATGACTGGAATTGATGAGTGTTGACGAGTAAGCCCATGATCCGATACAAGGTGTTCTGAGACGAAGGTGAGCTCTGATCCTGGATCAATGAGTAATCTGACTTGGTGAGTGCCGAAAGATGTGATGAGTAATGCTTGACACGTTGCTAGTAGAACTGCTGTTCTACCGTGTGAGTTGATGTGTTGGCAAAATGGCACGTCAATTTCTCATTGACGTGAACTGGTGCTTGGATGAGCTGTGGCAGGTATAGCTGATGTGCTTGGTTGATTTGACTTTGGTGTAATTCTTGCGGTGGATGGCAAATGAATCATCGTGTGGTGTTTGGCACCGCACGTCTTGCAGTTGATGGTTGATTGGCACGAGTGGAGGTTGTGATGACCAAAGCAATTGAAACACAGTCGATGTTCAGTCACAACTTTGTGGCAATCTGCAGGTTGTAGATCTCTGAACTTGGCGCAGCTCACAATGTAATGCGAACCACCACAGTGATCGCATGGATATTGGTGTGTCCTCGGTTGAGTGGACGCATGGTGAGCCGTTCTTGCTGGCAGAAGTGTAGATTTTGTTGAGTGTCTTGAGGTGTTGCTGGCTCTGTCAGCCGATTGATCTGGATTGATTGGGATGACTTCTAAAGCTCTCGCTCTGGATTCGATGAATCCCATCAAATCTTCAAACGAGGTTGGCTGCTTGTGTGCACTCCTTTTGTATTCCCATGCTTCACGCATGGACGTATCAAGGCGTTGAGCAACTACGAAAATTAATACATAATTCCAAGATTCTGTATCAACTCCGAGAACGTTGAGTGCGTTGATTATCTCTTTCGTTGAGCTGATTAATGTGTTGAGTGCGGCTGCAGATTTCGCCACTGGTCGAGTGTTGCTAAGGAGTTTCTCAACATAAGACAGGATGAGTCTTTCCTTGTTGTTAAATCTGTCTTTGATTATTTGCCACGATGAGTTGAATGAATCATTGTTGATCGGCACATTGGAGATCAGTTGAGCGGCTGATCCTTTGAGGCTGATCTTTAAATAGTGAAGTTTCTCCACATCACTGATTTGTTCATTGTCGACCACCATTGAGGCAAACAAGTCTCTAAATGCCGGCCACTTTGTAAAATCACCGTCAAATTTCGGCAACGTTATTTTCGGCAATGTTGATCTGTGCTGACTTGGTTGACTCTGTTGATCAGCTCTGTTTGATGTGGTCTCTTGAGTTTTTGCGATTGCCTTCTTTCGCAGGATGATTGTGAGTGCCTTGAAATAACTGTCAAAGCCTGATTCGTAAACTTATCTGTAACATAAGGGTGAGTGAGAAAAGCACGTTTACACGTTTCTCCCATTTGATTATGTTCATTACAAAAACACTCCCAAGCGCGATTTAAAATCTCTAAATGGCCGTTGAGTTCTTCGAAAACGCAGCCTGGTGAGTTTTGCAGGTGATCGTGTAGCTGATTGATCATTGCTATCCTCGCATGCTGTGATGCGACCTTATAATCCATGAGGTTAGCTTGATTGGTGCTTGGTGATGGCGATCTGGTGCGTGGTCTCTGTACCGTGGGTGGTACATTGAGTGTCTCGATAACGACTGTTGCTTCATTGGTTGCTTCCACATTACAATCATGTGAGTCGCCTTCTTGCGAGGATTTGCTTTGGTCTGACAGCGCTTTCTTATCGTCAGCCATGATTTGAACTGGTTGAGCCTGGTGAATGGTTTACAATAAATGATTAGCGCACTTGGGTGAGTATTTTATTATTATTGAGCATTGTCTTGTATCGATGCATGCTGAGTTGCGCAATCTGTAGTGTATTACATGTGTTGATTGGTGATTTATGTGAGTATCGAGGCATAAATTTATATACAGGGTGCGCCATCTCAATCTGGTCGATGGAAGTATTGAATAACTTAGAGAATTTTCAACAGATTTCACAAAGTCGTATTTTTTTATTAAATTTGATTCATTACAATTTATTTTGATTAGTTTCCAAAAACCACATCGATCAAATGTCCGCCTTTATTACTGAGACAAAAATGAGCTCTTTTTTCGGCATTTTCCATTGTATTTGCCAGCGTCTCGGGCGATATCGCTGCGATTTCGGCTCGAATGTTGTTTTTTAGCTCCTCTATGGTCTTCGGCTTGTTGGCATAGACTTTATTTTTCAAAAATCCCCACAAGAAGAAGTCCGGTGCAGTCAAATCCGGCGATCTTGGTGGCCAGTCAATATCACCTTTCTTTGATATCACACGTCCTGAGAACTTCCGACGCAAATAGTCCATTGTTGAGCGCGCAGTGTGACATGTCGCACCATTTTGTTGGAACCAAATATCCTTAAGACCTTTTTCACGCATTTGTGGTAAAACAAAGTGTGCCAACATCCACCGATATCGATCCCCATTGACAGTTTCACCAGCTCTAAAGAAAAATGGTCCAATGGTGGTTTTTGAGCAAACACCGGCCCAAACTGTCACTTTCTCATCGTGCAATGGAGTTTCGTAAATAATATGAGGATTATCGGTGCCCCACATGCGACAGTTTTGTTTGTTGACAGCGCCAGAGAGGGTGAAATGAGCCTCGTCGGTCATCAGAATTCGCTCCCAAAAATCCGGCTCAGCTTCCTTCATTCGACTAACGTTATTAGCGTAAGCCAAGCGTTCTTTCGGCGTATAGCGATACATGGTTGAAATTGTACTGAAATAACCTATACGAAACGTGTTGTACGACGCTGGTCGGTTAAAATCTGTCAGAGTTATTCAATACTTCCATCGACCAGATTGAGATGGCGCACCCTGTACTTGACCAGGATCCGGCTCGAAGGACCAAAAAATGTTATGATAATGAGTGTGAGACTGAGTTTGAGTTTGAAATTATTTTTAATCTGTCGACAGGTAGCAAGTCGATACATTCACACGTAGCATGTCGAGTGACAGATGCGAATAGTAAGATTAAGGATCCTGGTGACAAGTATTAATAATTGAAAGCACTCGGTAATGAACAATAATAAATTCAATGTTTATTTAAATTATATAACAGTGATTGCATAAAAATACCTGGTGATTATAACAAATATATACTGTGATTTGTCTGGCCTGCGTGTTGATGTACTGTTGGTGAGTAGGTTCTCAGACCTCTGAGTTGACTTGTTGATTCCGTGTGGTTGATCCTGGTGATACAGTCTGGTTGTAGAGCTCAAGTAAAGCCACACGGCAGGCTGGTGAGTGTCCGGACGCCGATGATCGGTGCGAGGCAGAATGGCGTCTCTGCTGCCAACGAGCGAACCACGCCGTTGACGGTTATGTGAGTGCTGCACTAGTCCTGTTGAGTTGCTGTGATTCGCACTGACACTGAATTTACACACGGGTGATTCGATCAAGAATGTACTACACTATAATAATGAATGCGCACAAAAGTGATTGGAACGAATGAATATCTCTGTGAGTTTACGCGGGAACGTGTACTGCGAGCGACTCGAGTGAGAACAATGGCCACATCCGTCGACCACGAGGCAGAGTATCAAGAAGACGGACGTGCGTCACAGCTTGCTTGTGATTCGCTGTCAGCGATGGAAGGCGAGCCTTGTGAGTGGTCTTGCCGATGGGGCCACGCTAACAGCGTTGGCCGCTTGAGTGAACTTCGATCGAGGATGTGAGCAGATGGACAATATGCATGAGTGCGCGGTCGTAAAATCGATATAGCATACCTGCGAGCTATACCATATGACGCGAGGCGTCAGATGATTGTGAGTGTAGCGTGTGCATGAGTTGAATGTGTGCTTGGTAGGCGTGAAAACTGAACAACAGATAATATAAATTTTGAGAGCATTATACACGATTTTTCTACTATGAAAGTTAGAAGAGTAAATATATAAATATGTTCACATACACATATGTGTACACTTTGTTTGTTTATCAAAAAGAAATAAAATTATTTATTTATAAATATTTAATAAAAAATATTTCATGGTAATTTTTTTTTGTAAATAAAGTATATGTTTTGTCTCATAGGTGGGGAACCTGCGACCTCTGTAAGTTTATTGTGGCCTTTAAAAAAGTATCTTGTATTTTTATAAAAGTTGCATTTATAGGTATATCAACTTATGCGGCCTCCTTTATTACTGCCTAATTTAAATATGGCATCCAATGGTAAAAAAGTTCCCCACCTATAGTTTGTCTTAATTACAATTATTTCTTTATGTTTATTAATTTATAAAAACCACCATCTGATTGACTTACAATTAAAAAGGGCGGCAAATTGGAGACCGCCCTGAGCGATAAAAGTTCTAGGTACGCCACTGTACTACTGCCATATTATTTGTGATGCAACAGAACTTTTTCTCAAAGATAAATCGTATGCGATGTTTTTCAAACAAGTTATCAAAGTCGACATTTTTGCAATCACGATTTTTTTTACTTTTGATAGCATATTAAAAAAAAAAAGTTTTTCTACTGTGTTGTCCTTCCCCATTAAGGAGGATGGCTACACTCAGCAAAATGTTAAGAATTCGTTGAAATTTATGGAAGATATTCGTATTTGCGAATCAGTTTGATGTGCAAAATTTCAAGTCAATCGTGTACATGGTTGTCCAGTAATTAATTATTGAACTTTGTACTCTTATACATGGGCGACATTGCAAAAACGGTATAGTGTCGCATACAACTCGCAATAACTATTAAAAATATATTAAGAATTTAATGAAAAAAGATTCAAATAATTATTTACATTTTTGGTGAGAAATTTTACGAAGACTGAAAATCTTTATCTAAATAGTTCTTAAGAAATTGTAAAAACAAAATAGTGTATCGTACATTCTTCGCATAAAGCTATCGGGCACGTGACAGTGAGTGGCAACGTCGCATTAGATTCGGTCATGATGAATAGGCGCCACGATTTGTAAACAGAATTTATCCGCCGAGTTTTTGGGAACGAATTTTCGCGTCGCGATTTCATAATAAAAAATTCGAATGATAATGACGTTTGTACTGTTTGTCACTCACAATTTTTCCTTTCCGCTTTGGCATTTTCGTATGAAAGCACACCGAAACTATCCTCTCGAATATTACGTTTGTTTACATTAACAGTACAGATCGCTCGGGATTGCTCGAGTTACCAAGCCGTGGCTCACGTAGCCGAAGTCTTCTGTCCTACCATCGACTGCAAACTAAATTGTGCGTTTGCCACAATTTCAGCTTGGATAATCACGTATTCAGGTTTCAATTATACAAAAAAAAAGATTTTTGTATAATTGAAAAAACTCATTTGTAAAAATCTTTTGCTTTATGGGACACAAAATATAATAAAATTTGATTATTTGTGGTTGACGACCATTGCCGACCGATAAAGTATAGGAAACTTGAGGAAGGACGCAATATTCGATACAAGTTTTTTTGAACAAAAATTTACCGCTCTGTGTATGACTTTAAATTAGAAAATATTACAGCACATTTCTATATCATTATGAGATATCTGAAGGGGAAAAAAACGTGCAAATGAGAAATTTGTACTTTTTATCCTCGTAATTCTCGCCAACCTACAAATTCTCCTTTGTGCGAATTCATATTTGCAAGGGTTTTACCAGGCTACGTTGATCATTTATGAATGATGAAACAATTGACATCAGCTATCATACTGCCACGAGTGTTGTGTCATGATTCATCATCGAAAGTGTCCATCAGATGCGTAAGCTAATTGCAGCTCCCTGTTGAAGTTACTTTGTCACGTTTCGCAGACACAATACGCCACCTAATTAATGGGCGTCTCCATCAAGAATTGGATACTTGGATAACAAAGTAAATAGGTCTTACTTATTTAGGCATGTCATCGTATGATGAAAATTTAAATAAGATTTTGAAAGGCGCATTTGAAAATTGCATTTACCGCTAACTCCTAAAACGATTCACTTTTCAGTAAAAGTCAAGAACGACAACCTATCCAATTTTTAATCAAAACTACTTCCCTAACTCATGTGGAAAAAATCTTAACTGCCTTTCAGAAAAACTTAAATTCAAGCCTTCGCTAAAAATTTTCATTTGACAGAAAAATCCTTCGTCGAAGAATCAATGAAGAGAGATTCAAAGCGGTAACTGATAATTTCTATTTTACAAAAGAATCTGTCGTAGACGAACCAGCAAATATGAATTCCAAAGTTCCACTATTAACTTCCATTGATTGAAATAGGATTCAATTTTGAAGAATCAGATTTCAGAAAATATATGCATTAAATCAAACTATATAGCTGCAATATAAATTACAGTAGGACGCTCTAGAATACTAGATTAGGTATTCATCTACAAAATGATAGGATAAAAAAATGTTCCCATATTTGAGCACCTATATAATCGAATAATTAAAGTCATTAGTGTTTATTTATGAATATATACCAGAAGCACAGATTACTACACCAATTATTATCATTTTTTCTCGAGACTTCCGGATTTTCGAGGTTATTCCTCGTACCGGCTATAAACATATATTTCATTCTATAATGAATAATGTTAGGGAAGCTCTGCTCTTCACTAAACCCATAAAATGATCATTAGTACTCGTATATATGCTATTCTATTCTATTTTCTTTTCATTGATAATCGCAACACTGCATTTACTTAAACAATACTGCATTTATTTTATTCATCTAAAATAAATATAGTAGTAGTAGTAGTAATTTATTGCGTGTATACCCTTTCGGGTCTTTACAGTTCTTCGTCTCCACATACAATTCTTCCTCTCTATCCATACAAGCTAAACCATCTCTCCGTTTTAGCCTACCCTATCTTTATCCTTTGTTGCAATCTTTTCAAAAATCTTAAAATAGTTGCATAGGGCTACTATCGGTTTACCTTTCAGACTTGATTCGATTTTGTTTTGCAAATCCACATCGCAATTACCATCCATCCATTCATCCACGCTAGCGACTATCTCTCGTTTCATGCATACTCTAGCTTGTTGGCATTTTACAATATGTACAAGGTTTTCTTCTTCTTTGCCGAACACGCTACACTTACTATCTTTGAATCCTTTACCAAAACCTCTGCCCATATTCCCACACCGGACCTTCGCCCAAATTTCCTTATTTTGCGCTCTAACATTCTTATCCTCCCAGTATGTTTCCTTCCCCGTTATAGTCTTCCTGCACTTATACTCTGGACAGTAGCTAGACTTAACCCAATCCAATTGTATTTCTTGATCAATTTTTATTTGGGTCGCTTGCTCTAAAATTTTCTCCAGTTCAGCTGCATTTTCATCTAAGATATTACTCCACACTCTACCCTCTCCTACGCCTTACATCGCTTTTTTAAATTCTTGTCCCCACTTGGATGGATTGCGGTTCAAAATGCCTCTAACCTCCTCCCTTAAAATTTTTTTGGCCATCTTGTATCCTTCATCTTCACTATTTCAACCCCATAATTCGCTGCTCTCTTCCACATATCCACTTCAATTCCTCTCTGACCCGCCTCTATTTCCAAATGTAACTCGGCGTGTTACTGGCCACACCCATTGCCATTTTTGTATATTTTGCTTGCATTCTATCCACCTGCGCCCTCCCGCGTCAATCGCAATTTTCCCCTCTATATATAAAAGCGGTCTACTATAGTAGATCGCTTGTTGCCAAGGCTTGCATTAAACCGAGGACCCAGTTTAGACTGCCGATTTTTGCTCTTTTGCATATCTTTAATTTATTTTTTCTTTCTTCTCTCCATTCTTCTCTTTTATCCCTCACAAACTTTTTCAATTTTTCCCATACTATTTTCCATTTTTCTCTGATTTCATCGCGAGACTTCCTGCACCCTTGCGTATTATTTCCAAGGTTTCTACTCATACCAACGTTTTCTGCTGTTTTCCGCATTATTCTAATCAGTATATCCCATCACTTTTTTGCCTCTAACACACTCGGCGATTCCTCCCATTCCTTAAAAAAACTTTCATAAAAATTCTCTCCTCGCTCTTCTTTCCAGCACAGTTTTTTCTCGTTTTCCCATCTGATCCGTTCCTTCCCCGCCTTATCCTCTGTACTGACCGCACGCTTCAACCTCCTACCTAGACTCACGGAGATGGGAAGATGATCTGACTCAATTTTAATCTCTACTCATAGCTCATTTAATATTGCCTCTCTCTCTGCACTAACTAATTCATAATCTATAACCGGTCCTTTTTTCTCATCTCCGTGGCTTCTACCATTCATTATCGTTACAATTTTGGTCACAGAAGTTGAGCAGTTTCCGTCCTTCATTATTTATAATTTTGTCTTCTGACCGCCTTTCATTTTCCCATTCATCCCTCTCATCTACATTTCCTTTTCCACTTGTAAACCTGTCACCTCCCTCCTCCAGCCTCACACCCTGAGTTACCAACCCTTCCTTCCACTCAGTTATCGCATCTCTTCTGACTATATTCTTTCTCAATCTAATGATTTGGCCTCCCGACGCACGTTCTCGCTTCTTGCGCCTCACTGCCGCTTTCGTCATCCACTCGAAGTCTCTATTCAGCCCTCCTATAACCTTGTTTTCATCTTTTTTCCCCAGCCATTTCTCTTGTAATACCATGATGTCGAAGTTTTTTAACCAGTTCCAAACTTGGTGGATTTTTCTTTGCATTTGCGATGAAACTGCTCTCATCCCACGCCGTCTATCTCCATGATACATTCTGTTCCTTGCTTCTTCTCTCATCTCTGCCACGAAACCCATTGTCGCCTTGGTACTTCTGCTGCTCCGCGACCTCTCTTCGTCTTTATTCGGGATCAGTCGTCCCTCTAGGTCATTCCAAATGTGCCCTTCACCATCTTCCCACAATTTCAGATACCCGTTATAGATTTCCTCTCCTATGAATCTTTTCTTTTTCGCATGATTTTCGATCTATCACTGAATCTCTCTCTCTCTCTCTCTCTCTCTCTCTCTCTCTCTCTCTCTCTCTCTCTCTCTCTCTCTCTCTATCTCTTCTGCTGCGGTCGTCTCGGATTTCAAACCTGCCTCCCCCACTTTTGTGGTTTCTTTTCATTATTTGAACTTGTTGCCACCTGGACTCCAAATCTACTAACACCCCTCCCTTTGGCAGGACCATCTAGCTTACTATTCTTGGACGCATGCCAGTTTGGTTGTGAATCGCTTCCTCCGCGTCTGATTTAACTCCTCCCCCCGATAAGTCGATTCTCCAGACGATGACGTTCCGTCTCCTCTTCTCTCTCTCCGTCCACTCTTGGTCTAGCCCCAGCCTCGTCAGTGTCCCAGAGTTTTTGCCCATCTGCACCGAACGCTATATCCTGTGTCGTGCATTCATTAACGGGCTATAGCTCTGCTCCGCCGTGCTGTTCTGGCGTGCTCTCCCAACGTCAGATCCATTTACGATCGCTGCTGGCTCCATGCTTCGTTTCGACGTGTCATTTCCGTTGAGATATGTGTTAACGATTCGCACAGAATCATCCTCCATCTCTCTGCTTGACATAGGTTGTTCTTTGGACCGGTTTAACTCATTTTTGACGTTATGGTTTTCGGTTTCCAGTTTTCTGTTCCTTGCATCTTGTTCCGTGTATTTAACCTCCCATTTAGTCTGGTCTAACCACAACTTCGCCTGCGCCTCCGCTAGCTCTCCCTCCAGCTCGTTTCTGCGCTCATCACTCGCGCGTAACTCCTGTCTAACTTCTCCTATTATAGAGCCAAGCTCCTTTCTCAGATTGTCTTTCAACTCGCGTTCCAAGTCCGTTTTCCAATCGTTAAGTAAGTTTCTCAACATTGCAAGATCCACTGTGCTTTTTGATCCGTTACCCTCCTCTTCGGAAATGTCAGGAATGACAGCACGTGCCCTAAACATTCTTTTATGTTCCTCAAGCGCTGGGGACATCGCTGGCTGTGTCTCCATCGTGGTGCTTCCGATCCTCAGATCAAGCAGATTTGACGTTTCACCGATTTCGGTGCTGGGTCTGACCTGCCACCCTTGTGCGCGGGCAAGGAGTATGTTCTCGTGTCCCTTTGCGCCGTGATTTTCCTCCAGTCTCTTTGCTGTTGGATTGTGTGTCGGTGAGCCTGACAGTTCACATCTCGTTCTAAACGCGTCAGTTTTGTCAAGTGAACCCGAATCATCCGTATCATGCTGTGACTGGGTGTCTATTACGACTTCCATTTTGATTATGTTATAGCCTAGATCCAACTCTCCGTCAGCTTGTCTCAAGACGAAGGTGTCTAGAGTCCGTTTGCACGTAGCTATGTTGTTCTTTTTATTCATCACTCCCTTGGGTCTTCCGTGTTCTTTTTTACCGCCCGTCGCTGTTTGGTCGCCTGACCTTGCTTCGTACTCCTGCCGTGGCGCTGTTGAGCGCTGTTGCTCTTCCTCTTCCATCTCACTCCTTTACTTCTAACCTCTTCAACACGCCAGCAGAATATACCGTTCTCGTACGCGCAAATCGCCCAGATTCACCAAACTTACTATTTCTCTGCTTCCAGTACTCTTACACCAATCCTTCAAACACACTTATACCGTCGCTATTCTCGCTTTTTCACTTAAAAAACAATTCGCTATAAAGCTAACTTGCAACCGGCCTGACCATGCTTCCATGTTCGATCGCCTCCATCTAAAATAACTATATTTTGAAAGCATACCTTTTCACTACACACATAAAATAATCTTTTATAAATATTCTATTTTATTTTATTCGTATTATTTCATAACCGTATGCATGTGGCTGTCAACAATATATCTAGATATAGAAATCCATTGATTGCTCTGTGACGTTATCATTACAGATGTGCACGAAAAAGTGGTGAAACGCTTGGAGCGCCGTGCAATACAAAAAACATCCAGAATAATAAAAAAAAATATAAAATCTTACACTCCTGGCTGCAAAAACTATAATAAACAGAACGTTAGCTTTAAAAAGTTTTCATATAAAAATAAATCTGAAAACGATAAAACAACTTCCGATGTAATTTTAGTTAACTTTATATTTTAATTACAATAATTCATTAACCGCTGTCACTACGGTGGGGAGACATCTTACTCTGCGTTAGAAAACGTCCATATTGAATATATAATATAATATAATATAATATAATATATTATATATTATATCAGGAGTACAAATTGAAAATGCGGGATTTTTTTCTATTTTTGAACGTTTATTCTGAAAAAATGGTAACAAATGAATTATTCAAAGTATTGTCCATCGCTAGCCACAACTTTTTCCTATCTTTCTGGCAATTTACGGATACCGTCGCGAAAAAATTCGGCCGGCTTGGCTGCTATCCAGTCATCGACCCATTTTTGGGCTTCTTCGTAAGAATGGAAGCGCTGGTCAGCTAGGCCATGTGTCATCGATCGGAAAAGGTGGTAATCGGAAGGAGCAATATCTGGGCTATACGGCGGGTGGGGTAAGACTTCCCATTTCAGCGTTTGTAGGTATGTTTTGACCGGCGCTGCAACATGTGGCCGAGCGTTGTCATGTTGCAAAATTACTTTGTCGTGTCTTTGCTCGTATTGTGGCCGTTTTTCTTTGAGTGCGCGGCTCAAACGCATCAATTGAGTTCGGTATAGTGCTCCTGTGATGGTTTCGTTCGATTTCAATAGCTCATAATACACCACACCCAGCTGGTCCCACCAAATACAGAGCATGAGCTTGGCGCCGTGAATATTTGGTTTGGCCGTCGATGATGATGCATGGCCGGGGTAACCATATGATTTTTTGCGCTTCGGGTTATCGTAATGGATCCACTTTTCATCACCAGTGACAATGCGATGCAAAAAACCCTTCCGTTTTTGCCGTTCGAGCAGCAGTTCGCATGCAAAAAAACGGCGCTCGACGTCTCTCGGCTTCAGCTCATACGGCACCCAATGTCCTTGCTTTTGGATCATTCCGAGGGCTTTTATACGATGGGAAATGGCTTGTTGTGTCACTCCCAATGAATCTGCGAGCTCTTGTTGAGTTTGACACGAGTCTCCATTGAGTATTGCCTCCAATTCAGCATTCTTAAACTTTTTCACTTGGCCCGGCCGCTCTTTGTCCTCAACGTCAAAATCACCACTTCTAAACCGCACAAACCATCTCTCGCACGTTGAAACCGATGGAACATGACTCGGATAAGCCTCGGAGACCAATCGATGTGCTTCAGCAGCACTTTTCTTCAAATTAAAGAAGTAAATTAAAACTTCCCGCAAATGCTGTTTTGTTGGCACGAAACTCGACATATTGAGAGCTCAAAAAAACTATGAATTTGACACTGCGACAAATTGACACATACTGAAAATTAAAGCTATAAGACGTAGCTTTGACATGAACATAGTCACAGTACTGCCTGATGCGTATAGCGTTAGTAACGCCATCTGTTATCAAACCCGCATTTTCAATTTGTACCCCTGATATAATATAATAATATTTTTTTAAGGTATCATTCTTATACGGAGAGGGGGAAAAATAGGTATTTTTTCTGAATTGTTTACTCACAAGGAAAGGTACTTTGGTGTCCCCCTCCGATTTTAATGCAACTCACGTATGTTGTAGAGCAGGGGTCTCCAAACTTTCCAGCCTTAGGGCCATACTGATTACTCCAGTAAGTTCCGAGGGCCAAAACCATATTATCATTGTTGCCGGTGGTAAAAAGTGAAATAGTCCAAAATCTGTCCGCGGGCCGAATGTGGCCCTCGGGCCGTAGTTTGGAGACCCCTGTTGTAGAGCATCGAAAACTAAAAAACACATATTTTTTTTTATCGGCGGAAAAACATTTTTAAGGGGTGAAATCGCCCTTCAAAAATAGCATGTCGAGGGGTGATTTTGCAGTTTCACCCGGAAGGCGTCAACCGATTTTAATAAAACAAAAACCAAAATACTCCTCATTGAAGACAATAAAAATTCCACGTGGAGTTGAAGAAAAAAATTCATTTCCGGGGGTGAAACTGCATAATCACCCCTATTTTTGAAGGGCGATTTCACCCCTTAAAAATGTTTTTCCGCCGATAAAAAAAAATACGTGTCTTTTAGTTTTCGATGCTCTACAACATACGTGAGTTGCATTAAAATCGGAGGGGGACACCAAAGTACCTTTCCTTGTCAGTGAATACAGTACAATTCGTTTAAAAAAATGTTTGCACTTTATTGATATTAATAAACTATACGGGGAAAAAATATAAGATTTTCAACTTATTTGAATAATTCTGGTAGGGGATAGAGCCAATGTTATTGTTACGTCAAACCCGCGCGATTATTTTACAAAAACCGACAGATTTAAGATGTGTGAGGCGTTTCGGCGTGAGTTTTCCGTACTCTGGTCAAGGAGAATGAATTCTCCCTTTACCACACCTTACAAGAAACACCGAAGACGCATGCCCCTTTTTGAGTCTAATCTTTCGGAAAATGACTTGGGACAGGGCTGAGAATGCTCGTTGATTGTTTGCGATAACCATTACTTGACTCGACACACTAGGCCTATAAATTAACCCGCGGAGGAAGGGGTTTTAAGGAGAAGAAAAATGGCAGGTTACTTTCACTTGGGGAAAAATTTACAGAGACATCAAACAACATAAAATAGACGAATTGTGTTTATACTTAGAGTTGGATTTCTTATGAAGTTGCTTCGCTGGTAACCACTCCGTTGAAGAGGGGAGATGGCAACCGTTTGTTAGAATAAAAATGCTAGACTCGATGCCCCGTAAAGTTGTTAAAATTTATTGAAAGAACCGAATAATTGATACACGTACGTTTGCTATTACCGTGCGTGAGCGTGATAACTTATGATTCGATAAAACAGTAAAAACGAAATTAACTGGGTGGACTAGTACAAAAAATGGCAGAACGCAATTAAATTCTATTTTTTTCTAGATTCCTACTTTAAACTTGAGACAAATTCCGAAAGATGCTAAACTGAAATTGAAACCAAGAAAAGTAAATCCGACTGAATTTAGACTGTTTAACCGTTTTTCTTCTAAGTACTCACTCCGAATTTTAGCTGACTCTACAGGATGGGGTTCCTCCGCGTTGGAAGCCTTTTTAGCTCTCCAGTTTGATCGTCACTGATCGAACGTTCGACACGGCGGCGTCCGCTGTGTAATCTGTCCACTGTCTGAGCTCTAAGCTGTACTGTCTTAAGCTCTCCTCGGTAACTCTCTTTTCGGGCATTTTTTCATCTCTAGATAGGTCCTGGATGATCTAATTTTCTTTACGGGGAATTCTTAGAATTAGAACCTCAGAGAAAAAACCCCTCGCAAAGAATGAATTTTACAATATATATACTATCTTTTTGTTTTATCGAATACATTTTGCGTGATTGTATCGTGAAGATGAAATCTACAGTCGTAAAAGGTTATCTATGTCTACGTATTGTGTGTTCAATTTTTTCATGCAATATGATTATCATATGTATAAGTCGCTGGCGACTTCGTAAGCATTGCGCTTGTGGTTAGGTATCACCGTCTGGTTCGGTGTATTTGACCGGTTGTTACATATGAATGTGTGAATGTGTAAATAAGTCGGCAGATGACCTATTGTCAAGCGTTGCGCTTGCTTGCTGGTATAATCAGGCCGTGCTGGTGTATCTGGCGGGACGTACCGCACTGGTCAGTGTACTTACGGGCTAGTGTTCCGCTCTCCAGCATGTAGAAAATTGGAATAGATTTTACAAACGAAAACACAATTAGAACGGGTTTTACAAACGAAAACACAATTAGAACGGGTTTTACAAACGAAAACACAATTAGAACGGGTTTTACAAACGAAAACACAATTAGAACGGTTTTACAAACGAAAACACAATTAGAACGGGTTTTACAAAACGAAAATATACTGGACCCGAGTTTTACAAAACGAAAACCCGCTGGACTCGAGTAACGATCGTGGTGTACTGATTTTTTTTTTTTTTTCGGTTCTCTGGGAAACGCACAGAAAAAACAAAAACGACTGTTTGTTTTTTCATCACACGACCGCTCGATCGACTCGGCCCGGTCTGCTCTATCCCTTTCATCTTCATGCCCGCCCGAGACACATGCAAGAAAGACGATCGGTCGAGCGACGCGTGTGTTTGCACACACGCGCGAGCGACCATTGGCAACTGATACCAATCGTTGGTACCTGGGCACCGTTAAACCATTCGTTCGACCGAACATACGTAATATGCGACGTCTCTCTTATTTTATCCTATTTCGACCCTGGCTATCTGTACGATATTATTGCTTCATTTTTATATTAAACTTGCGTTTAGATGTTTTATTCCTTTGTGTTGGATAATCAGCTGGCGCACGGCGATCGATATTCGCGGGAAAATCTCTCAATGACATCATGCACACTGGACCTAATTTGTTGCTTAATATTTCGGACGTGATCATTTGGATCCGTCACCATAGACACATCTTTGCCACTGACGTTACAAAAACGTATCGTCAGATCTGCGTTCATCATGAGGATTGGGATCTTCAGCGGATTTTATGGAAAGATGATCAACTCAACCCTGTGCTTTATCAATTAACTACAGTAACATATGGTACAAAGGCTGCGCCATTTTTGGCAGTTCGAAGACTCATGCAGCTCACCGAAGATGAAGGCCATCGCTTTCCTCTTGCTGTGCCAGCTATCAAGTTTAACAGGTACGTGGATGACATCTTCGGAGGGGCGGATTTAACTCATCAACTCATTGAAATAGCTCAACAACTCAAGGACTTGTGCATGGCGGGCGGTTTCCCACTCGCCAAGTGGCACTCGTCAGACCTCAAAGTACTTGCCAATATCTCATCATCATCGTCAAGCTCAGCCATCTCAATGGATGACTGCGAGACAAAGATTCTTGGTCTGACTTGGCTTCCTAGCGAAAACAAGTTCACATTCGCATCTCGGTTCAACTCAACTCAGGAACGTTTCACGAAACGCCTCGTTCTTTCTGACGTGGCTGAACTCTTTGATCCGCTTGGTTTTGTCTCACCGGTTGTGATCAAAGCCAAAATACTTCTACAAGAGCTCTGGCTTCACAAACTCAACTGGGATGATCCACTGCCATCCGAGGTCTCAACACGATGGATTGCACTCAGGGAAGATCTCACTTTTCAGGCCAAAATCTCAATTCCTCGGTGGTTCAACACATAGAGCAACTCAACAGTGGATGCATGGCTTCTCTGAGGCATCTCAACTGGCCATGGCCGCAGTGATTTACATCACTGTCAACTCAACTTCCACAAGAAAGGTGGCTTCACTTGTCTGCTCAAAAACGCGTTTAGCACCACTCAAGAAGCTCACCATACCGCGGCTTGAACTGACTGCAGCATTATTGCTAGCAAAACTGGTTGTATACGTTCAAGCCACACTCAAGGTCAAAATCTCATCTACTCACCTGTGGACGGACTCGTCGGTAACTCTCACCTGGATCAAAGCTCATCCTGCTCGGTGGAAAGACTATGTCCGAAACAGAGTCTCTCAGATACAAGAACTCACACCCAATGCTCAATGGCGTCACGTGTCAGGCACAAGCAATTCAGCTGATTGTGCCTCGCGGGGTATCTCAACATCTCAATTGTCTTCTCATCAGTTGTGGTGGTCAGGTCTACCGTGGATGGTGAAACCTATTGAATTTTGGGCGAAAGCCACAACTGATTCTGAAGATTTGAGCGTTATGGAAGCCCGACCGGGGGTAGCTCTTCTCGCTACAACTCAGACGCCAGAGTACAATTGGGATCTCATCTATCGCTGTTCACCACTCACAAAATTGTGTCGTTTCACCTCATTTTGTGTCAGGGTAGTGGCCAGAATGAGGAGGAAGTTAGAATCGGCAGGAACCGCTCCGCTCACAGCGAGAGAAATGGCTGCAGCAAACATGTTTTGGACGAAAGCCACACAAGCCGTGTTTTTTAAATACAAGATACAAGTCAGGCTCGCATCTCCCATCCGCTCACCTCTTCAGTCGACTAACAGCTTTCATCGATCAGGAGGGTGTACTTAGAGTAGGGGGTCGCCTTGCTCAATCAGCACTCACTTATGAAGAAAGACACCCTGCCATTCTGCCTCGTCATTCTCAATTTACAACACTCATTATTGATCAAGCTCACGTGCGAACTCTTCACGGAGGCACGCAGCGCATATTGGCTCAAGTTCGCCTAACTCATTGGATCGTGCGTCGGCGGTAGAGCTCCTGTAAAATCTCATATTTTACATTGCGTGGTGTGTGCTCGACAAAGAGGAGTCCGGACTCAGCAGCGGATGGATCAGCTCCCTCTATCACGAGTCACACCATCGCGCACATTTACTCGCACAGGAGTGGACTACGCCGGCCCTCTCACGCTCAAAACTTGGAAGGGACGAGGTAGTAAAACACACAAAGGCTGGATCTGCGTTTTTGTGTGTCTCGCCACTTCAGCTCTGCATCTCGAGGTCGTCAGTGACTACTCAGCTGACGGGTTCCTCTCAACGTTCAGGCGATTCTCATCTCGGCGCGGCATTCCTCAAATTTTATATTCTGACTGTGGCACCAACTTTGTTGGTGCTCACAAAGCCATACGTCAGCTATTCAGGAAGGCCTCTCAAGAACATCACATCGTCACGTCGTACCTCGCAAATCACCAAATTGGGTGGAAGTTTAATCCACCGGCGGCACCACACATGGGTGTTAAATGGGAAGCAGCAGTAAAATCAGTCAAATTCCATTTGCGTCGAACTGTGGGTGATACTGCACTCACGTTCGAGGACCTCTCAACACTGCTGGCTCAAATCGAGGCTATACTCAACTCAAGGCCTGTGGAGCCGCTCAGCGACGATCCAGACGATTCATCAGCTCTCACGCCTGGACATTTTCTCATCGGTGAAGCACTCACAATGGTCCGGGAGCCAATTCTCGAAGATTTGGCAATCGCTCGGCTCTCAAGGTGGCAATTGTTGCAACAAAAGGTACAACAATTTTGGCGGCAATGGTCTGCTCATTACCTACAACGGCAGCAGTCTATTTCGAAGTGGCTTCACCATAACAATATCATTAAAATCGGCTCTTTGGCTCTACTCACGAATGAACGCTTTCCACCGTGCAAGTGGCCACTTGCACGAGTCACGGCGTTGCATCCAGGCAAAGATGGGCTAAGCAGGGTAGTGCACTCCGAACTGCTACCACTACGCTCACCAGGCCAATCTAGCTGTCCTGCCTATCGCATCCAACTCAGAGCAATAATTAATCATCAACCCCGTTGCTGGTGGCGGGCGGAAATGTTGGATAATCAGCTGGCGCACGGCGATCGATATTCGCCGTGCGTCGACCTGTTACTGCGGTCTAGCACGCTGCGTTCGATTGGGCCGGAGATAGCCGAGGAAGGGCGTCGCAGAGCCGAGGCTGTGCCTCGGAGGTATGCCGCGTTAAGCGAGAGGTTAGCTCTCTCGCTTGACTTCGGCTTTGCTCACCGGCTATCTCGCTCATTTGACTACAGCGCTCAACGACGCTTTCGTATCCCACAGCCATGTTGGAAATTTAGATACTTTCTGAAAAATCCATAGGAACAGCGCACGCATCTACTGCACATTTCGGACCTTTTCACTGAATTCACCGGACTCGCTCAACATTCTGTGCTCACCAGGACTCAAAACTCAGGTAAGAGTACACCGTCATAATTCTGTGTAATTCACTGACGGTGAGGAGTAAAAAAGAAGTCGGTGCATCCTCATAAAGGTCTCTCCCGTCAACGTGCTCTGCAGCACGGGCTGCACCACGTTTTCCACACCACTTGTTGCTCACCCAATTAATATAATTGCGTGTGTGCATATCAGTTCACTGTATTTTCCCCCAATCAAGCTTGCTGGGAAAGTACAGCGAATTTATTTCACTCATTTTGTGCATTCTCAAGCTCACTCTATCGTGCGCTGCAGTGTTGGCTGCTTCACAGTCAGTCATAAAATTGCAGCACTCGAGTACCAGACTTGCATGTGCAAGCACTCACTCTCGATACGTTATATTTGCCTATCTTTTTGAGAAGTTGCTGGGATTAATAAAATCTACCTGCGCACTCACATATCTCATAGCGTGGCGTGCTCCACAGCGCAGCACGTACACCGCTCTCAATACACACAGCACACAATTATATTAATTGTGTGCTACTCATGCAGTTCACAAAGACAGCACACAATTGATGTAATGGTGTGTCACTCAATATTCCACCAAATACAAAATTCAATTTCAATTCTTTATATTCTATTTTCATACTTGTTATTTTAGCTTAAATCACTTATGTAATTGACAAGCGGAAGGTGATAATAAACCAGTTTCTCTATCTAACCATCTGGCTTCTTTTTTCCTGTCGTGAGTGAAGACTCATAATTTTCAATATCTTCACCCGATTCTCTCAACGCCAACCAGGAGGAATTCCGCAACACTTTGAAATTATTGATCTAATTATCTAAATATTATCTAATGTGTATATATTTTTCGTGACCTGAATATTTACTTCGTAAAGAATCCAAATCTCTGCTACAATTGTGTTTCAATTGTTATTCGTGTATTCGGAATTTTTGATGAGCTGCCTTTTGGGCTTTTAGTATTGTTTGAGAATTCCGTCCGATGGTGCTTGACAGACCTGTGAATATATTGAAACTAATGAAGCTTCACTTAAGACAGGGTGAAAATAAACCAGACGCATCGATGGTATTCAGAGAAAATGGTTTATTTAACCATCCGCAAGTCACATACAAATCATAATTTAAATGTAATTTGGAAAAATGTCAGACTTTGGAATTAAATACAAAATTAGGTTAAATTTAGAAAAAAACAAAGTTGATATAAAAATAAATGCACCAAAATGAGAGAATTAAAAACTGTGTATAAATAAATAAAATTGAGTCAGATTTTTGTCTGTGAGACTTGAGCAGCACACAATTATATTAATTGTGTGCAGTAGGTACTGAGAGCGTAGAGAGCGGTGTGCGTGCAGCAGTCAGTGCTGCGTAGCACGCCACGCTAGAGAGAATGAGTGCGTAAGGCGTTATAACAATTCACAGCAAGCTCTCAGCAGCTTAATGAAGAGAGGTTGCAGTGAACAAATGAGAGCACTTGCAATTGAAATTGCTTGAGTGCTCTACATACATGGGACAAGCTATGCAGGCAGCACTGCATAGCACAATACAACATATAATGAGGGTGCACAAAATGAGCAGTGTATAGTCGCTGTACTCTCCCAGCAGATGTCCTGGGAAAAGGTACAGCGAATATAGAACACCTGCATAATTATATCAATTATACCGGCAAATTAAGCTGAGAGGAAACGTGGCGCGACATGTGCTGCGATGCCCGCCATAAAGTGAGACCAAAAAACGTTGATGTACCGATGAGAATCCAACTCCTCATTGCCATTGAATTTATGGTAAATTATAACAATGCACTCGTACCTGATTTTGAGTCCTGTTGAGTAAAGAAAGTTGAGATGATCCGGTTGAGAAAAGTGAAAATTGTCCGAGCCTTCCAAATGCGTGCGCTGTTCCGTGCGGGTTTTCACGTAAGTGTCAAAATATCCAATATGGCTGCGGAATATGAAAGCGTCGTTGGGCGCTGAAGTCAATTGAGAGAGATAGCCGGTGAGCGAAGCCGAAGTCAAGCGAGAGAGACATCCTCTTGCTCGACGCGGCATGCCTACGAGGCACAACCTCGGCTCCGCGAAGCCCTGCCTCGGCTATCTCCGCCCAACCGAACGCTGCGTGCTCGAGCACAGCAACAGGTCGACGCACGGCGAATATCGATCGCTGTGCGCCAGCTGATTATCCAACAAGTGTTCTGGAATCAAAAACACATTCCAGTTTTCCATCAATACAGTTATAGGACATATGTCCTCTGGTAATACCGAATATCAATTTTTTGTTTATTTCAATTTTCGTCATCGCATACAAGAACCACCATGGCAACGAAGATGTTGCTAGGGTGGTTGGCTTAGTTTTGTGGCCAAGACACAGTACATGACAGGGAGAAGGGAGTGAGGACCTGCCAGTCACCTATAGAGCAGGTGGATACGAGCCAATCAAAGACTTCGGTGACTCTCGCCGCCAATGATATCCACATGGTATAAAAGGGACTTTTTATCCAGGCCCCTTAACACTGACTATTAGAGCGAAGGCAGTGCCCTGCCAACTCGTCTTTTCGTTATTAGGTACAGCTGAGAACCTAGCCGTCCTCTCTTAGCGCGCACCATGTGGCTGCAGGTCTCACCCCTCTCACCGTCATAATACCTGTATAATCTCTGGTAACAATATAGTGTGACCCGAGCACAGCGCTATTTTATGACTTTCTTTAAAGGAAGGAAAGATATTGAAGTGAAGTTACGTCAGGACGTAACAGTATAAAGGATCATGTGGTCAATTTTTAGCATATTCGGTTGAATAGCTTTGGTGTAATCACTTCCGAGAGTGGAAAAATAGACAAGTCGAGAAAAACGCGTTTAAATATTTTATAGAGAAAATTTTACTCACGACGAACCCTTTGAGGCACGCATTTTTCCTCGCGTTAAATGGACTTAAAATTTGGTACTCGGAAGTTTTTGTGGTTGCTGATTACGAATTCGAGCTCAAAATTTAGAAATTTTAAATAGCGGATCCAATATAGCAAGAATCCCACAAATAGAAAATATTTCATGAAAATGTGGAAATAAATATTAGGTGTAGTAAAAAGAAATCCATTATTTTTGCATGAAATTGAAGGCTTTAATTACCATAGTTACAATGATCCGATTTAAGTCAAATATGCGCCGTTCTGTTCGATAACTTATTGCCGTTTTGAAGGTAATTTCATTATGCCTCTTTCATAGAAGCCCTCGTCTCTATTGGCAAAAAATGGAGACAGTCGATTTTCACAAGCCTCTCTTGAAGCGAATTTTTCACCAGCAAAATTGTTCGCCATGGACAGGAACAATTGGTAATCACTTGGTGCCAGGTCTGGACTATAAGGTGAATGCATAAGAACCTCCCAACCAAGCTCCCGGAGTTTGTGGCGAGTTACCATCGATGTGTGTGACCTAGCGTTGTCCTGATGGAACACAATTCTTCTCCTATTGGCCAAAGCTGGCCGCTTCTGGGCGATTGCTTCCTTCAGACGGTCCAATTGTTGACAGTACAGTTCCGAGTTAAGAGTTTTGCCGTAGGGGAGCAGCTTATAGTAGATGATTCCCTGCCAATCCCACCAAACACACAGCAAAACCTTCCTGGCCGTCAATCCTGGCTTGGCCACCGTTTCCACCAACGAAACCAAAATTGCGCGTGATTGGCTGTTACAGTATCAGGACCATAAACACTATTCACATTTTCAGCCGCCTAGCTTGCGTTTTCGCCTTTATCGAAGAAAAACTGTAAAATATGGCGTATTTTTTCTTTGCTAGTGTCCATCTTTGACAAGTGCTCAAACAAACTCAAACTGAGTCAACTAATCACAAAACTGTCATAGAAGTTTTTTTAGTACGAAATCTCATCTTTCTAACGCCATCTAGTGGAACCCGATCGGACTTGTACAACGCGAGATATAGATAACTAAAGCCATATATTGGAAAAATAATGGATTTATTTTTACTACACCTGATATGTGGTAAATATACTTACCTCTATGCCTGAAAGGGTTAATCGGCGAGTCCTGCTACATATAAAATCCCTTCATCTTCTTCATAATCATCAGCTTCAGCAGATTTGGCATTTTTCCGTTTAATTCTGGCCTCTTTTAAATCAAAAGATCTACGTCGGAGTACTTACATTCTCTTTCCGATTTTTTCAGCCCACACCACCAGATGGTGACTGATTTACTGGCAGTCGCGAATAATATTCAAACAGCACATTCTTAAAGGGTGGTACTTTAGAAATATTTTTTAAAAACCGATTTTTTTCTTAATTTTTCATGAGAATAACCCCGTAAATTAGAGTCCAGACGCTAGCATGTTTCTTCATATGTAAAATGACATCGGAAATTATTTAATCCTTTTTAGATTCATTTTCATATAAAAATTGTATATATTATTACCAATCGCGAGAACAAATAAAAGCGCGAACAGCGACACATCGTCTACTAATACGACAGACGTGACAAGGCACTAGCTGCGATCTAGTAAGCGAGGAGAAGTATCTTCCTTCTCCCCGTGCTCGCCACTTTTAGAAATTTCTGAAGTCCCACAAGCGCTGCGACTTTGTCTTTACTTGTTGGTTGGACTCGACGCAACAGTTATTTAGCAAATTAATAATATATTTGGAGACCGTAATTATCATAAGAAACGAAGTAACGAAGGAAGGAAGGACGAATTGTACCCTTTCGACCACGGAGCCACGCAAACTGTCGGTGGATGAAATTGCATTCACTGCGTTTTCCTAAGAGGTACCGCGAGCCAGATTTACTCGAGATTATCGTAATTGTCTAACAAGGAGGATTCGCCGTTATATTTTAATCTTCTGCCGGCCACGAGACGAGTGGATTTCCTTCTCAGCGTGTATTATTTATCGAAGTCTTATCGGTTCGTTGAGGTGGTCAAAACGTAGTAGAAATTAGAATTTCCTCTGCAATAATTAGGCATAATATTTGTGGCGCCCCCGAGGACACAAGCTCGAATGGCATGCGACGCTTCCGGTCCACGCCACGTCTCTGTTCGTTCGGCGAATTATTAACACGATTTCATTCGCGAGTACCGCCTTTGCCCAACTTCTGTATTTTATACTATTGAATTCATTTTCTTTGTGAAAATTCTATCTGAAATAGTTCTTTGTGAAATAGGCTGCACTTATTTACATGCTGTTCGATTTTGTCGATACTGTATTTAACATTGATTATATGGCAGCAGTAGTACCAGCGAGTACCGAATTCCCCTCAGGGCCTCGACGATTTATACTCATTTGGTAACTGGCACCGGGAAGTATTCCTCTTGTCCCTTCGAGAGTGGACTTGAAATGACTGGTGCCCTGTATCGCTTGCGGCACCGCAAAGATGCCTTTTTGTTAGCGCTTATTTTTCCGTTGGTTATCCGAGTCAACACAGACCAATACGTTTCAACCAATAAATCTTACGCTCGTACTGCGTGACAAACGGTGTATCATCGCTTTTTATTTCGAAACGCAAAAACGAAACATAAGTGCCAAGGCCAAAGTGAGCGCGAGTATATCGTATTAATTGGTGTTTCCTAACAGGAAACACCTATGCTTGACGCTGCCGTAAAAAGTTTATTACGTCGCAGTTTTGCCCTCACGATGGAAACTATCAACTTAATACACATTAAAGAATACGAAGCTAGCACTACAAATATGTATTCGGAATTTTGAGGTAACCTACGATGTCGCTGAATTAATTTTTAAGATCCGGCTTTGATTTTAAGCAGCCAAAATGTGCAGTGGGAAATAATAGAAAAATATTTTTTTCATCTCAGAACGGTAAAATATTTATTACGATTACGAGTTTTACATCGTGTTGTCAAATGTTTCGAAAGTAGAAGGTTAAACTTTAAAAAATTATTTGACTGTAATAATTCTTTTACCGATATTCATCAAATGGAATATGTACCTTCGCTGATTATTAGTTCAATCTTGTAGCAAAATTCGATTCAAAACGTCAAAATTGACGTGAGCTCGAGCGACAACGTCAATTTTTCAAAAAAACTAGAATCCTATAAAATTTGAATCCCTTTATATATTTGACTGAAATTCAATACCAATCGTCCTTTAACATTGTTTTATTTGTAAAGAACTATTTAGTTCAATAGCTCAAAATTTGCAGCAGTCAGAAAACGCATGGTCTTTTTTTGATAATAAAAAATTTTACTACAACCGAAAAGAAGTTTCATTTATTGCGCAACATTTTTTTTCAACGTTTTAGACCATTCAGTGCATATCCTGAGATAAAAATGTTCACATTTTTTTTTCACGAAAACGACGCTTTTTAAACGCGGAAGCAAAAAACTGAGAAATATTGAATTTCACCCTGTACTTACACTGCTTCACCCCACGTTGCCCTCAACTTGCTCTTTGAACGTCGAGGCAAATTGAGAAAAGCAGCGATTTCAATGAACTTGAAAGTTTTCGACAATAGCTGAAGCATTCTATTTCAGCAATTACGCCAGAAACAGTCTGAATGAACATTAAGCTCAAAAATATTTTTGACGAACGTCAAATGAAACGTGCTTTCCGGCGATCGTACATAGTGTACGTTGGAAAGGTAACTAAAGTAATACCCACTGGTCTATATCAACTTGTTCTTAAGTTACTCTGATCTTACTCTCAGCGTGTCGTCAATTTAGACTCCACATTGGTGAGAAAAATTGAAATTTTCGACAGTATCGACTGTGGTTCGTTGAAAATAATTTTTTCAGATTAGTTCAGCGTAAACAAGGTAAACTTTTATAAAATGTTACTAAGTTCATTAATTTGAATCAAATTCACCACGATGATCGACTACTAGAAGTTGTATTTGTTTGTCACATTTCAAACCAAATGTGTAACCATTCTCGAGTTATACAAATTATATCGACCCCCTAACTATTGAAGAAAAGCTGAAACCCTTGGTTAATTTTGACCAAATGCAATGCTTATAACTCTGGTGGCCATCTCAATTGTACCAAATGATATCACGAATAAAGGTGAATTTTTGCTATATTAGTGTGCTGTGATGGATTTGATGGTAAAACTCTTGACGCGCGCACACATACGGACACAGACACACACATATGCAAGCGCGCGCGCACACACATACTGTAACGGTATTTCATATTAACATTTTATTTTTGTTACCCTGAAGGGGTGGAGTGCGGCTCGAGCAGGGAGGAAATTTATTTAGGCTTCAATATTAGGTAAAAGTAGATTTTATTCAAAAAGACAAGATAAATAAAATAGCGATACAGATAGAGAAAATAGTATCTTGTTAATAATCATAATTTTGAATCCTTTTCTTTGGTTTATGGCAACCATGCGCTTCACAGAAATATTTACCGTGCTCATGCACGCCTATACCATATAATCGTGTCTGGGAAGAAATGAGCATAGAATAATTTCTCAAATGGTATCATACCATCCTGGTTTATGTAAATGGAATTACTACTGATGGTAAAAAGTAGCGTTGTTATACTGGGCCTGCCTCTCGAAAACTTATCATCCTATGCTTATTCGCGCCCTCAGTAGTCTAAATCACACGCCAATAACCCTGCGATGCACAAACGTGGGTCTATTACCACTCTTCGATCGCTGATCTATCGCGTCCTATATCTATGTCACGCGGCCCTGTGATGGGGATGGAGCTTTCGTTTCAGCTACCCTGATTACCCTAGCTGCTTGCTTGCCCGGCCGCCGCTGCGGTGTAGGCGTCAGCGAAATGCATTCTCGGTGCATCGGTGCATCGAGATGATGTCAGGGGCATCCATAGCTATTTTTACGGGTATTCTAGCGCTCTACTTTGAAGAATCTTCTGAATGTTTATTTTTCCTACCTCTTGATATCTTTATACCGTGAGGGATCGTCGTCTTTGCGGCCGTGCTGCTAGCTCGAATGTTTTCACGATATTCAGCTACTGGAACTTCAATGTCAGCGTAGACATCCCTCTTTGCCCCTTAAGATCAATTATGGTCCTTGGTGTGGTGTTGGCTATCAGGTCCTTCTTCTGGTGAGCTGGGCTTTGGCATCGGCGAGTATCTGTGAACAAAATGCTCCCCGATTGTCACATTTCGTACCCTTTTATACTGGCCTGGGGAGGCCAGCGGGGGCTCTTTTCCCATGTCCTGTCTGTATAAAAGGGTATTACTGTATTTAGTGATAGTCCTGTAGCCCATCTCCTTTAGCCCATTGATGCCGTTAATTTCTCATCGCTGCTTATCGTGATGTAACATGTCTCTCTTTGAATCCTTTTCCTACGTTATTTGGTACTCTAGCAGTTGTATTGTTTTAGCACGGGTAACGGTAGTTAGTTTCTCGGCTCGCTTTTCTTCGTTGTATAGGTACAGGTGTCTCGGTGAGTATGTATCGCATGTATGAGAGGAAGCCGTCGTCCCAATACACATCAGATATTTTGTATGAACCACTTTTCGAGACGTTTCAGACGTTTTTAAGCTTCCTGATATTAAACCTCGACATTTATTTTTATCATGAAAACAAAGCTTGGTCTACGAGGAAGCAATAATGTCTCTAATGAACTCCATGCTTATGTATTTCTTGCTCAATACAGTTGATTAAAAACCAAAGTCCATCCTGCAGTTAATTCAATTTGATTGGGAACAACATTTGCTTGATGATCGAGTTTCTTAACAGGTGGGCTGAAAAGTTCATAGGCTAACATATAAAAAATCTTTTTTTTGATAAAATTTTATTTTATTATTCAATATAGTTGCCTTCGAGAGCGATACAACGATTATAGCGGTCATACAATTTTTCGATACCATTTTTATAGTACGATTTGTCTTTAGACTCAAAATAGGCTTCAGTTTCGGCGATTATTCGAAGCCCAATTCGAAGCCCAATTCATGCAATTTTGCCATCGTTTTTATTGATTTGTGACACGGTGCACCGTCTTGATGAAACAGCACTTTCTTCTTCTTCAAATGAGGCCGTTTTTCCGCGATTTCATCCTTTAAACGCTCCAATAACGTTACGTAATAGTCGCTGTTCATGCTTTTTCCCTTTTTAAGATAGTCGATGAATATTATACCATGCGCATCCCAAAATACTGATGCCATAACCTTGCCAGCCGACTGTTGCGTCTTTCCACGCTTTGGAGTCGGTTCATCACATGCAGTCCACTCGGCTGACTGTCGATTGGACTCCGGTGTGAAATGATGGTGCCATGTTTCATCCAGTGTCACATATCGACGCAAAAATTCGGGTTTATTACGATAGAACAGCTCCAAACACTGCTCAGAATCATCAATTCATTGTTGTTTTTGGTTGATTGTGGGCTCGCGCGGCACCTACTTTGAACAGAGCTTTCGCATACCCAAATATTCTTTGACGATATGTCCAACACGTTCCTTTGATATCTTTAGGGTCTCAGCTATCTCGAATAACTTCACTTTACGGTTATCCAAAATTATTTTGTGGACTTTTTTTGATGTTTTCATCGGTAACAAACTCTATGGGGCGTCCACTGCGTGCACCGTCGTCGGTGCTCATTTCGCCTCGTTTAAATTTAGCAAACCACTTCTCAACGGTTGATCTTCCTGGTGCAGAGTCCAAATAATGTTTATCAAGCCAAGCCTTGGCTTCAACAGTATTTTTCTTCGCCAAAAAGCAATGCTTTATTAACACACGAAATTCCTTTTTATCCATTTTTTCAAACTAACGAAAGTTCCTTCACTCAAAATGCTATATCTCACGAACTAATAGTGCGACAGCTGTTAAATTTATACACGTGTCTTTTAAAGGTTAGGGCTAACTAAAAATCATATGGATTTAATACTAGTAGCGCCATCTATGTGTCAGCCTACGAACTTTTCAGCCCACCTGATATAGTAAGAAAAATACGACAGCTTTGTCAATGCTATCTAATTCATTTTGTAGCAATCATCAGCTCATGGCTGATTGTCTGGCCGTGACGCAGTGATCAACGCATAACCAGAGTTAATTAGTACAGTCTCGTGTTCGCTGTAACTACATCAACTACTTCGAGCTCGTCTATGCCGTGCTGAAAAAAATTAATAGCAACCAACGCCGTACATGTTTGTGAGTGCACCAAAGAGAAATGGAATGCTTTCATTTATCAACTTCAATCGCTTCCCATTTGGAATAGATGATGATTTGATCACTCAAACCCTAGACACACGTTCCTGGAACTCTTATCGACTTACCCAAATTAATTGGTGCGGGGATTCTGGGATACCCTGTAACTTCCAGCGAATAAGCTGAAACGAATTGGAACTGGATCGACCACTTTATAAATTGACATAAACCAACAATCTGTTGGAAAATAATGAACTATTTATAATTAATTAATATTTTAAGGAGACATGTGTAGTGCAAAAGACACACCATATTACTGTAGATACTTCTACGAGGGTAATTTGAAAAGTTTCCGGCCTCATCGACATAAAGTAACTGTAGAAATAAAATTTCTTTCGCCGTCCGATAGATGGCCTTGACATATGTAAACCATAATAATTTCAAGTCATTCTGATCATTACTTTGTCTATGGCACTCTTCCAAAGTTGCTGGCTGACATTGTCGGTCAACAATGGAGAAAATGGAGTATCGCGTTGTCATAAAGTTCCTTCATTTGAAAGGGAAAAAAATCAGGAAATAAAAGATGAGTTAGACTCTGTATACGGTGAAGCCTCCCCTTCATTTACAACGGTCAAACATTGGGTGGCCGAGTACAAACGTGGTCGTACGAGCATTATAGACGAGGAACATTTCGGGCGCCCGAAAACCACTACAACTGACGAAATGGTAGATTTAGTGCATCAAACGGTGATGGAAGACCGTCGATTGACTGTTAAGGATATTGCTGAGGCTTGTGGGATATCATCTGAATGGGTACACAAGATTTTACATGAAGGTTTGGATATGAGAAAATTATCCGCGTGCTGGGTGCCGTGCTTGTTGACGATCAACCAAAAGTGCATACGGACGCATATGTCGCGCGAGTGTCTTAGCCTGTATCAAAAAAATCCAGCGGAATTTTTGCGGTGAATCATAACTGTCGATGAAACCTGGGTACACCACCATTCGCCTGAGATCAAACAACAGTCAATGCAGTGGATTGCGGTGAGGGAACCAACTCCGAAGAAGGCAAAGGTTTTTCTCGCTGGAAGAAAAATGATAGCGACAGTATTTTGGGATAGATTTCCGCGATCAACGGACAGTACTACACTGCATTGCTGAATACATTGAAGGCCATAATTAAGAAAAAAAGTCCGCATTTGGCCAAGAAACAAATCCTGTTTCACCAGGATAACGCTCGGGTTCACACGTGAATGGTCGAAATATAAAAATTGAACGAATTGAAGTTTGAATTACTTCTGCATCCATCCTATTCGCCAGATCTAGCTCCCAGCGACTTTTTCCTGTTTCAAATTTGACAAAATTTCTCAGAGGAAAAAAATATAAGTCAAATGAGGTGGAAAACTCTGTAAACCAGTATTTTTCTGGTTTAGACAATCAATTTTTTTCTGATGGTTTAAAAGGTTGGAAGAAACGTTGGACCAAATGTATTGAGTTACAGGGAGACTACGTCGAGAAATAAATGTTGTTTTGCTTCGAAATATGTGTTTTTCTTAAAAAGGCCGGAAACTTTTCAAATAGTCCTTGTAAAGGGTGGTTAAATTTTAAGGGCCGATGTTGATTTTGAATAAAACACAAATTATTTAGGAAATTATTGTCAATTCTTTTTATTATGATAATATGGTATGGTTCAATTATGTATGGAATAAAATATCGGCCAAATAGCCGCCGCGACCTCGGCGGCACACCTCCATCCGATGGTCCAAATTTTCGATGACGCTTAGGCATAATTGAGGTTCTATGCCGTTAATGTGCCGAATTATCTCATCCTTTAGCTCTTGAACTGTTGCTGGTTTATCGATGTAGACCTTTTCTTTCAAATAACCCCAAAGAAAGAAGTCCAACGGTGTCAAATCACATGATCTTGGCGGCCAATTGACATCGCCACCACGTGAGATAACACGGCCATTGAATTTGTCGCGCAAAAGAGCCATTGTTTCGTTAGCTGTGTGGCAAGTGGCACCGTCCTGTTGAAACCACATATCGCCCACATCCATATCTTCCAATTCGGGCCATAAAAAGTTCGTTATCATCTCACGGTAGCGAACACCATTCACAGTAACTGCCTGACCGGCCTCATTTTGGAAAAAATACGGCCCGATGATGCCGCCAGCCCATAAACCGCACCAAACAGTCACTCTTGGTTTTCGACAATCACTCTTGGATTATGATTCGCCCAAATGCGGCAATTCTGCTTATTGACGAATCCACTGAGGTGAAAATGTGCCTCATCACTGAAGATGATTTTCTTCGAAAATTGATCATCCATTGTTGCCATTTCTTGCCACCATTCTGACCATTGACGACGTTTGGAATGGTCAAGAGGCTTTAGTTCTTGAGTCAATTGCACCTTATAAGCGTGTAAATGTAAGTCTTTATGCATAATGTTCATCAACGACGAGCGTGAGAGGTGCAATTGTTGGGCACGACGACGAGTTGAGGTGGACGGCTCTTCAGCCACACTATCGCGAACAGCAGCAATATTTTCTGCAGTACGAGCTGTACGAGCATGCACTGGTGTTTTAATATCTCCTACAGACCCGGTTTGCTCAAATTTTTGCACGATTTTTCCGATTGTACGCACATTTGGACGATTAAATTGACCGAAAAAATCACGAAGTGCACGATATGCATTTTGATTTGAACGCCCATTTTCATAATAAGCCTGAATAACTTTAACGCGTTGCTCGATTGTGTATCTTTCCATGGTTCAAATTGAGTTAGTCTGAAATTGAGAAATGTCAAATGAAATGAAGAAAAAAACTTGACGTTTAGGTGTGGTTCACATTCAACATCGGCCCTTACAATTTAACCACCCTTTATAAAAGTTTGTACATATTTGTATCTTCAGAGAAAGGTGTGAAACATCCAGAAAGGTAGTTTAGAAAAATGTGTGCGTGTGTGATTTTTGAAGTGAAACTTCTTTAGGCGCGGTGGGGCTAATTGGCCTGGATCAGACGAAAAGTGAAACGCTTCCCTTTCTCCGACTTCAACCGGCAGTTAAAAAGAAAGAGTGGGAGAATTGTTTCTACTCTTTGTCAAATGCGTCATACGCACTCTACACGCATGCGCGGTGCGTACTGTGCGTATACGTAGCAATTCCTTTAGACACGGTAGCATGAGTTGGCTTGATCGAGACGAGAATCGAAACGGTTCCCCTTCTCCGACTCCAACCGGAAGTTGAGAAGAAAGAGACGGAGAATCATTTCTACTCTTTCCGTCGCATACGTTGTAGACAGTCTACTCGCATGCGCCACGTATACTGTGTTAATACGTAGCATAGGGAACCGGTAGACGCTTGCGTATTGTACTGTACATTAGCTGAACACGTTTTAATATTTATTAGTTAACAATTTTCATTATGTGACAAGTGAAATGGAGAAAAAGACAAACACTGACAAAGGTCAGTCTACAACCAGATCAGGCACTACCATCGACGCAGTATTCTCTCGTTATTTAAAAAATGTACAGTCTAAATTATTTGTCTCATACTTCAGCTATCATAAACCCTTAATTTCTTTCTTAGAGTATGAATTAATGGAAATTGAGGAATAAAAATAATATTTCATTTAATTAGGAGAGATTTTCTTCAATTAAATTCCACATAACCATTTCCTAATCTTGAAATAATCAAATCGTCAACAAATGCAAAGAGATCAATGCATAAAATGAACTGTTTTTAGAACCTAAGAAGTTTCACTTCTAACACGCGAGAGTCTCATGCATTTTCTTTTTTTTTTATGCGGAGAGGGAAAAAGCGTTACGCATCATGAGAGACAAAATAATCCGCTGTATCTCCCGCGTGTCGGGCTGATCTTTCATGACCTTACCAGCTAAAACCCTGAACCTCCTTTCATAATTGACCTTCGCAATCCCCTCACGGTACCGCCGTTAATCATTACTTCACGAAAGTATTCACAGCCGTAGCTTTTCCACCATTTTAATGGCCACATTACACCATCACGGGAGACCACTGGTGTTATTATTTTTTTCCTCTTCTGCTCCTTACGTTGGTCATTCAGAACTGAGGTGGCAAACGTGCTAGTAGCATTCGATCCTTCATCCGACGTCAATGTATTGTCTGCGGCCAGTGCTCCTCCAAATACTTTTTCCAATTCTTCCTTGTCTGCCCTGAAACGTGGACACTGAAAGTATACATTTTCCGCGTCCTCCGGCACTCCGCAGCTAACCGGGCAGTGCAGCGACTTCTCGTATCACAATCAATAGAGATATGCTCCGAAACATCCATGATTTGAAAATATCTGAGTTAGGTTTTAGTTGACCTCCACGTGTTGGAGGTTCACTCAACGATCTACGAGACCTCGAACGATCTCGTAATTTAGAGACTAGGTGTCAATCTCTTTTGCTGAGATACGTCCAACTATGCCTGCCATACTTGCAGGCTCTTTTACCTTGCTTGATCCCATCTTTCTTTTTGTAGTTCTGGTAGTGATTAGTACAGCATCTGCTTTATACTCAGCTAGTTTGAGGCCGACTGCACATATCCATTGCTGAACCCTATCGTATACTTCTTCGAAACTTCAGTGGAGTTCCCCAATGTGATGCGCAACAAGGACAACTCGTGCATCGCGTGTGAAAATTACGATGTCTGCTCCCTGCGGAAATTCCAACTTTAATAGTCGGTCGTACACAATATTCCACACAAGTGTCTGAAACACTGAGCCTATATTCTTCAGACCGTCTGAGACCATCTTCAGTATCATACGTGTAGAATTTATCACTAAGGTAACTCATGACCATCCTATTCGGGTAGGGTTGTACTTTCAACCTGTCCAGTGCTAGATAGTTGTTATCAGATCTAGCTGAGTTGAAGGCGTTCTTGATGTTAAAGGTGACAACTAAGCAATACTTCTTTACCGCACTGAAAAAAATAGTCCAGGATGAAGGCCGGGATGAAGTCTCTCCTGGACTTCCCGGACTTCATATTAAACTTCATCCAGGACTATTTTGTTCTGCGCAGGTTACCCCCCCCCCTCACCACTTCAATCATGCACTAGGTGTTGCCTCTTTTGCCGTTTTGACTACGTGATTTATATTCGTTGTTTGCTCGGAAATCTCCAATAGTGGTTTCCTTTTGTGGATCGTTCATACTAACAAAAGATCTCCCCAGCAGTATTTAAGATGCACAAAGGGCGATATGACGACGGATCATCTGGTGATTTTTTGTCCTTGGGCAAGAGAACAAGTCTCTGCCACTCTCAGCGCTCAGGAAAGATTTTTTCCCTGAGGCAAGTTTTGTACGTGTCAAAAAACAGTTCAAGAGCTGCCTTAATGGCTGTCTTGATAGCAACGTTGGAAATGGCATCTATTCCTGGCCCCTTCTCATGTCCCATTGCTACTACCTTAGAATAATTCCTTACATGTAATTGTCGAAATGTCTTTGGTATCTTCCTGCTCCACCTGGTAGACCAATTCTTGCTATTGTGAGCAAAGTGTCATGACTGTTTTTCTTAGCTGATCCGGGCAGGTATGTCGCTGTCCTGACTGTACTTTAAGCCAAGTCATGACCATCGTTTATGGCGTACCCTTACGGGTCTTCATCTACTTCATCCAGAAGCTCGGTCCACGTCTATCCTGCTGCGTTTGATGACTTTCATCAGCTTGGTGCTTTGTTCTTTGCTTCCAAGTCAGGGTATGCGATTTTTCCCCGGGCTTGTTGGGTTGGCTGCTTCTGGCGTAGTTGCACTTTTTGCGAAGCTCGGCTATCACATCATTCCACCAGTATACCGGGAAGTAGAGATTTACATCTTGCCACCCTTCTCATGATTTTCACCATTTTATTCTCAGTGCAGCTCTCTCTAGTGCCGCTGTTCTCCAGAACGAAGGGAAATCCTATTCGTCGAACAAGTTTGCCTTCCAGTCGATGATTTCCGGTTTGCCCACTGATTGCCGTTCGCATTCATTTTGCCTGGAGACTTCTCTCATGATAGCACGAGGGTCGTTATGTGTGCAGATACCAGCGACCTAAAAGAGTGTGTCGCCCTTTGTACGGCTGCTGACAAAGATGAGATTGTTGTGCCGCGGAATATTCCACTCCGTATTTAGTATATTTGGGAATATTCCATAGCAAAGAAACATTGGAATTCGTTCAAGACAAGAAACGAAGTCCAATGCCCGATCGTATGAACGACCCCAAGAACGCTGACGCAGCATGAGCGACTCGCTTGGCGTTCGGGCGAAAGGCTAACGCTAAAATTGCGAATTAAGGGATTTTCGTGAAGACAGTTAGCAACTGCTTTACGAAAAGACAGTATTAAATTAGATTGAAAAGAGAACGGTTGGTTCCTCGTTTAATACTCGAAACAACGGATTATTGTACTTCTTACTTTGATATATAAATAGGCAACGGAAAGTTACCGTGGCTTATAATAAATACTTCCTTTTATATAAATTCGCGTTTCCATCTTTTACTCGAGATCCATCTCCTTATCGGCAAACGATCCCAAAAAATAATAACTTTTAATATTATACCGACTACCGAATAATCCAATTACTCGGTACCGGCATAACATTTGGTGGCAGCGGTGGGATCTGCCGAAGTTAAGTGATTCGTGATTTATTAGGACAAAAGTGTTTTGGACAAAGTTGAGAATACTCTGAAGTGACGACTACGACGCGTGCAAGGACACCAGTGTAGTTCGTGAAAACCCGACTAATCTAACGCGAAGACGCAAAGTGAACGTCGGTGCGGGGTGACGTATCGGTCAACCGTTTAAAGTCCCGATTGACGGTGTCACGTCAAGTCGCGGAAAACCGCACAAAGTGTGCAACCGAGTACGCACAGCAGCTACTCGAAAAGAAGCCGTCGCGCAATCGTTGGCGACGCACCAAGGACGAACCCAGGAACCAACGGAGATACGGGTCAACGGTACCAGGGAGGACAACTGGACCAACCTTTGAGGAAAGCTAAGAGACAACGGGTCTACAGCACCGAAGGAACAGCACCCGAGGACATCGCAATGGAAAGGACCGCCTTCCAGATCATCATACTGTAAGTGGCGGTTACGTTATTAGTACATATTGCCGATAAAAATCAAAGCCAGTCAGGGAAAAATATATTTTGAAATTTTGAAAAAACAAAATTAATAATTTTGCCGAAGCCAGTGTAGAATAGATATTTGGGAATATTTTAAAGTAGAGTTCGCCGAGAGATTAGCAAATATGTCAGATCCTAGAGGAGCCCGACCACGAAATAGGGGCAATTCGCTAGAGACGACGTTGCCCGGCGAAGAGGTAGACCCCACAGCCGGTTTAGCTGCGGCAGTAGGGGACATAGTTTACGAAGCGCGCAGGGCGCTATTCGAGCTCTCGCCGTCGGGGCGAATCCCTTCGACGAGACAAGAGGCCCTTGCGAACCGACTAACGGGCCAGTTCGGCGTAAACCCACGTAGGGGTGCGTCGTTCAGGGATTTCGACAGCAACGCTAGCGACGACTTGCTTAATATGGCCACTGGCGAGCGAACGCCTGTACGCATCACCGAGGACATGGTTGAGCGAGAAATCGAAAACATGCGAACCATAGATCGTGTAGGTTTTTTAGCAGCTACCGGTACGACAGCCCGGTCGGTACCAGCGAGAGTACGCGATCGGTTGGAGGCGGTCGACCGAAGCCAACGCGACATGGAAAGAGCGCGACGCCAGTATGAAAGGCTGCAGCGTGAGCACGATCGAGGCCAACGCGAACTTGATCGCGAACTCAGGGAGGCAGAAACGCCGTCGGCAAGACGGAATTTGGCCGACACGCTGAACGAGGTTGGTGCGGACGAGTACGAGCTCATCCACTCCTTAAGAGAGCAAATTACCGAGCTCCAGCGACGGTTAGGAGGAGCAGGGATGGAGGACATCCCGCCCCCCGCACTGCCCCCGAGACGCACGCGGTTCGAAGAGACGCAGAGGCCCTCAAATATGCTTAGCCTCAGCCTCGGAATAAAAATGGTAAAAACATTCGACGGCAAAGATTCGAAGGCATTGCCGCTCTTCTTAAAGTCCTGCGAGACGATATTCCGCAGGGTAGCAGAGGAGGAGCATGACACTCTCCTCGAGTTGATCGTTATGAGTAAGCTAGAGGGTGCAGCAGCAAGACAACTGCAGTACAAAACCATCAGCACCATGGCGCAACTCAGGAGCGAGTTGGAAGCGTTGTACGGACAACGGAAGTCCCTGGCCGCGCTGCAAATGGAGTTCAGCTCCCTCCGGCAGGGACAGAACGAGGACATCGCCGCCTATGCGGCAAGAACGGAGAGAATCACGGTAGACATCGCCGAAATACTCTGCGAACCGTTGCAAACGGAGGATCAAAAGATCACCGTCGAGAGCGTCACACGACGAAGCGCACAGGCCAACTTCGAGAACGGCCTGCACGGCCAGGTGCAAGTGCTGGTGCGTGCGAGAAACTACCAAACGCTGCATGACTCTGTGGCTGGGGCCATAGAGATAACCAACATGGTGCAGCCTAAGGGAGGGGTAGGTGGAGTATTAAGCCACCCCAGAAGGTCCCAAGGCGCATCACCCCGGCAGGGAGAAAATTGTTTCACCTGCGGAAAACCTGGGCACGTGGCTCGAGACTGCACCCGCAGATCGGGAAGAGTAAGCCTACCGATGCCCAGCGAGAATACATCCATTCACAACGTTGACGTCGTGTGCAACTATTGCCAAAAAAGGGGCCACATGTGGAAAGACTGCAGGAAAAGATTGTCGCAGAACAAAAGCGATCCTGCCCAGTCTTCACAGCATCCCCAACGTCCAAGGGACTCAGGGGGCAAGAATGAAAGGTCCACGGTGAATGCAAGTACGAGTCGAACAGAGACCGATGCCAGTCCGCTGGGAACGATGAGGATAAACACGCTCACGGCCCATCAGAGACACGCGCGCAGGAAGAAAACGACGCAGCAGTTATTGCAGGTAACGCTGCCGGCGTCCAGCGCTACGGCCAGCGACTTCGACATAATTGCACCGTTGGCCACAACCGGGGTACTCACCCTCAAGGCGGACACCGGAGCGCAGTGCAGCATAATAAAGGAAGGCTGCCTCAAGGCCGAAACCATGGTGAGCAGGTGCTCCGTGGAACTGCAGGGTGTTGCAGGAGAAAAATTCACCCCCCTTGGCATAGCAAAAATTGTGTTAGAGACACCGGCGCTAAACGTGGAACATTGGTTCTACATCGTTCCGAACAATGTGCCGTTGAAGGTCAACGGATTACTTGGCATGGACTTTATCAAGCAGCATAAAGCGGATATCCTGCATGGCGAGATGCTCAAGTTGTATGGGCACTGCATGCCGCTAAGGGACGGCGCGACGAGGATATATTCGTCACCACGCAGTAGAACTGCCGCCACGTGCGAATACATAGGCCTGCTTACGAAGACAAATTCTCTTTACGGAAACGGGTCTAACACGGATGCCGCCAAGGAGAATAAATCTGTCGGACTACCTATGAGGAGCGGAATCAGCCGAGGAAAAGTAGCGAGATTCCGTGTCACACCGTCAAAACCTAATAAAGTGAGTTTATATGGTTATAAAAACGACGGAGAAGTGCAACGGCCGTCGGCGACACTCGAGCCGTCGGAGATAGCAAAGGCCGTACGGAGCCGGCAGGTCAAGGCACTACGCGTACGCTCAACGAGCACGGGGGCCAAACGCTTCGCGCAGCAACGACGGAAGCCCGACTTGGTTCCCCCCGGCAGCGAAAAGCAAGCAGCTCGCGCCGGAATAATGTGCGAATACAAGCGTGTATTCTATCTACAAGGGAACGAGCGACCGCACACGTACGAGGTGCAGTATCGCACTCCCTTTAGGGTCAGATCGAAGGACCAAGAATTGCAACCCTTGCCTGGGAAGACCGTAAAATCGGGGCATGGGTCCGGTAAAATGCAGAAAGCCGGAAAAAGAAATACTGTTGCAGATGCTCTTAGTCGCACATATGCGACCACACGAGCCCAAGTGGGACAGGACAGAAAGTCCCACAAAAAAGAGAATGATAGCGCAATCGGGTATACGAACAGCCGCACAAAGCGGAGAGTCGAGGATACCCAAGGCAACCAGTATAACTCGTCGGCATAGTAACACACGGAGTAAGAGCTACTCGCGATAGTATGGGCCCTAGCTCAATTCCGGCCATATATTTAAGGTACCCGTTTCACAGTAGTGACGGACCACCAACCGCTCACCTGGCTGTTCGGAGTAAAGGACCCAGGTTCGAGATTGATGCGTTGGAAAATTAAATTGGTGGAACATGAGTTTAACGTAGAGTACAAGGCAGGAAAGCGCAATACGAATGGAGATGCGCTAAGTCGAATATGCCTTACTACGAGGGCCCAAGCGAGAGCAAAGAACAAAGTCTGTGTGTCGGAAGAGGACAGCACGACGGGGCAAGTAGGCACAACGAAAGACCGCACAAAGCGGACAGCCGAAGATACCCCGTATAGCCATGGTAGCTCGCTGGAGCGAGAGGTCAAGCTCGCCCGCGAGCGAGACGAGGACAGCAAGCGCCCGGGTACGGACAGCCGCACAAAGCGGAGAGCCGAGAATACCCCGGGCCAGCCTAGCAACGCGGCAGAGAGAGAGGCCGCTCTGGCCAATGCGCCAGAAGAGGACAGAGAGATTCGCAGCGTGCCTGCAGAACGCTCTACTGAACCCCACAGCCCCGCCGAAAAGCCGTGCGGACGGGGAAGGGGTAGACCACGCAAGCTACATACGCAGGCCACTGGTAAGACTGCGAGCACCGCCAACAAGGATAGAGCGGGCCCAGCACAGCATGGCGGACCCGCGAAGCGCGGAAGGCCGCGAAAGACAAACGTTGCAAGGCCGCTCGAGACAGAGAGCGACCCAACGGCGGAGCTACCGGTGGGCACACCGAGTGAAGAAACTGCGGACAGAGAACCGCAAAGGCCTGCTGAGGAAGCGAGGCACGGCGGGGCCCGTAGCCCACGAACTTCCTGCAGCACGGATGAAGACAGCGCGATAAAAGAGTATAGCGACTGCCGCAGTGGCGTAGCCACTCCTTCTGTCGATGACCGCCAGAAAATAATTAGAGAATACCACGACACCCCCATAGGAGGGCATCAAGGTATACGGCGCACGTTACATCGAATTCGGACCAAATACAACTGGCCCGGCCTGAGAAGAGATCTAGAGAATAATATATCGTCATGTGAATCCTGTCAAGAGAATAAAATCAGGAAAAAGGAACGAGTGCCGATGAGGGTAATCGACACCCCATCGAAGTCCCTCGAGAAAGTAACGGTCGGCAAAATAGGACCGCTACCAGGAACGCATCAAAGAAAAGATGTATACTTACCGTCCAGGATGCGCTAGCAAATTACGGTGCATAGCACGGCCGAACCAAGAGGCCTCGAATTCATAATTAATAGAGTAAGAATGAGCCAAAGAGCCCTCGCACATCGAAACCCGCGAGACCGCTCTAGGAAAGAAGGAGAACAAACGCAGCAAGCATTCTCACGCTTCTTCTCCTACCTCATTACAGGCTGACAGCAGCAAAAGGTGGACTAACAAAAGTCACGCAGCATCCCCCGGACTACGTCGTCAGCACGTTTGCCAGCAACCCGGGAATCTACTACGAAGACATAGGAAGCCTCAAGATAATCCAATCGACGTGGCGGTTGATTATCAGGTTGGACCTCGCCGCTCTAATGCAGCGAGAAGTAGAAATTAGCGAAAATCTACAACGCCTCACCGAACTGTGCGAAGGCGAAACTCGGGTCAACGACATATGCCCCATCCTCAACGACTCCGTTCTACGAATGAAGAAAAGGATAGAGATGGGGGTATTGACCATATTCGACCTCCTCGGGACGCGCCCCGTCAGAGAGCGCAGAGGATTGATAGACGGCCTAGGAAGCATAATAAAGGCCATCACAGGAAACATGGACGCCGCCGACGCGCGGGAGCTACATGAAGAAATAACGAATCTTAAGGCGTCCCAACAGACCCTAAAGGAAGGGCTGAAAAACCAAGTCGAGATCATAAAAACCACGCTCAGCCTATTCAATGAAAGCGCACATCATATACAGGCTAACGAACAGACGCTGCTGGCCCAAATGCAGCTTGTAAACCGCACGCTCAACAGCGACGTATACTACTTGAAGAGACGCCAACACTTAGACGAGACGCTCAACGCAATAAGTATTGCAGTCGAAGCATTACTAAGCGACGTACAGAAGCTAGTGTGGCTAGTGGACGATATAGCTAGTGGTAAGGCCAGCGCAACGTCCTTGCCACCACGCACACTCGTCAAGCACCTCGTCGAAGCACTACCACACCTACCGCCAGGCAGTAGTTTCCCAGTAGCCATAGCACACGACCAAGCGTCAACACTTATGCGACTGGCTGATACCAGAGCCTACAGCGAAGGCAACGCGGTAGTACTCGTGCTGGATATACCGCTGATCGGGCAGCAACAGTATAGCATACAGAAAGTATATCCTATACCCATGCGAGCGGACAATGGTAGACACTACTACATCGACACGACCGAGAATCGCGTAGTCATAGATATCGAAAATCGCAGATACCTCAGGATGACAGCCGACGACGTAAAAATTTGTAAGGTACTGGACAAATCATACATCTGCCCTCCAACACACCCTACAATTCCGATTACGAACGACGCACCCTGCGAGGTCCTTATCTACGCAAAAAGGGACACCGATAACGGCAAAAATTGTGCAAAAAGGGTCATCGAAATAACCCATCCCTTCGTCGTCCCAATGCAACAGCAAGGGCGATGGCTATACGTCGCGCCAACCCCCGAACCAGTAGGAATAAATTGTGGAAAAAATCCCACTCAACACGAAATACTGAGCAATTCGGGAATACTGGCATTGATAGGCATATGTATAGTAACCGCCCGAGATTTCAGTATCAGAACCATCGGGCGAACGTCGCAGGTCATCAGGGAAAACTACCTTCCATCGTTCGATTTAAAATTAACGGAAATTGAAGGTCAGGCTCCCCCTAAGCAGACCGAGAGGACAAGTCCACTGCAGAGCGTGCTGCGAGACCCGGAAGAGCTTCAAAAGCTCGGAGCTCGAGCCGACCAAATCTTGGACAACGTCAATACAGACGGAGACGGGATGCAACACATCCACAATATGAGTTTCTACTCACTGGGTGCAGTAGCACCGATAGCCTTGGTTGGCTATGTTCTGTTTAAATGTTATAGGTATCAACGAAACCGAACACCAACAAGGACAAGCGAGGCAACGACCCCGGCAACAGCCGAGGTAAACATCAACCTCGAGCCGATCTGACGACGACAGCCAGAAGAGCAACCGCGATCCGAGCTGGCCAGGTTATGCACCCGTCCCCTCAACCGAGAACGACACGCTCGGCACGAAAGACGATAAGAAGCAGAGGAAAAACTTCATCGTCAACGAATGAAAAAATTAAACATTTTATTGTATTGTTATATAACATCAAACAGTAAAATTGTAAGAGGAAATACGAGAGACCAATCGAAGAAAAAATTTTTTAAAGAAAAAATTTTTCCTTTTAAGGGGGGAGGGATGTTGTGCCGCGGAATATTCCACTCCGTATTTAGTATATTTGGGAATATTCCATAGCAAAGAAACATTGGAATTCGTTCAATACAAGAAACGAAGTCCAATGCCCGATCGTATGAACGACCATAAGAACGCTGACGCAGCATGAGCGACTCGCTTGGCGTTCGGGCGAAAGGCTAACGCTAAAATTGCGAATTAAGGGATTTTCGTGAAGACAGTTAGCAACTGCTTTACGAAAAGACAGTATTAAATTAGATTGAAAAGAGAACGGTTGGTTCCTCGTTTAATACTCGAAACAACGCATTATTGTACTTCTTACTTTGATATATAAATAGGCAACGGAAAGTTACCGTGGCTTATAATAAATACTTCCTTTTATATAAATTCGCGTTTCCATCTTTTACTCGAGATCCATCTCCTTATCGGCAAACGATCCCAAAAAATAATAACTTTTAATATTATACCGACTACCGAATAATCCAATTACTCGGTACCGGCATAACAAGATCTATCACAGATTTCGATTCTCCTTTACAGTACGTTGGCGAAAGGCCATCATTAAGCAATGCCGAGTTCAGTACGGACAGACCTTCCAAAAGTGCTTGCTCTCTCTTATCTGTCTTTTTACTGCCCCAGTCTGTAATTCAATATTAAGGTTTCTTCCAGCCACTCATGGGTTTCTGTCCTTTGTATCACAGACGAGTCGGTCAAGAATTTCTTCAAATTCCTTCAGCAACATGCTGTGTGGGGTGTAGCAGCTGTGTATGTACTGTAACCGTAGTATGTACCAAATAGTCAGGTGCAGTTTGGTGGTTACAAAAAGTTTGTGCTCTTTCCCGCTGTGCACCAATCACATGTAAGATAAGATATCTAATTAAACGAAATTTATTCTATTCTAGCTGTAACTCTTGTGAATGATAGAGGGGATAGGTTAGTCAGAAGGTTTCGCGAATTGAATTTTAACACCTTAATTGAGATGCGGGAACCAAATAATTCATTCATCCACAAAACAATATTGGAAAGAAGTCACCAATTTCGAGAGAATGGAAAGCAACTGAGAGGAGCGTGCTCTGTTCCCGTCGACTCAATAGCACAAAATATTTGACACAAAATAACTTTTGCTCTATAACAGTTAATTATCACAGACAAGATACACTACTACGCTCAACAATCACGCCAATGACTGACACAACGCACTTAAACTACGAGAACTGCCCGGTTCAAAAAATTTAATAAAATGGAAATGGCATAAAAGAATTTGCAACAGTTGAGCAGAATAAAAATAAGTAATTAAGAATCCAACAAAATAAAATAAGGTACCAGAAAACCAGAGACAAATGACGGCATGACGGGGGTTTGCAATATATAGAATCTCTTGGAAAAACCTTGCAGTAGTCCAAAATAGCGATTGGCAGGTGTCGGTTTCTCATCGAACGGACACAGTAGCGGACACAGTAGCAACGTTCTACCTCTTCGAAACGCAAAGCTAGAGCTTCGTCCAGGCCTTTGATTTCGATCTCGACCTCGTGCCCTAGCATTTTTACTTCGACCGCTCCTTTAAGATTGCTTACCACTGATTCTCTTAACTGCGGTGCTTTCTGTGACCAGCCGCAGTCCTTCTGATTCTATTAACGCTCTCCCTAACTTCTTTTACCGCTGGCTTGCTCTTCATTTTCTTCAAGATTTCCGCGTACGGCCGGTCACCATTCGCCTTGACGACAAGTGCGTCTGGCTTAGTGGGTCCAGTTCGTGGGTTTCTCCGACTTCCCTTGCTCTGCGTTATTTTCTTTGCTACCCTCCTCACCACGCCAGATCCGCGCTCAAACAAGTATTGGGTCTGGGTAAAAGTTCGTGGTATTTTTTAAATTAAATTCTACTGATTTTCTTATAGTGTAAACATGAATTTATTTAAATCAAATATGCTCCATTATTATCGACAATGTTTCGCCATTTTTCAGGTAGAGCCATGATGCCATCGGTGAAGAACTTCTGTGGTTTCTGGTTAAAAAACTGAATCAAGTGGTTTTTACAGGCTCCTTTTGAAGGCAGCTTAATTCCATTGAGAGAGTTCTGCAGAGATCGGAATAAGTGATAGTCAGAGGATGCTATGTCTGTACTATACGGTGGATCCATCAAAACTTCCCAACCAAGGTCTCGCAATTTTTGACGGGTCATCAAAGAAGCATGTGGTCGGGCGTTGTCATGATAGAAGACAACACCTTTCCTATTAATCAATTCGGGCCGATTTCTTTCAATTGCTTGGCGTAGTCTCTCTAGTTGTCCACAGTAGAGTTGAGAATCAATCGTCTGACCAACTGGAAGTAGCTTATGGTGGACGATTCCCTTCCAGTCCCACCACACACACAGCATCGCCTTTTTCACCGTCAATCCCGGCTTCGCGAACGCTTGTGACGGCTCACCATCCTTTGTCCATGATCTTTGACGCTTCCGATTGTAATACGTGATCCATTTTTCATCAGCGGTTATGACACGTTTCAGAAATGGCTCGATTTCACTGCGTTTCCGCAGCGCATCGCAGATGTTAATTCGGTCTACCTTTTTTTCGCACTCAACTCATGAGGAACCCATACATCGAGCTTCTTTTTGTAGCCAGCTTTGTGTAAATGGTTCAAAACAGTTTTGTGGTCAATGCCTAGCTCCATACCAATATCGATACTGCTGATATGCTAATCTTGCTGGACTTTTTCAATAATTTCATCGGCTTTTTCAGTGATTGGACAATCAGAGCGTGACTCATCTTTCACATAAAAATTACCAGAACGAAAGCGAGCGAACCATTTCCGCGCAGCAGATTTTGATAAAGTACCTTCACCGTACACAGCACAAGTTTTTTCACAAGCCTGCGCAGCGTTCTTCCCTTTGTCGTAATAATATTGAAAAATAGAGCGCAATTTTTCATTACTTTTCTCCATTTTCAAACGCAAACAACTTTCCAACCACTGCACCAATTTCGATGTTTATACACTTAAAGTAACGCTCAAAGTGTCACCTTTCCAACGAGCGTTTAGTGGTGTCGCTGCGACCTGTGTTTCCTCACTTATGTGCAATTGATGCCATCTATCGGGAAAAACGCCACGAACTTTTTCCCAAACCCAATATATTCACTTAGCGATTAGATGCATACACACCCAATATTCTAAAATATTCCCTGAAATTTTCGGAATTCGTAGATACCTCGTAATTAAATACTTATTGTATCTTTTGTGATACAATCGCATATAGCTTTAACCAAAAAATCGAGTAACCGCACTACTCTCAAGGTATTAAAAAAATTAATAAATAGTTAAATGTGATTAATTCATGCGTGTAAAATCATATTTTATATTATTATAATTATTGAGATGTACTAATTTCATTTCAATTGTCTTATGATGGATTGCCATTTGACTAGGTGCTGTGAAAGGACAACTTCGAATCAACGCTAGAATATGCAATAATATCACCTGCGGTGGTGGGCCTGGATGTTAAGTCGACATCGAGATCGATTGAATACGCAAAGAATTAAAGATCGATTGAGGTTCCCAGTTCAACAGAACTCTCAAATACCCAACCGCAAATACGCCAAAACTCGCAGACCTTATTTGTTGTACGACGATGTCACGAAATATTATTTATTTATCGTATTAAATTGAATATATACATATATTTCTGCTTTATTGTTTCCTTATAGAGGAAACTTTGTTTTCACGAAATTTTTTTTTTTTTCAACATTTTCATGTCCGTTCACTCCAAATGGTCTAAACGTCGATAATACACGTTTTGCATATACCTCCGAAAGTGCGTATGTGCTAAAAATAATTATGTTCATATGTCGCGAATTGCTAGAGCAAACGAGCTGAAATTTGACACATATGTAATAATTATTGGAAATTAAATGAAATGGTGAAAAGTATTTTTAAAAGCGTTACACGACCTTATTGGAAATTGATTTGAATAGGAAAAAAGTGTTTTCAAAAAGCGTTACGGCCCTATTGGAAAAAAAACATGGTCACCTCATTCTTTAGTGAGTAACGCAGATCGCACTCTGCTCCTTTTTATCGGTACTTTCATTCATACCAGTAGTATGTGTACACCTTTGCTCCATCTCACTCCTTCCCCCACCACGCGACTACCCCCACCACCCTACTTTTTCACCGCCGCGCTACCCACTCTGCTTAACCAATGTCGGTAACGTGGAGATGGTAAAGTGAGGTGGTGTGGGCACCCTAGTGAACAAGGAAGCGTGATTGATAAGAGCAAGATGGAGCAAAGGTGTATACATACTTGGAATAAAGTTTGTAACTCACCCTTATGTTGGCGGCATCTACGACGGTTCTCCAGGGTAATGGACACAATAGTTACTCCATGGCACAAACACATATGCACGCGCTTTCTCTCTCTCTCTCTCTCTCTCTCTCTCACACACACTCACTCACTCACCCACACATCAGCATCCGCAGCTCAGTGGCCGAATAATGCGAATTATCCGAACCCATGGAGCGTGGGCACCATCAGGGATAGGCATCCGTACACCGATTAGCATATCGCCACCGTACGTTTCCTCGATCAGGTATTGATATCCGGTCTCGTCAATACCATGATCGAGGGCGAATACCACACACTTTACAAGCAACACAGATAGTGTGCTAATCGGCGGCTTGGGGTGAAATAGCTGCTGCCAATCAACGTATATTGATTCCTCGAAATCGACAAGCAGCACGTCGCAGCACCCGTCATCATCCACGTCGATGATCTCCCCGCGCACAGCCCTTTGATGCCACACAACGACACACGACGCCCCTGCACACAAGTCCTCAAATTTAAAGCCGCTCCTCTCAGCACACGCATCTATATATAAACTCTCCAAATCGTCCTCTAGTTTTAGCCACGCAGCACACATTAACTCCGTGCGCAGGTATATCGCGTTATCCCCCGCACCGCAAATCGTCCGACACACAGTTAAATTTTCGGTTTGTACCTTCGTTGTGTACTGCTAAAGACAGACTGAATGCTAAGGATGCTACTGGCGGGGATCAAAAGGTTTGAAGATAACAAACCCCCCTCTGAATCATAACTAGATGTCCAGCATTCTGAATGCAACGATAGCGGTTTTGCACGTGCATACCGCTTTGCGCTGTGCTCCTCGCGAAGTGCTTGCTCTACAGTAAAAGGTGCAGAATATGATACCGTACCGCGAGAGACCTCGATTATAATATATATATAATTATAAAATAAGAGACACAGTAAGACGATGTATTTGTTTTTAATTAATCAATATTTTATTTAAATCACTTTACACATATTTACCGTCGCATTCAACATCCCTGCAAACACGGTAATCTTCGCTCGGAGATTACTCCACCGTTAAATTAATTTTTATCACTGCCTGATCGTCGAAAGCTAAAAGTATTGTAATATTCACGTACTATTCTATCGTTTTTCATTACATTATCGCTAAAGAGATTATTAAAACGCGACATGGTGAAGCCGCATGACATAAGATGCAGGAATACGATACAAAATTGTCCACACACGTCCGACGTATTACTCTGTAACTGCTTGAGGCCGTACCGATAAAACTTGCAATTTCTTCGTAGTCGTGCGAGATGTTGCGGTATAACCAGTGGTAGCCCGTAGTTATCAAAGTACATTCCTTTTCCATGATGGTCAACGTAGTACGCTTTGAAAGACGTACCAGGTGTACAAGTATGAAATGCGGACTTTTTTTCTATAAAAACATGTTAAATTCAGAAGAATGATAAAAAGTGCTTTATTCAAAGTATGCTCCATCGCTTGTTATAAATTTTTCCCATGTTTCGGGCAATTTGTGAATACCACGCCAGTAAAAATCTTCTCCTTTTGCTGCGTACCATTCATCGAGCCATTTTTTCACATCTTCGTACGAACCAAAGCGCTGCTCAGCAAGTGCGTGACCCATCGATGCAAACAAGTGGTAATTGGAAGGAGCCAAGTCTGGTGAGTAAGCCGCATAGGGTAGAACTTCCCAGCTGAGTACTTCCAACATGTCGCGAACCGGTTTTGCCGTATGTGATGCAGCATTGTCATGAAGAAAAATGAATTTGAGTTGCCTCTTTCGGTATTCTGGCCTTTTTTCAAACAGCGAACGGTTCAAATCGGTCATTTGTTGTTAGTAACGTTTAGTATTAACCGTTTCCCTAGATGTTAACAGCTCGTAATAGACCACGCCCCTCTGGTCCCACCAAACACAGAGCATCGTCTTTCTGCCAAAGCGATTCGGTCTTGCGGTCGATGTGGATTCTCAAAGTAAATCCACTTTTCATCCTCTGTAACTATACGATGCAAAAACGACTTCCTTTTGTACCGACCGAGCAAAATGCCACATGTGTTTTTGCGCTGTTTCTTTTGCCTGTGGTTCAACTCATGTGGTACCCATCTACCGGTCTTCTGAATCTTTCTCATCTCTCGTAGCAGATTGGAAACAGCTTGTAGACTAACGCCCAATTGCTCGGGGAGTGGTTTTTGTGTTTGCGAATCATCTTCGTCCAACAATGCTTGTAATTCCACATCTTCGTATTTTTTGGCGGCTTTCCACGTTCCTTGTCTGCAACATCGAAGTCACCACTTTTGAAACGCCGAAACCATCGTTCACACGTATCTTGCGATAGAGCATATTCACCATAAGCTTCTCGAAGTAATCGGTATGTTAATTGGAGGTGAAGCTAGTTTTTGATTCAGGTATACCATACATCCACCTGATTAAACATAGAATGCAAGAGATTGTTTTCAGGGCCGGTACTTACTTTCGGCGCTGTACCCGCGACAATTTCCGTAGAAGGAGATGTTATTTTCACTCTCAGACTAAGCATAGTTTGCGCGAGATCGATATACTCATCACTCTGTCCAGGAATAACAAATTCAATACATGAATCATCTGTTAGCGAAAAAATTGGATTATAATACACTCAATTAAAGCCTTCGATGGATGCGCACTGACGTATTAGTTTGAGCTGAGTGCAGAGGCTTTCTATTACGAAAGATAGTTCCGATCCTGGATCTATGAGCAGCCGAACTTGTTGAGTTGAAATTGTTGTTTTAATAAGTGCTAAAGCAGTTGCGAGGAGTGTTGAGCTGACTATGTTGAGCAGTTCTGCATTCTAGACGACTGCACCTCCATCTCATTGAGCTGCAGGTTGAGCAGACGTACCCGATGGCAGTCGCCTTGAGCTGGATGATGACTCTTGGTGGAGCATAGTATGATGCTTGGCACCACACTCCTTACACTTCCTGGTTGAGCGGCACGACGCCACGTTGTGTCTTCCCAGGCAATTGTAGCATAGATGGGTCGTGTCGACCACCTTACGATGTTCCGTGATGTTGCGCTCCCGGAACTCTGGGCACATCACCACGTAATGATCGAGAGATCGGCAACAATCACAGAGGTAGGTTTTATCGGTCCATTCCCTGCGAGCTTCCTTGACGGGTGCCCCCCGAGCAGATGAGTGATGAGCTGTGCTAGGTCGTACTGACCCTTTAGATGAGCTTGATGATGCCTTTGATGTAGAGGCTTTGGTGTTGACGCACGGTTGACTTGGAGTCGCCTCGATTCTCTCGAGTGCCCTGACCCAGGATGTGACAAACTCCTTGAGCTCGCTGAACGCTGGAAATTCCTGCGAAGCTCCAAGTGATGTCTCCCATGCTTCCCGTGTCAGCCTGTCTAGTTTTCTTGCCACATGATAGACCAACACGCAATCCCAGAGTCGTTCGGTGCTGCTGAGCCACCTGAGAACGGTGTCTGCCTCAGACACTGTAGCAATAATTTCGGTTGGAGACGTCGCGTCTCTGTCAGAGGGTGTAGTGACGGTAAAAATGCTGTCGAGGCGCTCTTCCATCAATAGCCGTTTATTTTCGATCCTAGTCGTGAGAATTTCCCGTGACGGCTGCACGGATTCTCCTGTGAGTGCTAAACCAGCAATGAGCTGTGCTGCACTGCCGGTTACGCTGCTCCGTAGGTAATGGAGCATGTCTACACTGGACAATATATTGATGTACTAGTATACCGACGTCAATATATCAATGCTGATATCATGGATTAGTTTTGTAGAGACTGTAGGTCGGCAGAGTTGACCGATGAGAATTATTAAGATGCACAGAACTAAGTTGAGCACGCACGAATACCGGTGGCGATGAAAACCGTGCAAGAGCAAAACGCAAGCAGTCGTAGAGCGCGGGCGTGCAGCGACCTGTCGCTTGGCGCGCTGACCTAGTGGGAGTTTACTGCTCCTGAGTGGTGCTGCCGCTAAGTAGCAACAGCAAGCAGTTGCCCATGATAGCCTGCAGTGCGCAGTTCAGCAACGCGTAGCAGAATGCTCAAGCATTCTCAAACAGCTATCCAAAAATATCTGCAACCATTTCTTGACGAGTCTTCTTCTTTTTATCGTTCTTATTATTCTTCTTCTTCATTACTTTTCTCTTTATTACACTTTTATTTTTACGAGAGATACGTCGTGGTTTACGTTCCTCGTTCAATGAAAGAGGAGTTCGCGAAATTTTGCGCTTCTTATAACCACACCCCCGCATGAGAGTGTCAATTTTTTCAGAGGCTTTGCGTTTGAGATTACTCCCTGATTCTCGCGCTCTCTCGCGAATAGCATCTTTCACAGCTATATTTCAATCGAGGATATCACTGGCTACGTTTACACCAGCTCGCAATGCCTCTTTTCCAACTGCTTTAGCGCCCTTCTTTAAAAGTGGTAACACTCGACGAAACAGGCCCCCGAGAAAGCTGCCGATACCGTGTCCTCGTTAATTAGGCGTTCCGATATAAACATGGCTAATACCGCCATACTCGCGACGGCTCCATCCGTGCTGCATACTGTCAATATCATCCATAGCGGCGTAATCAATCGTGGGACCTTATGGAATGTAGTGTCACAGTCAACGTTCCCTGTTCGAATGGTATAGGATTTCCAATCTCGTCTCTTATATCGATCTCGATAGTGTGTAAATTGTCGCGCAAGAGAGGTATATATCGCGGCGTTGAAAACGATTTAATTTTTATCGAATCATACTGACAGTCGTCAGCATCAATGGGAACAACTCGTAAGAGGGGTGTTTGTACATCGCCTGTAAAGCTATAGCTCTCGCAGATATCGGTGTATAGAAACATGCTGCCTGGTATAGCACCGATGAGAGATGCAAGCCTCGACCCTGTTTATTCGCAATGCGGTTCTATTATTACAGACCTATGGGCCTCTTTCGAGAATCCTAGTAGCCTTGTGATAGCGGGCGATACGCGAAAGTCGTCGTATCGTAGATCGTCGCATATGCGCGCCACTTCAACCTGCCCGCTCGGGAGTGATTTAAAGCGTAGATGACCGGCCACGTGAGGTAACTTATTTATACTCTCCAAAAGAGCCTCAATACAGCGATATACACTAGATGGAACTTGGTCTCTATCCACGCGTCTCCGTGTTAAAAATTTAAACCCGATAAATTATAATCACCATCCTCAAAAGTTACGAGATTTCCTACAGTAGGAACATGTAAAAGAGTCATCGGATAAGCAATTTCTACAAGAGAAACAGACCATTCTCCGTGCAAACGTATCTGACCCGGTAGTTTTGTAATAAATTTCCTCGTCGTGCAGTATATTCCGGATAATAATCCGGATAATAATCCGGAAAATACTGCATACTGCTGTTGCTCGGTAGTACGACAAAGAAAGAGCTATCCTTCGGGCTCATATTTATCAGAGGCGGTGTTTCCGAGCGTTCTTCCTCTTTGCCCTCTTCTTCTCTTTCGTCTTCTCAGGTGACGGAGGTACTCGTACTCGCGATAATTCTGCCTCGTAGAAAAAACCGTCGATAGTCTCGTTATTCAGATCGTGTAAAATATACACGAATGGTTCTCGATTCACTGATATTCGTTGAATCTTGAATAACTCGTTACTCCGACCACGCTCATATCCTTTCACGAATGCTGCTTTAGCTGTACTGATACGTAGCAAGTTACCGACGCTGTATTTAGGCTTTTTAGTTTTTCTCACGTTATGCTCGTAACGCCGTGCTAACTTTTCTTGGGCTATAAAGGCATTTTCGAGGGTCACCTCGCTCGGAGGTATACGCGTTGCGCTGTGTCTAGTGTGATTATAAGCATATAAAACATTTTGTAAAACATCGATGTAACGCTTATTTCGCGTGTATGTAAAGTAACGCTACATTCGCTCTTTTATTGTGCGATTAAAGCGTTCGGCAATCGAGGCTTTTATATCGGGGTTACGAACAGCGCGAAAATCGATATTCTTTTTCTTGAGAACTTGTTGAAATGGAGTGCCGATAAATTCTTTGCCTCGATCAGTTTGCAATTGCTGCGGGCGACGATTGTTACTGCGTGCGAATATGCGTGTGAGGCCGCCGGCCACGTTTGCGCTCGTTTTGTCACGCAAAGCCTCGACCCACGCGCATTTGCTCAACAAGTCGATAACAACAAGCAGATATGCGTACCCATCGTTGTACGTAGCTATCAAGCGAAGATCAGCTAAATCAGCCTACCATACATCGTCTATTGTGACGTAGTCACCTACCATAAAGACGAATGTAATAAGAAAATAGAAGATAAATATCGAATAAAAATAAAATAAGACTTTATTTTTAAAATTCACAAAATATAAAAGAATCAGGCCAATAGCAGCAATACGACGCTGCGGATCTCCGGAACCAAAGCCGCGATCGAGACACGCAGATTGTCACGACTTGGGAATGTTCCCTCGCTGACGAAAAACAGCGGGTCAGCGACCAGATAACCTCGCTTAAGCAGTGAGAGGAACACTAGGGCACGGTGTCGGGAACCTGAAACAAGAAGAAATTACATCAGAAATTAAAATAAGAGGAGACAATATAGGACAACGGTACCCCCCTGGTGGTAATACCGCAGTGCGATCTTTCTGTAGAAAATTCTTTCGAAATACACTCATCCATGCTGATGCTATCGTGCATGCTTCTGTAAAGGGGCACACGCTTCCGCAATGTATAAGTAACTCTCAACAATCTAGACACGCTCGTCTCAACACCGTAACATCTGTACGACAATATTGCACAAATTCTGTCGCAAAATAAAATTTATAATCGACGCGACTCGATTCTTCCTCATACCGTTTTAAAAATCGCTTGCGATCCGCTGAGAACATGGTATCACGTGAGTAAAAATGCAGAGCTGGCAGAAGATCTATGTAATTCCGATATTCCGGTGTGTTGAATAAATGCGGAAATGTACCTTTTGCCATCTCATCAGCGAAACCGAAGGCCTTAGGTAAAGCGCTAAGAGCCATGGATAAATAGTTTAGACTATCGAGAAAAACGACATCGCCAATCTTCATCGAGACAATCCTCGTACCATTCATAATCAGAGAGGGCAACTGTGTTTTTTGCACTTCGATTAAATACAGTAAATTGGGCGTCGAAACCTCTTGCATTATGAGCAATACAGATGGTCTTTTTAAATTTTTGCGATAATGTCAATTTCACGAGCTCCCCAACAGGATCATCAATAAACACGAATTCACGTTTACCACAGTCAGCACAATCGATCTCTATATCTGTGATATCCAGACATGTCATACATACGCATTGTGTAACACATAAATTCGGCTCGTGAATTCGCGTCAATTTATCATCGCGCAATTGTTCGTGTTGTTGCGTCTGAAAATCATAAAACAAAAATCTCGTGGAAGGCTTGCCTTTTTCCTTCTCTTTTGGCGCCTCTGGTTTCTTAAGACGTGCTATAAAACATGCATGCGTAGTCGGTCGCGTTTGCTTGCATGTAATACAAAACGATAGACCACATACATGCATCTTTTTATCTGCGGTTTTAATCATACGCGAGCAGCCTCTACAGATTTTCAATGCTTCACAAACACTGTACCGTCTATATTTACGAGACGTAATACCAGCGGAGCCCTCACCCTTGTGATGAACGAGGCAAAAAGCACCAAAGAACGAACGATTACAGTCTACACAATACTCAGGCTGAGAGTCTCTATTACCGCTGCAATAAGTGGATTTACACCGAGCACATTGATAGTTGCAGCGATGCTCGAGTACTCGCTTATACTTAGAACACTGTGTGCAGAAGCCCCGACTACATAGCGCACCAGCGAGATTTAATATTGGCTGGTAGTGATGAGAACGCTCGTAATAGAGAATAAAGAGCGTATGATTAATTTTACCCATTGCAGAGAGTACTGATTTTCGCCCATCATACAGAGACGGAACGCGTTTTCCAAAGGTAAGAAATTCATAAACAACGATCGCTATACCCTCGTGAACCAAGTACTCCTGAAATAGCTGAATCTCGCGCACACCGCACCCTTTAGACGGTGTCGTTACCCCCGCATTACGCGTGAGCTCTATCGCTTCTGTATATTGTGGTCCTCGAAGCCCCCTCCGAATTTGACACCATCGTCTGTGTAGCTCGCCCGTACGAATTTGACCGCGTTCGGCATGCGCTCGGGCTGTGACAAGGGATCGTTGTAGACACAAATTATCGCTATTACTTATGCGTAAAATTGACTTCTTTGCTATAGACTCATGTGTAAGCCTGGTGCCCACACCGGCGCCTTCGACGCCTCGTACTATACACGTCGTCATTCTACATGTACCAGCGTCTATTTGAAATTCGCGCGCGCTCTGAGCTATACTATTAATTAATCGCCATATATCGTCAGGAACGATGTCACGAGCTGGTCGAAATGATAGCCATATAGGTCCTCGCGCGAAAGACGGCACGCTCAGAGTCATACCCACATAATCATGTCCTTCGCACGATTCTGTAAGACATGTGAGAACATCTCGTACAACGCCCTCGAACCAAGTCAGATGATCAATACCGTCCGGTGGCTGACGAAAATAAAAATCGGTCTCCCGACCCTGCATCCTAAAGCGTGGAAAATATCGGCTCTGCTCATTGTCGATACCGAAGCTTTAACCACGGGGCAAAATATCACCTCCCCGTATAGCAGTCCTTCCATCGCGAATCTGTCCGCCTGCAAGCATAATTAAACCATTTATTAGAATTTTTATTTCATTTAATTAAATTTTTTGTTTGTCGCTAGCTATATATCCCTATGTATATAAATCGTGTAACGTAAGAATTACAAACTTATATTTGTTTCTAGTCCTCGCATCCATCGACTACACCCGGCAACCGCCGACGCTTTTCGTAAACCAACTTGATTGTCGACGGTCTCGGCACGGTGAATCGTGTAAAGCGAAAAACGTTTGGGTCCGACTCGTACCCTATTTTTTTTCATTTTTACTGTTATTATCCTCGTAATTTTTTTATTTTTGTCAATGTAATTGTATTATTAAAAGCTTACCTGAATCTACCGGGTCTTCCTCCTCCTCCTCCTCCTCCTCCTCTTCCCGTTCTTATTCTTCTTCTTCTTCTTCTTCGTTCTCGTTGTCCGTATTGCTATTGGTATCATCGCTTGAACTGTATTGTCGCGATGAACTTGCGACGGCTGCATCCGGTTCTCTCGCAGGACCGACCATAAAAAGACCCGCAGAAGGGCTGGGTAAAATTTATCCAACGATTCCCTGTGGTGCTGTCTCCATCGTTGTCCCTGCTATGATCATATGAATCAGTTCTACCCTCATCATCGAAATCATGGGATCCGACACCTATGTCGGATCCCATTTCTTCTTCTTCATACCGTCGAACTATATAAAAATCTTGTGATATAAAGGAAATAAAATAAAAGTAATTAACGCAGTATATTACTTACGTCTTTCACTGAGTATGAGCTGTAAAGCAGGCTCAATCAGCCAACCGCGTCGACGAATAACACGCACCACCGAATCAATAATTATTTCATTATCAAACAATCCGATATTATGCGCGTCAACTAAATCGCGCTGATGACACTCGCACAGCATACCGCGGATCTTACAATATAAACTCTATCAATTTTCTTATCAATGAGCGCTTAAGGATGTAGACCGGTGTGACAGGATCAAAAAATTGATTTTTTTTTACATTTTTTGCAAGAAAAACATCTAAAAAATATACTGTAAAAGTTTCAGACCGAAATTTAGAATATTTCTAAAGTTATAGTCAAAAGAAGAGAGCGCGCCGTAGTAATATATTATATAGGATTGCTCTATGCACCAGGCATAGCTGATTAATGTAAGTATAATTTTTTTATAAAAAATCTGTTTTATAAAAACTTTTTATAAAAACGTTTTATAAAAACGTTTTATAAAAACGTTTTATAAAAACTTTAAACGCGTTTTTCTCGAAACCACGTTTTTGAAATTTTGGGGAAATACTGACTAAAAACTATTCAACCGATTTCGCTAAAAATGTTATCCGTTATTCTAGACACACATAGCTAAATACATAATCTTTAAAATATTAAATTTTTTAATAATAAATTAATTTTTTTAAACAATTTCTCAAAAGAAAAATTCGATTTTGAAAACCTTTTTTTCACAAATCCGTCATTTTTTTAAAATGCATTTTTATGCATATTATAGGTGAGTTCATTAGAAATAAGCCTACAAAACAATAATCTCTTTAAATTTTTTATTTAAGATGACTATGGAAGACTTTGTGCTTCCCCGAAGCAACCCACCTTTTTTTCAAGGACTCTACTTTAACATAAAAAATCATAAACAAATTAATGTCTAATTCAGTAAAAAAAATTTTTTTTCTACACTTCAATATACCAATAAAAACATGTAAACATTTTAAAGCGATCGCATTTTATTTTCTTATTTAAAAAAATTTATGAAACAACGTGGAAATTTCGGTCGTCACACCGGACAAACATCCTTAACCACTCTGACCATGATTATGCTGTTAGAGTAGTAGTAACCACAGTAAATCAGACAATTAACTAGAAATTTTTCAAAGCGGCACGTTTTTATATACTATATATTCCTTTAATACGCTCTTTCTCTCTATCTCTCTCTGCATATACTGCAGCGATGTAATGAATACGACTAACCAAGAAGATAGCCGCACACGATCACTTTACAAAAGCAAGACCTATACAAGGGAAATATTTAGCGATGGTGATGTTAATGTAAGACCCGTCATGTACTAAGTTATCGAGTTTCGCTGATGAATGTCACATTGTTTTCATCTAATTTCAAGGCACTCGGCCAGGCGGAAACTCATCAAATTTCGTCGACGAATATTATTTAGTTTTCATGACACATCTTATCTGTATGGCAAGGTGTGCGTATGCACATACGTATGCGAGAGTATGCAAGAGCTTTGGGATATATTTGTTGCTGCTGTTACTAGGCTGTTAAGGAGAATGCGACAAATATCAAACGATAGTATAGATAGCAGTATCAAAAGAAGAGGCGATGCAATTAGATGGTGGGGGTAATCTGTATAAAACGGAATATGAACAGCACTGACGATTCATTCAAAAAGTTACAGTCTACAAGAAAGCTAAAAAATGGCAAATAACGGTGTTACGTCTCACACGATATCGCCATATATAGCGAACCCCGTTATGTACGGTTTAAATAAATCATTTGGTAAAATAATCGTCGCCGGACACGAGTTGAACTCTATGTGTCTTACACCAGTGGTGAAAATATTATCGAATACTTTTACCGGAATTACACTCAGTGCGGACTAGTGGCGAGTGTTTAAAAGTGATTTTTCTCGCGTATAACGATATTTCGAAGCTCATGGGGCTGATGCCGAGAAAATGTGTAATATCCGCATAGAGCACGTAGCGCATTACACACTTAGAACCTCGTGTTATCAGAACCGTCTTATTTGGTAAAATAAGTGGTAGTACTAAAAAGTGAAACAATTCAGCGCTGTATGAACGAGGTGGCATCATATACCCGTGAAAAGTTAGTTGTCAGTGAAACGCCTCGCGGAGCAGCGTATGAGATCATCGGTTCCAAGTAATTCTTTCAAGAAGCTCTCGAGCACATCACGACCTTGCTAGCGCCGGAGCATACAGAGCTTATCAAAATTATTTGGTCCGAAATAATTGTGCTGTACCGTGGTCATATCGCTGATCATGCATCGGGTGTTGCGTTGCGAACGCAATAATTTTCCGTATGTGTAGCTATTTGTGATAAAGACACAGCTGTAAATAAATGTATATAGTGTACATTACGCTCGAATTATTATAAAGTATACACTGAGGACAGTCATAGAGAGAGAGAGAGAGAGAGAGAGAGAGAGAGAGAGAGAGAGAGAGAGAGAGAGAGAGAAAATGTGAGTTATCACAGTCCTAAAACCGAAGCATCAGCAAGGGTCGGCGACAGAAAGAAGACGGAGCTCTCGTCTTTGTTTCATTAACACAGCAGATCATGGAATACGTGCCGATGTCGATTAGCAGCGAAGCAGCAGAGCTTGGTAAGTAGAAAATATAAAATAACTTAAAAATCGTATTTAAAAGCATGTAATATTTATTTTTAATTATAAAATATAATGTCTTGCAGAACGAGCAGCCCCTGCATGTAAACCGACACCGAGGGTTCGTTATTCGTGTTATGGAGAGCGAGATGAGGATACATACACTGTACAGATGGATCTAG